>JACEVL010000253.1:47500-447500 GCA_020284085.1 Aporrectodea caliginosa | reverse complement strand
CATAAATGTTTGTATTATTTATTTCTTCTGTAAGCTACTGTGCGTTTGCTGGTAGTCAATTAAAGAATATTCTTACTTACTTACTTAGCTAAACCCAGGAATAATAAATATCTTACAGAGAGCCACTGAGCGAGGTTTTCTAATCTGATTCGCTGTCATTGTTTAAATTTATGCTAGAAACTAGTCTGTAGACCTTAGAAAAACATCCGAAGATTGCTTATGCAAAATCCTCAGATCCCTAGTCAACCCCCAAATTCCAAGATCTTGGGATAATCCCAGGGAGTGGTCACAGTGAAACGCACAGTGTTTTATACCTTGCCCCCATCTGTTACATACTGGTCGTAACTCGTGTCCTAGATTCTCGCAAAGAGGTCCAAGCCAGTATGAACAGCACAATCAATCAATGCTTTATTGCTCACCGAAGAAAATATAAACACGTAATCACAGACAACGTAAACAGAAATAAACATGCAGTGAACAATGGGAAACCCCGAAAGAACGAACCGTTCCGCTAACAGGGGTCGCCCAATTTCAATCGTAATGCAACCAATGGAGTAAATCATAAATAACAATTTCGTGAGTAAACATCAATAGCAGTATCCTAACTTGGTATACCAAAACATCAGTGAACAAAGCAAATATACTTAAATAAACAATGGCTAATAACAAAATAACTGCAACACAGGGCATGGTGCTCTAAAGACACTGAGAGTTCAGTAGGTATGATTTTAGTTTATTTTTAAACTGATGCAGCGTTGGCACGTTTTTTAGATCTGTCGGTAACATATTCCAAAAGATAGGACCATAAATTCTTATACTGTGTTGCCTAATCGTGGTGTTTGTGCTAATTTGGTGATACTTATTAGAGGACCGTGTGTGATGACTATGAACTTCTGAGTTTTTACTAAACCATCGATTGAAACCGCTTGGTAATAAGCGCATGTGGAACCTGCACATAAATTCGCCCACTTGAAGCTTATTGATATTTTCAAAATGCAATACTCCCAGACTTATAAATAAATTTCGTGTGTGGGCTCTATAGGGTACGTTACATATGATGCGTATAATGCGTTTCTGAAGGGTTGTCAAACAGGCCAATCTGGTACAATACGTAGATGCCCAAATAAGGTTGCAATATGAGAGATAAGGATGGATTAGTGAATAGTATAAATTTAAGAGTATGTTTTTAGGAAGGAGATGCCGGATTCTGCAAATTATGCCAATATTTTTGGCCAATTTCTGTGAAATATAGGTTACATGTTGTTTCCATGATAATTGATCATCAATGTAGACCCCCAAGAACTTAGCCGATGTCACGCTATTTATGTTTTGGTTATCAATGTTAATAGAGAACGGATAGTCATGAACTGAAGCTATCTTCCTCTTTGAGCTAAATAGAATATAGTTCGTTTTTTTAGATTCAAAGATAGTTTATTTGCCTTAAACCATGTCCCCACTTTTGCAAGTTCCACATTTAGCCTATTAATCAGTTCAAGAAGTGAACTATCAGACATAAATACATTAGTGTCGTCTGCGAACATAATAAAGTGTAGGGCTGACGAGGCAAGATGGATGTCATTCACGTATAGCAGAAATAGTAGAGGGCCTAATATGCCGTGCTTAGCAAAAGGACCGTATCTGCAAAAAGTCCATTCCGAGATAAATTGAAAAAACTAAAATTGAAAATGCCAAGGGTTATTTAAAAAGCTACATTTCTAGTTTTCTCAGATTTCATGCAACTTATTGCTCACTTTATTTGAGCATTATTATTTTTTTGATTTTTTAAATTTAAATGCCAAAAAATGCAGATACGGCCTTTTAACTATGGACTGACTAATAGTGGCTATGCACCTTGTGTTCGCGATGCTTAGAAAGAAAACCGTAACTGCAATTATAAGCAATTAACTTTTTATGTGTTAGTTCCATAGACGCCGAAACCGGGGGTGGTGGTCCCTAAATGTTAAGTCATCATCATCATCATCATCATCAGTTTCTGATGCCAGCCCTCTGGCGGCGATGGGTACGAATAAACGATCTCCATTGTCCTCGGTCACTCGTCAAGTCCAGTGCTGCCCCAGTGTTAGTCCAAGTGATATTATGTCCTCATTTATGTTGTCTACCCATCGCAGTCTTGGTCTGCCTGTTTCCTTTGCCTTCAAATCTTGAGTGTAGTGTATTGAGTCGGATTCTGTCAGATGGCATTCTCTCTACATATCCAAACCATCGGAGTAATGGAAGAACAACTTATTGTAAAATACTGCTTGGTTATTAGAATTCTATGAATTCCATTATTTAACTTAGAACCTACTTACACATAGCTATTGTAGAACAAACTGTAACAAGAATGTGACCAGGATTTGGCCATTCTCTTGTAGTGAATTATTTAATAAGGCAAACCACATTTTATTTAGTCAACATAACATAAAATCAATTCAAATCAAATCTTTATTGGTCCACAATGACCAATGTATAATACATGAGTTATGAGTTACCAAGTTTGAAAGAAGGAAGGCAACAAATTAAATGGAACTATTAATAAATAGGATTAAACGTCACGAACTTAACATTATAATTTCTCTGAGTAGGGAACAAGGGAGACACAGAAGAGCAGTGACCCAACTTAGATAGGGTCACCCCAGGTACATAGTATAAAACAGTAGTTTATTTGCAGTAATTTAAATAACTTGTAGTTTGTAGTTCCATGAGTATTCATACTTAAATATGCACATATTATATTGTTGGTGTATAAAAACAATAGAGTACTCTGACAGTGTACAGACCATGATATTGTGTTTATAGCCAGTCTGGGAACAATCACTCATAACAGCATTGTAATGAAGTATATAATCAACAAGTATGACAAGTATTATTAGGCTGAGGAATGGATGGCTGTATTGTGGAATCCTTGACCAATGGTACAGGCTGAGCAATAGACTGCGGCTGTATTGTGGAATCCTCGACCAATGGTACAGGTTGAGCAATGGACTCCGGCTGTATTGTGGAATCCCCTACCATTGGTAGGCCTACAGGCTGAGAACGGACTGCGGCTGTTTTGTAGAATGCTTGAGCAATGGTACAGGCTGTACTGCAGAGTACTGCACCGATGAGCTAAGAAGTCTACAATTTAAATATATTTCAATAATTAATTTAGCTGTAAAATTTATAATTCAAATAACTAGCATAACATTTGTTAAGTTGATGTCAACTATAGCAACATGTAATTGCTTGAAGGTAAACAAAACTGAATTCCTACGCTTTAAAAATACTTAACATGGTGTTTATTCTTAGGAAATTTCTGTACAAATATAACTCATTAGGTTATTTTATTGGCCTATTAGTGTGAACTGTGAATCCAACATGTTTTAGAAAAAATCCTAAATATATTTGAATAATTCAACAGGTAATATTAACGAATTATTATTGGCAAGCTTATAGTATCGGGGGCTGAAGGATATAGTGCGTAAGTTTACTGGCGTCGTGAGTGTCGGTTAGGGTGAGGTTAGTAGTATATATATAAATCCTCTGGCTCATTTACAAATGCGCTACATAAAAATATGTGAACGCACCACAACCTAGCTTATTACGCAATAACTAAAGTTATTAATAATCGTAGGCGCGCGTGTACAATAGCCGTTTCTTTAAACTGCTGGAAATCTCCGCGGTTTCGATCCTGAGTCATCCGCGTAAATATCTGGAATATTACGCAATACATTAGATTTTACGTATTGCGTAATAACCACAACCCTCGTACGAAACCAATAGCCGCTTCTGCGCGTTGATGAGTCAGCATGAAACTGGTGGAAATTCCTGCGTTCTGCTGACATGGCGTAATAGGTCGGGCAATCCTCATAGTATCATAGGCCCGTGTTGTCGGTCTATATAAGCTCGTGTGAAAAAACAAATTCCGCATACGGAATATGTTTGTCAGTTGTTACACATGGAAAGTCTGTCAGGAGCTATGAGTGGTTTAAACATGGCACACAAACGTAGCTTTTTTGAAGCGTTTATAGACGAGTCGGCGAAACGGCTTTATTTTCTGTGTACTTCAAGACGATGAGGTGAGATTATATTTTTCTCGCATGATTAGTCTGTGGTGGCGCCTATAATGATTATAATGATAACGACAACGACAGATAGATGACTAGACAACTACAACAGACAAATAGGCCCACATTTAGAAGCGTATATATATATATCTAAGGTATGTATATCTAAGGTATATATATACACGAACAAGATCTAAATTCTAGTCACACGATATTTTTATAGCTAAATTATATCGCCAATTATATCGCCAATTAAAACCAAGTCTGGGGTTTGGCGTTATAATTGCATGAATACGAAGATCCGCATATGTCGTGCTTATGAGTCAGGCCTCGTTGAAACAGGCGATAAACACTCACAGCCTCTGACCAATACTCCGTAATGGTGAATGGGTCGACCCATCCCTGCATTTTTTCTGTACGTAGGAGGTTGAGGATTTAGACTTAGGACTTGGTGTTTTAGCTGAGTGGGACCTTAGGAATAGGTCTGTGCACGAGGGGAGTTGGTGAATTAGACCTAATATTGGTCAGTGCGTGGAGAATTGGACCTAGGAATGGTTAGTTCATGCTGGAAATGGATGATCCGGAGGAAGGATAAGGTGGAATGCGCGAGAATGCTACAAGTATTACTACTCATGTCAACAAAGACCTCCACTTTCTATGCAATAATTCTGGGAGCAAACAGTAGGTGGCGCTTTTGGATACCATCCGTCATAAAGAGACCAACTCAATTACGCAGTCGAAGGCAACAACCGCGTTCGCTCGACTGAAAGATCAGGCGGCGAGGGAGACGACTGGCCGTGCGACCTCATACGCCGAGGTCAGGAAATATGAAGTCGCCAATATAATTATATAATTCTGCTCTTTTGTGGGAGTCATGTAACTTAGGCGATGTTTTCAATTCTACATGTCTCTCGCTGGTCAAGTAAACAGCATTTCTAAGTCATCACATCTGTTCATTCGCGACATACGTGGAATTAGGGATTATGTGCCTATGTCTGCAAGGAACTCACTGGCGAATTCATTGGTTTCCAGTCACCTAGATTACTGTAGCTCGCTTCGTACTGGTGTCACTAAGTCAAACATGCTGAAGCTGCAGAGAGCTCAGAAATCTTTGGCTATAACATCCAAATATGAACATATTTAAAGCGCTATGTTTAAATCTTTGCATTAGCTTCCTGTTAAGTAACGAATTAGTTCCACATTGGGGCTCATAGGCCTAGTTGATAAAACTGTGAACTCTGGCCAACCACAATATTTAAAATCAGTTCTTATACCTCAGACTTATCACTATTCAGCGAGGTCATCCAATTCTCTTTATCTAGTCATACCTAAATCAAGAACTGTTCTTGACGAACGAACTTTCTGTTTCTGGACCTAGATTTTAGAGTTCTCTAGTTTCAGGTTAGACAGTGTGTGATAACAAAGATCATGAGCGTCGCCCTCCTCCTTCATCCAGGCTTGGAACTGGCACTGCCAGAGTACAAGCTGTTGTCTAACCTTACACAAGAAGATTTCTGAAAAATAATTCTGCTGCCCTGCAGTGACTGATTAATTAGAATTTAAAACATACAGCGTATAGCAAATATCGATGCATAAACTTCTGCAGTAAGACAACTAAAGACTATTATAATAGACCAGACACACGCGCATTGGCCAAGGTCATCGTCGATCTGGTTGGGTCCACGACAGAGTTCGTCCGACTTCAAGATCAGACGGCGAGGGAGAGGACTGGTCATGCGATGTTATATATGTCGACGCCGAGAAATAAGAAGTCGCTAATACTTCGTAACCATGTCTGCCTCTCTTAGGCTTAGATTGTTACTGACAATCCGATGTTGACAACAAACCCCAGAAGCAATATAAGATGAAATTCACTTAACCCAGGCGCCAGAATTAAATATATATAGCTCTAAGAAAGCGATTTAAAGGTGTATAAATAAAACCTGCTTGACACATAGTATCGAGCGTTTTACGACATCTAACGGCTGCCAACGTCGTTAACCTATATCTTACTTAATAATAATAATAACAATAATAATAATAATAATAATAATAATAATAATAATAATAAAAATTATAATAATAATAATAATAATAATAATAATAATAATAATAATAATAATAATAATAATAATAATAATAATAATAATAATAATAATCTTAATTAACACGAGTAGAAGCTTCTGAAGAGTAATTCCAAGGTTTACACGTAATTGTCTTGCAGAATGTTACGCATTGTATTGTATTTATAAAATTTTAATCAGCCAAGACAACACAATTATTTCTCATAAACCTTCTGTGTAACGTTCGAACTCAGTTAATGACAGCTCTGAAACAAAGTGTTAAACTTAGACTTTAGGACACCTTTTTATCGTGCTCTTTCCATTCTATTTGTTGTCAAAATTCGTCGCTAAACTCTGGATCAATCGAGCCTAACGGAAAATGTATGAATTCATCTTCTTGTTTCCACGGACATCAAATAATTATGTGGGCACACCAATGAAACAAGAGGTTCAATTTACTCGACACAGGGTGGGACGTATTCGTTGTAATGCATGGCTGAAATCTATAGGCAAAAGTGAAACAGGTCTCTGTAGAGAATACCAATAATTCTGAGACCTTTTGACTGATTATTATTTTAAAGATATCGCATGAAGCATCATATATAGAGGCGCGTATACTTCTATGACAACTAAAAAAGCCTTTTAGTTGCCATAGAATTTTGCGCTTCGATCACTCGCAATGCTTCGGGTCATTTACGGTATTTTGTAATTGTAATTGAAACTGTACAGTAATTGTAATTACGACAATTAATACAGCACCGTCAGTTGCAAGCTGCTTCTAGGCTGCTTGACACTGCCAGCTGTCTGGTTGGGTGCCAGGATATCGGTTGCCCTCGGTTGTCCCATATTAGGCAACTAACTCAGAAAGAAACGACCGCGTTCGCTGGACTGCGAGGGAAAGGACTGGCAAAACGACCCCATACGCCGAATCCAGGAAATATGAAGTCGCTAATATATACTAATGGTCGCCTCTTTGGTTAGATTATTTAACGGTCTGATCTTTTGCCGGACCACTATTAACTCACAAAACTATCCACTTCGTGCGAGTTCATACAAAACCAACACATTAATATTACTAAAAGGTTAAACGTCGCCTTATGACATCAAAGGCCGTTGACGACAATACACAATGTATACCATCAGTGCGACCACTCTCCAATTTCTGAAATCCTAAGCTCATACCAGAAAAATCCCAAGATTGGCCAAAGTGCACAAAAAATCCCAAGTTACCGAAACGGGAAAATGTGTGCTGAAATATGAAATGCGTTTTAGCAGTCAAATTATTCACAAAAATGCCAGCTAGGAACTGGCAAAGAAATAATCTGGAGCATAACACTGAATTAACAAATTGCAATGTTTTCAAGTAACACTAGTAATTAAAGTCTTTCACTGAGAGAGTTTTTTTCCAATCTGATTCGCCCCAGGCCCCACTGTTGAAAAGTACAGTAAAAACTAGTCTGTAGACCGCAGAAAAAAATCCAAAAGATTGCTATGCAAAATCCCCAGATCCTAAGTCTTCCCCCGGAAATCCCAAGATCTTGGGAAAAATCCCAAGGAGTGGTCACACTGTATACCATACGATGACAACGAGAAACCTACTGTCACAGTCCAAAATCAACCCAACACAATGCATGAGCATGGGCCTATGTATTTTCGGGAGATAATGATTTAAAGGTGTCTAAATGAAACACAAGAAGAAGCTGTTAAGTAAAAGGCTAAAGTGGCTAAAGGCTAAAGTGGCTGGGACATGTGATGAGAATGGGCAATGACAGATTACCATCGATGGCTTTACACGGATATGTGGAGGGAACTAGGAGTAGAGGAAGACAACAAAAGACATGGATGGATAATATACGAGAGGATCTGGAGAGAATGAAGATGAACATTGCAGAAGCAAAGGAACAAATCAAGGATAGAGAATTCTGGAGACGACAAGTTGAGGACTCATCGTTGGCCTTGGCCTGACGGAGGAGAAACAAAGAAGAAGAACAAAGAAATGAAACCTGCTTTACACGTGTAATCGAGTATTTAACGGCATCTGACGGCTGCCAAGAGTTCTTAACCTATATATTACTTATTTAAAACACAAGAAGAAGCTGTTAAGTAAAATTAATATATTTGTCATACAGAAGTTCAAGCATCGATATTTCTTGAGGCGTTATTTTTAAAATTCTAATCAGTCACGCGGCTGCGGTGATAATTTTATGTCTCGAACTCTTCAGATGGGTTGGGTCATCAACGTTCCGTTTTGGGTGCCAGGCTGTTGGTGACAGCCCCTGAAGCGAGCTACTCAGTTATGCTTCTGGAACTTTCCTAACTCCACCAAAATCCCAAGGGCGTGTTCGACTCGGACATTTGGAGTTTAATCGGAACGCATAACCCGTTCTTACATGAGAAAAACAAGATAACGTGTAGGCCTAAACGTTTACATTATTAAATCATTTGCGATTTGATACTTTCCGTCAACTTCTGTCACGGAAGCTTCGAACTACGACATATGTGAAATATTTTTTGGTAAATATTTGCCTATTTTTTTTCTCCCGTCTCTAGAATAATACTGCAGCCTTGTCAACAGCGAGCCGTCTAAAATGAGGCGCCATTTAGACACCGGTAAATCGGTCTCTATTAGTACTATATATAAAAGCCATAATTAATTTAATTATATTTCCTATCCAGCACTTTCAGAGAAAATTAGAATGATGATGAATGAAGAAGAAATGATGGAGCCACTGTCGGCGCCAGTCCGAAATGCGGAATGAGGAGGGCGACGCTTATTAGCAACTAACCAACGAAGTTCTTTCCAAACTTCAACTCCACCACTATCCGTACTCTATTAGTGCCAGTCTCAAGACAAAATAAACGAGGAGGGCGTTGCAAATCACCTTCATTATGACACGGCGTCGTTAAACATGATCTACCAGCAGCTACCTTTTATAATTCTACCATTCGCTCTATTGGTGTAGTTATATTATAATTACACCACTAACCAAACTGTGATAGTGCCAGTCCAAAGCCTGGAGAAAGGAGGAGGACGACGCTAATCATCGTTATTATTGCTGAGTGTCGTCAAACAACAACTGACCAGCAAAAGCCTTAAGATGTCGTTTAATAAAAGAAATCACCTTTAAGAGCAGTTTTTGCACACCTTTATAAAGATATGCCTCGCCTTATAAGTAAAAGTAGAAGGGCAAAATTTTTAATTATGTAATACAGAAGTTCTACACGGTGACTGTATATTTTGTGGTTAAGTCGACGTCAAAGATCCTGGTAGCCACAAGGTACCATTAAACAATGGAATCTACTCCTTAGTAATAATGATAATAAAAATTATCACCGTTTCTTACACATCTTTTCAGTGTTGTGCGTTGTCACGATGCTTGTAGTTTCCTGTAACTTTCGCAGTAACTAGTTACTTTTTACCGAAAGAAACGCATGGTTTTCATTTTAATAATTATAATAATAATAATGGTGATGATGATTCAGATGATGATTGTGAACAAGTGTTTTGCATATATAATGAGCACAGGTGTTCCTTAGGTTGATATATATATAAATGTGTATCGATTGTTAAGCGTTTTAGTCTTAGGCCTTAGTTGCGCTGTCGGCTCGTGGGCGCTTGGCCTAAAGTAGCCTAAACATTGGCTGACGGTAGATTCTCTTTATACGTGCAGTTAGCGCGCCAAACTTAGAAACTGCTGATGACAGTGAATTTGAACAATACAGTGTAGTATGTTGTTGTAATGCAAGAGTTGAGTTGTTGTTATTAAACTGTGTTTGAAGAAAGAAAGAAACATTCAAAGAACTGTGTCAATTTAATTCTTAAACAGTTAGAAGACGTTGAGCAATTTATATGTAGAGATAAGGAAAGTTCTTGAGGTAGGTCACAACTAAGAAAGAAAAGAGTTGGTGACATATTTGGTGACAGCGGTGGGATTCGAAACAACGTCTGGGATTCGAAACAACGTCTGGGATTCGAAACAACGTCTGGGATTCGAAACAACGTCTGGGATTCGAAACAACGTCTGGGATTCGAAACAACGTCGACTGGTGAATACGCATTCAAATCATTGGTAAATTGACGACAACGAAAGCCTCAACGACAAAGGTATAAAAGTTGGTTGTTATCAAACAAAGAACAATCCCCAATACTTCAAACACAAAAGAAAACTCGTGTTTTCCAGAAAGGACAGCACTGAAGTAAAGAAGTAAGATGGAGAAATTAAGTGTCAAAAAACAAGCAGAACTGAAGAAGATGTCTTCTGAAAGATTAAAGCAGCGCTTGTTAAAGGCTGGTTTTGAAGAAGAGAAACTGAAAGATATGTCACGTGAAGACATGCTAGAAGCGTTAGCTGAAGTCTGGCTTAAAGAAGAAGCAGAGGAAGAAGAAGGTGCTGTCGGCGGTGTTGTGGAAAAGGTTATTGAAAAACCGTCTGGACTTATGTCTATGGAGATGATGATGCAGTGGATGATGATGAAAGAAGAAAGAGAGGAGAAACGGAGACAAGAAGAGAAAGAAAGAGAGGAGATACGAAGACAAGACGAGAAAGAAAGAGAGGAGAAACGGAGACAAGAAGAGAAAGAAATAAGACAGGAAGAATTACGTCTTCAGAGAGAGAAAGAAGAGAAGGCAGAACGTCTTCAGAGAGAGAAAGAAGAGAAAGCAGAGAATACAAGACAGGAAGAATTACGTCTTCAGAGAGAGAAAGAAGAGAAAGCAGAGAATACAAGACAGGAAGAATTACGTCTTCAGAGAGAGAAAGAAGAGAAAGCAGAGCAAGTTCGTGTGGCAGAACTTGAGTTACAAAAGCAGCAATTTGAGATTCAATTAGAGCAATTGAAAAGAGATCGAGAAGATGCTGAAAGGAGAAGATTAGAGCAGATGATTGAATTTGAAAGGGCGCGGAAAAGTGACGAAGAGATACGTCAGCAACAGATTGAAGAGAAGAGACTACGTGAAGAAGAAAAGGAAAAAGTGCGAATTTCAGAGTTGGAGCGAGCAGAAGAGGTTAGACAAGAAGAACTGAAATTACAGAAAGAAAGCATGGAGAAGGCGGAAGAGGAAAGACAAGAACGTTTAAAGTTGGAAAAAACAAAAATAGCATTAAAAGAAGCACAACTCAAAGAGGAGAAACAAAATAGAGAAGCACAAGAACAAAGAAGGCAAGAAGAACGAGAAGAACAGAAAAGGAAACAGGAAGAAAGTGAAACGATGGTTTCGAAAATAAAGAAAATTGGTGATGCCATGAAACATGTGTTACCTAAAATGCCAAACGATATGATGGAGGTGCCATTATATTTCGAAACGGTTGAGAATGCGTTTCGTAGTTTCAACGTGCAAGAACAATTCTGGGTGAAGTTACTATTGCCATTGATGACTCCGAAAGCTAGAACTGTTCTAAACAGATTGTCATTCGATGATTTAGACGATTATCAGGTCGTGAAACAGCACTTGTTAAAAGAATTCAAGTTGACACCGAGAGAGTACAGATCGAAGTTTATTGATGCGAAGAAGACAGCTGAAGAAACGTATACAATGTTTACAGCAAGGCTGAAGAACTTGTTGAACTATTATGTGAAAAGTCGCAAAGTGGATAAGAATTTTGAGAAACTGTTTGATTTGTTAGTGGCGGATAAGTTGAAAGAATCACTACCACCAGGTCCACTACAGTTTGTATTGTCGAAGGAAGGAACTGATTGTTACGAAGCTAGTGTTGTGGCAGACCTAGCGGACATTCATGTGAATAATAGAATTGGTTTGGCAATTCCGAATAAGACAAGTTTTGGTTTTGTACCCAATGTAAAAAGAAATCAACAGTTCACTCCAAATTTTGGTTTTCATTGGAAGAGCAATCAAGAAACAGGAAATCAGTTCAGAGGTGCAGAAGTGAAACCAAATTCTCCGGTTGTTCACGAGAATAGAGAGTCGATGATGACCAGACAACGTCAGGTATATAACAAATCACCACCAAGGTTTGTCGCAAGAGAAGGCAATGCATCGTTTACTCCATATAAGAGAAAAGAAAGCATCGAACAACGAGGTGCAGTGGTGAAACGTTGTCATAACTGCGGATCAGACAGGCATTTGATGAAATTCTGTCCAGTTCCTGTTACAACCTCCAATTATGGTGGAAAACAAGAACATTCGAGGGTGAATCGAATTCAAGTGGTTGATAATTCTGAAAGTCAAGCCACAGAACATCAGAACAATGAAACTGAAGTAAAGTCAGTGATGAAATGTCACCTTTCACCTGATATTCAGAAAGAAATTCTATTGCACAATGGAATGCAGAAAGAAATGGTTGGAAGAGATGAAAGTACAGCATTGAAGAAAGTGTTATTGCAGTACGTCGAGGTAGAGATTCGTGGAACAGCAGGAAAAGAACCAGTGAAAGTAAAAGCACTGATTGATTCTGGAGCAGAGGTTCCGGTGATTAGTGAAGAATTACTGGAAGGCATGAAGGTGGAGCAAATTGGAAAAGTGAATTTACAATGCGTGGCAGGAGATGCCATTCCTGCAAAGCTAGTGAAAGTTGATGTAAGGCTGTGTTGTAACGATGTGGAAGAAGAGGTAATTCCGCATAAAGTCAAATGTTCACTTACACCTTATGTGACATTGATGTGTGCTAGTATTGCAAAAATGGGAAGCACAGAAAGATTCTTGTTGCATCCAGAAATCATTGCAGAACTTAAAGCCGTGCCACAAGTGAAAATGATACAAGGAGATGTGCAAGCGAATGTAACGACGAGATTGCAGAGTCAGCGAAAGAAAGTGGTAGAAGTCGAAGATGAAAGTGAAACTGAAAGTTCAAGTGAAGAGGAAAACGAAAGCGATGATCAACAAAGTTTAATGCAAGACGGTATAACAGCAGAGATGAATGAACAAGAGATGGCTGCATGCAAGAATGGTAATGTAAATGAAACGAAAGAGGATAATGAATGTGATGTTGAGATAGGAGATTTGTTTGAAGAAGACGAGAAAGATGAAGAACAACAGATGCAGATTGCAGACGCAAAGAAATTCGAAGAACAGCAGAGACAAGATGAATCATTGAAAGCATGGTGGAATTTAGCGCCAGATAAAGAATCTGAATTCTGCGTGGTAAATGGCTTACTGTACAAGAGATATCGAATATTAGAGCAAACGATATATCAATTGGTGTTACCAAAAGAGCGACGAATGAAAGTGATGGAGTTGGCTCACGAATCAGTATTTGGAGGACATCTTGGAGAAGAGAAAACTAGAGAACGAATAAAGTTGTCTTTTACGTGGCCAAAGATGAGAAGAGATATAGTGAAATTTTGCAAATCATGTGAGAAATGTCAGTTAAAGGCAAGAAGTTTGGTGATGGACAGGGTTCCTATCACTCCAATTCCAAGAGAAGATGTGGCGTTTAGAAGAATTACAATGGATTGTGTAGGACCAATCGAGCCAGCATCTGCTGCAGGTCACAAGTACTGTTTATGTATTGTCGATTCGTGCACAAGATGGCCTACAGTGTTTCTGTTGAAATCATTAACTGCAAAAGCTGTATGTGATGCTTTGATGGAGTTGTTCATGAACGTTGGTGTACCTTCTGTGATCACAAGTGACCAAGGAACAAATTTTACTGCGAGTCTGACAAGAGAATTTCTGAATTTAATGGGGTGTAGTCCAAGATTTGACACGCCAGGTCATCCAGAAGCAGCTGGATTAGTAGAAAGATGGAACCAAACATTCAAGAAAATGATCCATCATGTAATTGTTGACAATCCAAGGCAATGGCACAAAGTAATTCCGTTTACAGTGTGGGCATTACGAGAAGTACCGAATGCAACTACTGGAATTGCTCCTTATATGTTGGTGTATGGAAAGATTCCGCGTGGACCACTGGCAATTCTAAAAGAAAGTTGGACAAGAGAAATTAATTTACCACCTCATATTGGAATCCAACCAGAAAAGTACTTGAAAGACATGAAAACAAATATGGAAAAAGCATTACTGTTTGCAGAATCATATTCACGAGAGAAGCAATTACAGTATACGAATCAATACAACAAAAGAGCGAAACATAAAGAATTTGAACCGGGTGAAAAAGTTATTGTGTTGTATCCGACGTCAACAAATAAACTGATTTCACGATGGCATGGTCCATGTACTGTCATACAACGAAGGTCAAAGTACTCTTATTTGATTGACATGGGTGACGATTGTCGAAAGATAATTCACGCAAATAAAATCAGAAAGTACATTACAAGAGCAATGAGTTGTGGACTAATCGTTGAAGAAGATGAAGACTTTGGTTCAGTGGTTGAATTGCTGATGAAGAATGACTGGCAAAATGAAAAGAATTCACTGAATCTTGATCCTGAACAGATTAGCCATTTGACATTGACTCAACAAAAACAATTGCTGGAAATACTGAACAAATATTCCGATCGATTTTCTGAAAAGCCTGGATTATGTACATTGGTTGAACATGAAATTGAACTGAAACCGGAATTTCGTGAAAAAGAATTTATGGCTTACCGAATTCCACTCATCTATCGAGCAGAAGTTGAACGACAAATTAAAGAAATGCTTCAAGCCAACATTATAAAACCATCTTCGAGCAGAATGGCAAGTCCGTTGGTAATTGTTAAAAAGAAAGACGGTTCTCTAAGACTTGCCTGCGACTACAGATACATTAACTCGTTCACTGTGGATTGTAAATATCCGATGCCGATTGTGAAAGATGTTTTGCACAAAGTTGGAAAATCAAATGTGATCTCGATTTTTGATTGTCGAAGTGCTTACTGGACTTGTCCTGTTAAGCAAACTGATCAATGGAAAACTGCTTTTGTTACTCACAATGGACTGTACGAGTTTACTCGTGTTCCTTTTGGAATGATCAACTCAGGAAGAACATTTGTTAAAGCAATTAACATGGTTTTACAGCCTATAAATGAATTTGCTGAGCCCTATGTAGATGACATTGCTGTGCATTCAGATGATTGGAAGATTCATTTACAGCATTTAGATGCATATTTAATGCAAATGAGACTGCATAACATTACTCTGAACTTAAAGAAATGTATCTTTGGTAAGAGTGAGGTAAAGTTCATCGGTCATGTGGTTGGTTCTGGAACGATTCAAATGAATCCAGATAGAATTGAAAGTTTAATTAATTTGAAAACCCCAGAAACGAAGAAACAAGTTAAGCAGTTGCTTGGATTTTTTGGTTACTATAGACAGTTTATCAAAGATTTTGCACAGATTGCGAAGCCTCTATCTGATTTGACAAGCAAACATGTTCCAGATAAGATTGATTGGACTGATAGACATCAACAGGCATTTAATTTACTTAAAGATGCTGTACGCTCTAAAGTTGTTTTATATGTTTTTGATGTTGGAAAACCTTTTAATTTGTACTGTGATAGCAGTGATTTTGCAGTAGGAGCTGTTTTAACACAGATGGATGATAAGGGAATAGAACGCCCTGTATCATTTATAAGTCAGAAATTGACTGACACTCAGAAGAGATGGGCAACTGTGGAGAAAGAAGCCTATGCTATTGTTTGGGCTCTAAATAAGTTAAAAGAGATAATCATTGGATCTAAAGTTCACATCTTTACCGATCACAATCCTTTAACTTATCTGACTGAATCTATGTCTAAGTCTGCTAAACTGGTGCGTTGGGCTTTAGCACTGCAAACTTTTGATGTAGAAGTTAATTATAAGAAAGGACGATTAAATGTTGTAGCAGATTGTTTATCTAGATTATAAGATTGTTTATTTTACTGTATTATATAGTATTAAGTTTATTGCATAATTTAGTACCTGATGATTTCGCAAATTTTTAAATTTAATTTGCTCAATCCAAAGAAAGGGAAGGAGGTAATGTGAACAAGTGTTTTGCATATATAATGAGCACAGGTGTTCCTTAGGTTGATATATATATAATGTGTATCGATTGTTAAGCGTTTTAGTCTTAGGCCTTAGTTGCGCTGTCGGCTCGTGGGCGCTTGGCCTAAAGTAGCCTAAACATTGGCTGACGGTAGATTCTCTTTACACGTGCAGTTAGCGCGCCAAACTTAGAAACTGCTGATGACAGTGAATTTGAACAATACAGTGTAGTATGTTGTTGTAATGCAAGAGTTGAGTTGTTGTTATTAAACTGTGTTTGAAGAAAGAAAGAAACATTCAAAGAACTGTGTCAATTTAATTCTTAAACAGTTAGAAGACGTTGAGCAATTTATATGTAGAGATAAGGAAAGTTCTTGAGGTAGGTCACAACTAAGAAAGAAAAGAGTTGGTGACATATTTGGAATGTTTAGGCTACTTTAGGCCAAGCGCCCACGAGCCGACAGCGCAACTAAGGCCTAAGACTAAAACGCTTAACAATCGATACACATTATATATATATCAACCTAAGGAACACCTGTGCTCATTATATATGCAAAACACTTGTTCACAATGATTAACCTTCGCAGGACGGAGAGGGGTAAATAATTACCCCAGGGGTGTTTGAATGCTGATTGCGGAGCAACCGTTGGCAGTTATAATTTGACGTTCCATGTGTTTACAAGTTAATACCTCTGACATATTCTGACACCAAAGCCAGGAAAATGTCATGTTGGGGAAAGAAGATTTTTGAGTTCAAAGTGTCCTGGGGTAAAAATTTACCCCTCTTCGTCCTCGACGTCGTTAATAATTCGTTCATGGTGAATATGCATTTTTCAAAGATATTTTTCATAAGTAACCTGTAATCAGAAATAAAGTACTGAATTTACCGCGGAATTCGATTTCAATAGTTGCAATAATTTTGGGAGTGCAATTTCCAAGATGGCGGCCAAGATGGCCGCCAAAACACAGAAATATGCATATTTCAGCTCATAGGTATGCTAAAATGACAAATAAACTCTCCAATTTCGTAGTTCCGAGGTCAAGGAATTCATTTATCGTAGTGAGAATAGTCTGCCAATACTAATTTCCAAGATGGCGGCCAAGATGGCCGCCAAAACACAGAAATATGCATATTTCAGCTCAGAGGTATGCTACAATGACAAATGAACTCTCCAATTTCATAGTTCCGAGGTCAAGAAATCCATTCATTTTAGTAAGAATAGTCTGTCAATACCACTTTCCAAGATGGCGGCCATCCCTTAGAGGTAAATTAGTATTGGCAGACTATTCTCACTACGATAAATGGATTCCTTGACCCCGGAACTATGAAAGTGGAGGGTTCATTTGTTATTGTAGCATACATATGAGCTGAAATATGCATATTTTTCTGTTTGGCGGCCATCTTGGCCTTCATCTTGGAAAGTGGTATTGACAGACTATTCTCACTAGGATAGATCGATTCCATGACCTTAGAACTATTAGAATTGATACTTCATTTTTTATTATACCTTACCTATGAGCTGAGATATTAAAAATTGCTTTGGGGTAAAAAATTACCCCTCTTCGTCCTCCGTGTATCGTAAAATGTCTTCGTCCTGCGAAGGTTAAACTGATGTAATACGTAGTTTATAAAAATGGCGCTTTGAAAACTCTTAACAGTAATTAGTGGACCCTGTCAGAGGGCATTTTTTGTCCGATCGATCTAATCTTTAAACTGTAATATTCCTACCAGATCATCAACGCATACTCCGCCACTGTTGACACTCTGACAGTGCCAGTCCCAAGCCTGGATAAAGGCGGAGCGGCGGAAGGCGACGCCAATGATCTTTGTTATCACACAGTGTCTTTAAACTGAAATTGCTATTATCAATTGCTTTAACTTAGCAATCTTTTATGATTTTGACAACTATATAGCACAGATACCAAACGTTCTGAGGGTGATCAAATTGATTTTTTTCATTTCACATGGAAGCATCGACGTTTAGTGACATCTGACGACTGCCAGGGTCTTGTGCAGCTATAATTTATATAACTTCCGACAAAAGGGCACACAATTTCACCCTCCCCGATAAAGACTCGATGAACTTTATTCCTAGAATGTCATATAAAAACATGTAGGCCCTACTAATTAACCCATCCATAAGTAGCCATACTGTCAACTGTTATTGTTAACCTACAGCGTTCTGCCTGTTGCTTTCTTAAAATAATTTATGAATAATATACATATAATTGAACTCTAACCTCATAATTATGATAGGAATCTGCAATCAAATATTCGACTGGATCGATTCCAACAATTGACCGAAATCTTGCTACATCAAAGGCGTTGACATCGATAAAAAAATGTCTGCAGTCTCCACCCTTATGCGAAGAGCATATTATTATATAACGATAAGCATTGAGTCCATTAGATTTACCCCACATGCATAGGCTAAGCAATTGAAGTGATTAACACATTAGGGCCTTAGGCCTATACGCAGTGCTATGTATCGGAGTTAGCTCAAGAGGCAGTTGCCTTGGTAATAAAACCAGCAGATCGACATACAACCGATCCGTTTCCAACAAACTCATCACTTGTAATAATCTCTTGATAATGTATTTAATCGAGTATTAGTAGTCATTATTAAACGAGAACCCTTTATACGTCAAATGCCCTTAGTACAACTAGTCTGTAGTTCCTGTTTAACGACACTGTGCCATAACAAAGATGTTTACTGCTGCCCTCCTCCATTTATCAGGTTTGGCACTGGCACCACCTGAACACAAATTACGATTAAATATTGTTGGTAAACAAAGGGACGGATGTTGTTTCTTGACAGACAGATGGTTAAAGAGATGGCACTATATAGTAAATAAATGAAATTGACCTATGTATATTTATAACGTCGGAAGAAGGCAATGTTACTGTGTGTAAATAGAAGATCTTATTTGGTGTGGTTTTCATTGTTTAACGACATCTTGTTGTCGCTATTCAAGGGTCAATAGTGTACATCAGAGTTTTGTGATTATTAAGAGATAGGCTAATCAGTGAATCCAGAGCCAAAAGGACTTTAATATAGCACTGTGAAACGCGATGTAAAGGTGTCTGACACTAAATTATTTTATTCCAGTTTGAGCGTATAACGACAGTGTGTGGCCGCCATGCTGGGCCTTTGGACTCGACCTTACTGTACATCAAAGTGAAGTCGCCGATACGGCAGGATCAGTGATTGGTTAGTCGCTGTTTAATGACACTGTGTCATAACGATGATGTTTAGGGGGTGGGGGTGGGGTAACGCCATTGAGTTGTCTCCACAAATAATTTGTTGTCACTGAATTTGCAAACTAAGCAAAAGTCGAACTGGTAAACTAAAATGACCAAAATCACAAATTCAAATCAAATAAGAGGACAAAAGAGTAAATCAAATCCTCTCAGAACCCAGTGAAACTTAAAATCCGGACCGTGACATATTGCGATAAACATCTTTAAAATGTTGCCCTCGTATCTACGTCCGAGTGTTGGATGGATGAGCGTCAACAGTAGCACTAAGTACTTAACTATATCTTATGGCTGCCAAGGACTCTTACGTCGCCCAACCTTTCTTGCGATATTCTTTATAACCTATTATACCGGAAGGTTAGACAGTTGTCTGCTAAATGAAGACGTGTTATAGCGAAGACGATTACCTTTCCTCTCTTTTGACGAAGCTTCGATACTACTTATATAAGTACTGGGTTCCCCAGTTTAACGGCAGCTTATGACAACATTGGCCGTTTCCGCCGGCAAATATTATTTTTGGCATATTACAGCTCTTTTTTTATATAAGTACTACTTGTCAGATACCTTTTATATAAAGCTTCTATTCAGGGTTGACTATTAAACAACCTTAAAGCGGTCTAAATGTCGCGATTTTAACACAGTTTTCTACGACATAAGGCGGCTGCTTTTAAACACCTTAAAAGAGCTTTTCTCCAATAATATATAAATCGTGAATTTCATTTGTTATTCCATAATCTATGTCAACTGTTGTGCTGCATTAAGTCATCCAACGGTGAGAACTGTTCGGAATAATTACACACCCCTTTTAAGTGTGACCTATAACCGAAAGCAGATGCGAGGTTCTATATTATAATATTAAGGTTTTCATTTATAGGCAGGTCTTTTATGCCAATGAAGCGCTGAGAACAGAATAATTCCTGTCGTCGTCAACGGCCTCTGTTACCATAAGATGTCATTAAACTCTCGTTCCAATTCAATAATTGTATGCCTACAATCAAGACTCCGTGACTACCCAGCATAATATGGAAGTGCCAGTCTCAACCGGAAAAAGGAGGAGGTCGACGCTAATCATATAATCATTACGACACGGTGTCCTCAAACAGAAACTAACAAACTTGTACAAAGTAAAGGTCCATCGAGGGTGACCAATCCTGCTATCAGTACGAAACTACTGATGAGAGAATATTATAATTATTGTTTCGAATGCAACAAGTGTTGCTATGGCAACAAATGTTGCATTCGATGCAGACAGTTGTATTGTTCAGAGATTTGAAACATGTTAAAAATAAATATTGCTTAAGTTTCGCTTTTCGAGACATACTATTCCGTGTCAAACGATATCTTATTGGCTAATTAGTTTGATGACTCATTATGTTGCGCAATAGTCTAGTGATTATCGTGCTGGACTGTCAATTAAGAGATCAGGGTTGAAATTCTTACCAATGCAGATACAGTGTTTCGAGTTTTCTGCCCCAGCCAACTCGGCTACAAAGACTACACTAAAGATGTATTGTCGGTGGGATGATGAGACGGTGAAACAGAGGACCGGCTAACCGCCCTCAAATACCGGGGCTAAGAAAGTGAAGTCGCTAACACTTTATTCAACTCAGGACACGCAGTTCTACCTCATAGTCTATGCCTTGATTGTTCCTTCAGCTGTTCAGCGCTTTACAGACAGTGTATAGAGTGCACCGATCAATGAGAGTGTCGGAATCGGAGCCTGAACGAAAATGACGTTTGTATTGCGTTATCGAGCTATAATTTAAAGGTGTTTAAACAGAGTTTTTAATTTTACTTGTTTGAATGCTTAACGACATCTTACGGCTTTTTGAACCGCTGCCATTAACTTCAGGATTTAATCGAATCTTAGCATACCATAAATGCATAATTAACGAAGTATGAGACACGTCTGGCCCATTTAGAGCGCTTCTGAATAGTTATTCTGAGAGAGGCGCTATATAAATCTTTAGATACAATACAATACGATACGTTGCAAGGTAAACTAATTTGGTGTCTAAGACATAATATTAGACTATATTTAGTTTAGTTTAGCTCGACCGTTAGACAAAGGTCTAACGGTCGAGCTGGTTGACCAACTAAGAAACCTTTTGTCTAACGGTCGAGAAGTCTTGTAGAGTGAAATTCGTCCGCCGTTTTCTTTGTCCGCTGGCCTCGCCCCGTTGACTGACTGACTGACTGACTGATTGATTGATTGATTGACTGACTGACTGACTGACTGATTGATTGATTGATTGATTAATTGATTGATTGATTGATTGATTGGCTGATTGGTTGATTGATTGATTGATTGATTGATTGATTGATTGATTGATTGATTGATTGATTGATTGATTGATTGATTGATTGATTGATTGATTGATTGGCGACACCTTATGGTGCAAGACGAGTGCTGGACGGTTCAAATCCCTGTCAAGGCAGAAATTTGTTTTGATATTATTTTCTGTTCCACCTTCGTCCCCTAGTCAACGACTACACAGACGATGTATTGTCAGCGGGAAGATGAAACGGCGAGGGAGAGGACTGACCTCTCTCCCTAGAGCGCCGGGACTAAGAAATTGATGTCGCTAGCAATTCATACTCATGGCTGCCTCTCAGGCTAGCTTAATGGACTGCTCTTCTTGTTCTATGGCCTCAAAGGCCGTTGACGTCCATCAGAATAAATTGATATGAATGGTGAACAGTTAGAGATTGGACGAAAATGATGCTTCTATAGCGTAAAAAGATTGCGATTTAAAGGTGTTTAAACCGAGAGTAAACAGAGTGTAGCATTGTAATTGTTTAAGCTTTTAGCAACATCTTACGGTTTCTAGAACCCCTTTCGTTAATCTTCATGACTTCATAGAATTTCACAATACCATAAATTTATAACTTACGAAGTATGTCATATGCTGGAAGTTAAACAATCTGGGGTTGAAGACATAAAGTTATTAATGTTGTCGATTGTTAACCAACTGTCTAACGGTCGAGAAGTCTTGTGGGGTGATATACGAGATTAATTTTCTGCTTCACCTGCACCGCTCTAAGGAACTCAGCTATAATGAGTACATACGGCGAGGGAGAGGATTGGCCATCCGCTCTCATATGCCGAGGCTAAGAAAATGAAGTCGCTAGTTTTGTTGTCCGTTATACTTGACACGCCCGTTTTTCAGCGTAGTCTCCTATTTGTTATTTTCAGGAACATCGATCGTCCCTTCCACCCTTGGAGTTGAAATCGCTTCGGAGAATAACCGCCGTTGTATGCAATGTATTAGTTACTATTATAATTTCTCCCTTCTTGTGTTAAGGCGAGAATGGAATAGGGCTCCATGCCACGTCAAGGCGCATGTATCCGATTGAACGGTTACTATTATTTAGCGGCCGTTTAACGACGGTGCGCCATATAATAATAAAGATTAGTGTCGTCTCCTCCTTTAAGCAGGCTTCGGACTGGCCTCACACGAACAAGACAGTTAAATTCCAATTCCATTCCAATTAAACTTTATATCGATTTTTTAATCGACACTGTGTCGTAACAAATATGATTGGCGTAACCCTCCTCCTGTATCAAGGTTTTTGACTAACACTACCAGATTACGGTCAGTGGCGGCGTCAAAAGGACTATGCACACATTTCACACAGGATCATTAAAACATGTTATACAAATGACACAAAGATTAAAGTAGCGTGAATAATTTATAACGAACACTCTGACGATTGATTAATTGACCAGTTGAGCATAAGTTTAGCGACCTCTTGCGGCTACCATAGCCGTGTTGACGACAAGAAAAATTACATGAATTAATTAAGAAAATCACTTTTAAAACAGTTTACTGCCGTGCTTAAAGGTCTGGTCGACGTCAACTGCCCTGGCATGGAAAAAGATGTCGTTAAACAATGATAACTAACACTACCATAAATTTATGGTTAAACACCTTTAAATTGCTTATTCAGACGATATATCCAGGCAATTTACACTTTATCGCTAGCTGGTAGGGAGTTGCAGTTCAGTTTTTATATAACGAAAGGTCGATGGCAGCCACAAGATGTCTTTAAACACTGGAAACTACCAACTAATCGGTGCACTGATCATTATCTGGTGAGGTCATTGTCATCGTCTCTAGTAGACAAAAGGTGTTGCTAAACAATGGATATAAACAGTAAGCATTTAGAAAAAATAATCCTCAGTTGGCTGTCAGCGGGAAACGCGGCTACTCCTCCCTAACACTGCTACGCCCTTCCATCACCTCATAATTAAAATTTTCAAATAGCTCCACCTGTCGGGAACAAAATTCCGCCAGTATATCTGACCCATCCTACGAACTCACCAAAAAACCCATCTCTTGCTATCTCTTCACAGGTCTTTCACTCGAAACTGAAAACACTCCTTTTTCACACAGTCATATCCAATTCCTGAATCCTCCACTCTCCCATATCTACCTTAACGTTTCAACCCAAAACCCTTAGCCGTCTGCCTGGCTGCCTGTCTGACTCTCTGGAATTTTGCCCCCTGCATTTCGATTTTGATTTGATTGAGCGCCTGTGAATAAGCTGGTTCCCGCGACTTTGCTTTAGTGTTCGCTGTAGAAGTTTGAGTTTACGATTACGATTCTGACATGCACAGAAGAAAACTCGCACCAGATGTCGTTAAATAATCAATAATAATTATTGTGTATGATAACCGAACTTTGTTTAGACGTCCGACAATAACGCTTTTCTTTATGTATTTTTTTATTAACCCTAGGGCTAACAAGCTTTTTTTGTAACACTGGCTACCAAGGGGGGTGGTTACCACCCCCTGGATTTCGTGTTTGGTTTTACATATCATAACTTGTAATATAGCATTGGATTCAGCATTGGATTCAGCATTCATTTCTATATATTTAGTTGTACATTATGTGAATGCACCTCGAAATTACATCACTTTTAACAACGGAACCCATTAATTAGCAATATTGTATATTATTGCGTACATTTTGTACTTTTTGGATAAACAAATATAAGATTATGTGTGTTTTGAAACTAATCTATGTATAAAAGATACACAAAATCATCCCTACACATGTTTATATAGTATAAATGTACATCCATACATATATATCCATACATATATATCGGTTTACGTTGTAATGCTGTATTCAGCCATTTTCACACAGATTACGCATATTATTATTTATTTTGATCACTTCCGGTATTTAAAAGACAAAGATGTAGGTATGCAAATGAAGCCCTTCATTCCCTCTAAAGAATGGTATCTTTGTTTCTCTTCCAGGAAGACAAATGAATACGCTACAGACAAATAACTAAGGGGGAGTGCTTCCATTCAGCCATTTTTCACGCATATTACGCGTATTATAATTTATTTTGAGCACTTCCGGTTGTCTCAGGTCAACTCAGTGACCATAGAAATGTAGCCCCACATTCCCTCTATAGAATGGTATAATTTGTGTCTCTTAATATTAAATGACGGATAAGATATAGTCGAAAATCTAGAGGGGGTGGTATCCACCCCCCTCTGGTACCTCGGGTATATTGGGTATAACTTTTGAACGGTGTGAGATATCATCTCACATTTTACCTCAAAACGTGTGTAAATGAACCCCCTACAGCTACCTAAAAGGTCAAATTCAGAAAAGGGTCTTGGAAGCCGTACTTTGCGCATTACAATGAGAACTGTAAGCAATAAAAATTGCATACAGTTATACAGAAATTAAACACCTCCTCGTGGTGCAACAAATCATTAAACGGATATCTTGTTCTTTTCTTATATAAAGACGGTTGAGACCGTTTTAAAGGTGTCTTAAGCGACCGCCGGTATATTCCTCAACTTCTTTTCAATCGTCTTAGGAAGGGCAAACCTCTAGTTTAAAATATTAATTACAATAAAACTACTACCAGGAATGATAATTAATGTCGTCGTCGTCGTTGTCGTCAGCGTCAACATCATAATCATCATAACTATCATGCACTTATTTAGCTGCACTATCTATTTCAGAAGCATCAATCGATTGACGCTGAGCAATTGTGAGTGAAGAGCTTGAAGAACGAGGGTCCTACACAATAACCGTCTGAGAAAAGAGTCTTCGAACCCGTACTTTGCGAATTACAATGAGAACTGTAAGCAATAAAAATTGCATACAGTTATACAGAAATTAAACACCTCCTCGTGGTGCAACAAATCATTAAAGGGATATCTTGTTCTTTTCCTATATAAAGACGGTTGAGACCGTTTTAAAGGTGTCTTAGGCGACCGCCGGTATATTCCTCAACTTCGTTTCAATCGTCTTAGGAAGGGCAAACCTCTAATTTAAAATATTAATTACAATAAAACTACTACCAGAAATCATAATTACTGTCGTCGTCGTTGTCGTCAGCGTCAACATCATAATCATCATAACTATCATGCACTTTTTTAGCTGCACTATCTATTTCAGAAGCATCAATCGATTGACGCTGAGCAATTGTGAGTGAAGAACTTGCTGGAGGGTCCTACACAATAACCGTCTCAGAAAAGGGTCTTCGAAGCCGTACTTTGCGCATTACAATGAGAACTGTAAGCAATAAAAATTGCATACAGTTATACAGAAATTAAACACCTCCTCGTGGTGCAACAAATCATTAAACGGATATCTTGTTCTTTTCTTATATAAAGACGGCTGAGACCGTTTTAAAGGTGTCTTAGGCGACCGCCGGTATATTCCTCAACTTCTTTTCAATCGTCTTAGGAAGGGCAAACCTCTAGTTTAAAATATTAATTACAATAAAACTACTACCAGGAATGATAATTAATGTCGTCGTGTCCGTTTATTGATGTCGTAGCTGGGCACAGTAGTCGATTGGTTAGCATTATATGTTTAGACACCCTTAAAACATTATAAATAATTATAAATAAGCATGGAACGCGGCTGTCAAAATAAGTTTCTTCTTCGAAGTTTTACAAAAGCGCAAAGAACAGATAGATCTGTTTAAAATAATTACTGGCGACTCCAAAGGACTTGTTTCCGCAAGGTGTCATTAATATCTCGATCAATAGGTAACCGTATCCAACTACGACATTAATAAACGGACACGCATTGAAATGGATTGGAATAATCAGACGTGTTTACGAGAATTTAAAGTCGATGTCAACGGTCCTGACCTCCATAAGATGTCGTTAAACAATGAAAAATAATACAAGCGCAATTGGTCAAAATTCTTAGACACCCTTAAAAGCTGTCAACCAATCCCATATAAGTGTGGGGCACGATAGGAGAATAATGCGATTAGGCGACGTCATCCATAGCCTCTCCATAGGCGACATCATCCAAAGCCTCTCCATAGGCGACAGGATCCAACGCCTCTCCGTTAGCGACATCATCCAGGGCCTCTCCATAGGCGACATCATCCAAAGCCTCTCCATAGGCGACAGGATCCAACGCCTCTCCATAGGCGACATCATCCAGCGCCTCTCCATAGGCGACAGGATCCAACGCCTCTCCATAGGCGACATCATCCAGCGCCTCTCCATAAGCGACATCATCCAGCGCCTCTCCATAGGCGACATCATCCAGCGCCTCTCCATAGGCGACATCATCCAGTGCCTCTCCATAGGCAACATCATCCAGCGCCTTTCCATAGGCAACACCATCCAGCGCCTTTCCATAGGCAACATCATCCAGAGCCTCTCCATAGGCGACATCATCCAGTGCCTCTCCATAGGCGACAGCATCCAGCGCCTCTCCATAGGCGACATCATCCAGCGCCTCTCCATATATATATATAGGAGACATCATCCAGCGCCTCTCCATAGGCGACATCATCCAGCGCCTCTCCATAGGCGAAATCATCCAGAACCTCTCCATAGGCGACAGCATCCAGCGCCTCTCCATGGGCGACATCATCCAGCGCCTTTCCATAGGCAACACCATCCAGAGCCTCTCCATAGGCGACAGGATCCAGCGCCTCTCCATAGGCGACAGGATCCAGTGCCTCTCCATAGGCGACAGGATCCAGCGCCTCTCCATAGGCGACAGGATCCAGTGCCTCTCCATAGGCGACATCATCCAGAGCCTCTCCATAGGCGACATCATCCAGAGCCTCTCCATAGTCGACATCATCCAGAGCCTTTCCATAGGTGACATCATCCAGAGCCTCTCCATAGGTGACAGCATACAGCGCCTCTACATAGGCGACTTCATCCAGAGCCTCTCCATAGGCGACATCATCCAGAGAATCTCCATAGGCGACATCGTCCAGCGTCTATCCATAGGCGACAGTATCCAGAGCCTCTCCATAGGCGACATCATCCAATGCCTCTCCATAGGCGACAGTATCCAGAGCCGCTTCATAGGCGACATCATCCAATGCCTCTCCATAGGCGACATCATACAGTGCATCTCCATAGGCGACATCATCCAGCGCCTTTCCATAGACGACGTCATCCAGCGCCTCTCCATAGTCGACATCATCCAGCGCCTATCAAAAGGCAACATCATCCAGCTCCTCTCCATAGGCAACAAGATCCAGTGAATCTCCATAGGCGACAGGAGTAGCACCTCTCCATAGGCGACAGGATCCAGCGCCTCTCCATAGGCGACAGGATCCAGCGCCTCTCCATAGGCGACAGGAGTAGCACCTCTCCATAGGCGACATCATACTGCGCCTTTACATATTCGACATCATCCAGCGCCTCTCCATAGGCGACAGGAGTAGCACCTCTCCATAGGCGACATCATACTGCGTCTTTACATAGGCGACATCATACTGCGCCTTTACATAGGCGACATCATCCAGCGCCTCTCCATAGGCAACAGGATCCAGCGCCTCTCCATAGGCGACAGGATCCAGCGCCTCTCCATAGGCGACATCATCCAGCGCCTATCAAAAGGCAACATCATCCAGCGCCTATCAAAAGGCAACATCATCCAGCGCCTCTCTATAGGCGACATCATCCAGCGCCTCTCCATAGGCGACATCATCCAGCGCCTCTCCATAGGCGACATCATCCAGCGCCTCTCCATAGGCGACAGGATCCAGCGCCTCTCCATAGGCGACATCATCCAGCGCCTCTCCATAGGCGACATCATCCAGCGCCTCTTCATAGGCGACATCATCCAGCGCCTCTCCATAGGCGACATCATCCAGCGCCTCTCCATAGGCGACAGGATCCAGCGCCTCTCCATAGGCGACATCATCCAGCGCCTCTCCATAGGCGACATCATCCAGCGCCTCTCCATAGGCGACAGGATCCAGCGCCTGTCAAAAGGCAACATCATCCAGCGCCTCTCTATAGGCGACATCATCCAGCGCCTCTCCATAGGCGACATCGGGTACATTAATCAGGTAGCTGTCACTCAGTGTACCTGTCCGTGGAACCGGGACCTTCTGAACAAGAGCCTTGGTAGTTTTGGCACAGCGGAACAGAAGCCTTTAGACATATCTACATAGGCATCAGAATCTGTTAAATCGTGAATCGTTTCTGTCACTCGCTATACAGGTCCGCGCAATTGGCGTCTCCTTAACGAAATCCGTGGACGAGTCATCTGTTCAAACTTCGCTATCGACTTCAGCCTCTTCAAAGGCAAAGAAGTCGTCTTCACTTGCAACGTATCTTAATTTGCTGGTGTCAATGAATAGACCAGAAATGTTATAAAAATGGTAGGCTAATGTTCTTCAACGGACCATGTGTATGTGGTTCGGCATTTCTACCTCATTGACCTCAGTAGGGTCAGGTTATAACAAAACACCGTTCTCAATAGAAGTGTCAGGTGATAACTGTTCCTGGCAAATATGAGCTTCCACAGGCAGCGCTGTATGATTATCCCGTTGTTTGGGTTGGTAAATTATTTGAAGGTCTTATAATGCAGTACTACACGTTGTAAGTAAGCAGTCTACCTGTGTCCATGATAAATATCGTCAATCCCGCTTCCATTTCATCTAAAAGTTTTTTTCATCAATCCAGCTCCCATTTAATGAAAAAAACTGACCAAATTCTATTTTACCAACAAAATTATTTTCATCATTGGAACTTGTATTTAAGCAAAGAACTATAGTTCTCATGGGTCCATCTTCTACTTACGGAAACAATAATTGTTTTCATCAATCCAGCTTCTATTATATCAAAAACAATCCAGCTTCTGTTTACGGTAAAATTATTTCCACGAATTCAACTTCTATTTAAACAAAAAATGGCTTCATGATCAATCCCACTTCGGGAAGCACTTTTCTTCATCAATCCAGCTTCCATTGTAATTTGATGAAATACAATAATTTTATCAACCTAAACTACGAGTTTACCTCAATCTTTACCTGATTTATTTAGCTGCAATCTATCTCTGGTCTTTACCTTTATTAGATCCAGGCCAAACTAAATTTTAACCGTGTTCTGATGTCACTTGTCCATTTGTTGTGCTGATTATAGTCCAAGAGCATTAGATCGAAATGTGATAGAAGGTGGAAATGTCTGATAACAAGCTCAATTTTTCAGGATAGGTCCAGGAATATGAGTAGAATAACATACTAAAAGTCCCCGAAAATCCCCTTGGAGCTCTTTCAGAAATCCAAGATGGCGTCCAAAATGGCCGTCATTTTACATTAGCATTAGTTAGAAGGTGAAAATAGCTCGTAGGAAGCTGAAATTCTCAGGATAGGTCCAGAAAAATGAGTAGAATAACATACTAAAAGTCCCCGAAAATCCCATTGGAGGTCTTCCAGAAATCCAAGATGGCGTCCAAAATGGCCGTCATTTTCCATTAGCATTAGTTAGAAGGTGAAAATAGCTCGTAAGAAGCTGAAATTCTCAGGATAGGTCTAGCAATACGAGTAGAATAACATACTAAAAGTCCCCGAAAATCCCCTTGAAGGTCTTTCAGAAATCCAAGATGGCGTCCAAAATGGCCGTCATTTTCCATTAGCATCAGTTAGAAGTTGAAAATAGCTCGTAAGAAGCTGAATTTTTCAGGATAGGTCCGGGAAAAAGAAGTAGAATAACATACTAAAAGTCCCCGAAAATCCCCTTGGAGCTCTTTCAGAAATCCAAGATGGCGTCTAAAATGGCCGTCATTTTCAATTATTATCATTATCTTCCAAACTAAGAAGTTAGAATCGAAGTGGAAGTGTCTAACATATGTTTTAAAGCACAAGAAACAATAATGTCCAAAATCCAAAGTAGCCAGAACGATGACAAATGATAATAAAAATGAAAATTTTGTTCACTTTACAAGTGTTAATCTGATCATCTTTGACATCTAATAATATCGGTGGAGTGTTGTTGCAGGTTTGACCACTGCATTGACTACACGTCGAGGTACAAAAGTGTCCAAATTTCTTGCAACTACATGACATGTTGCTACAACCATCAGCTCTGCACCCACATGATACCATGTTGAACAAAGTGTCAGATGCAACAGAGATGTCTGTTTCCAATGGTGCAAGAGTTCCTTCCTGCAATCGCCAACCCCAATCTGTTTGAGGCAGATTATAATTATTACCCATCCATTCTTGAACCGTTAAATAAGTACGGAACGAATGTTGCTTTGCTGCAGCACTAGTTGGAGGTAGACTTGCTAGCTGAAATGATGAACTGAGGGAATTGTGACCGATTGCCCGTTTGTATGCGATGTGGCGGTATTCATCAAGTGATTCACAATTTCTTACCCCATATAGAGCTTAAGAATAAAGGTTTGCCCAGCTCATTTCACCTCTTTATGGGTGCTTCTATTGATTGTAAAGGTATCTAGCAAGTGAAAGTCCCGTTTCTTGTGCACTATGTTGAACACTTAACGCTTTCCTTGACGATAGATTGCAGACACCGTGTCACAACATGCTACAGCATGTAGAAACATCAAGTGATTTCTAGTGTATCCTATGGCATGCTGAATTTCCTGAATGTTGAAGACCGTATACCAGGATTGCTGTAGCATAACATGAACATATCTGTAGTAGTGGTTTCCCGAGCCACCATAATGGCAAGTGAGTCGGTGTCTGTACTCTGTACCAACGACAACAACTGGGAGTTTTCTGAATCTGCAACAGCTAGCGCGCTGTTGAAACAATAATAGTGTCTGCGTCGGCTTCTGCCTGTTTGATACGTATGCCAGCCAAAACCATTTTTTCACGTAGCGTCAGTCTCTTCTTATTGTCACCATTAGCCAACAATGCTGTTTGGGTCGTGGTGGTTGGCATGTTATCGTGAAATATTATATAAGTGGATCCTGTGGATGTACACTTCAGGACTCACCGTTTCTGTTCAACTACCTTCGTTGAAGATGTATTACCATAACACCACAGTCGTTTGAGCTCCGTAATGCTTTAGGATGTACGAAATATAAGACTCACATACACCAGCATAGGTGGACGGTTGTGGCCAAACAACTGACCACCATATAAGACAAAGTCCATTCTCTGGCAGATTGGTCTGTTGGGTGAACAATTTTAAGAGAAGATTCTAACTTCTAAAGTTGCAAGATAATGAAAACAATGGAAGATGACGGCCATTTTGGACGCCATCTTGAATTCCTAAAAGAGCTCCCGAGGAATTGTTGTGGACTTTTAGTATGTTATTCTACTCATATTCCTAGACATATCCTGAAAAATTCAGCTTCTTACGAGCTATTTTCACCTTCTACCTGATGGTAATGGAAAATGACGGCCATTTTGGACGCCATCTTGAATTCCTGAAAGAGCTCAAATGGGATTTTCGGGGACTTTTAGTATGTTATTCTACTCATTTTTCTGGACCTATCCTGAAAAATTCAGCTTCTTACGAGCTATTTTCACCTTCTAACTGTTGCTAATGGAAAATGACGGCCATTTTGGACGCCATCTTGGATTTCTGAAAGAGCTCCAATGGGATTTTTGGGGACTTTTAGTATGTTATTCTACTCATATTCCTGGACCTATCCTGAAAAATTCAGCTTGTTATCAGCTATTTCCACCTTTTAGCTAATGCTCCTGGCCTATAATATACTTTAAATGAACCATAGAACAACTTGGTGGTACGACGAGTAATCTCTTTCTTAATAATATTAATGCAAAGAAGAAAGAAATTCCTTACTCGAATCTTCGCTTCTGTGGTCGCATACAGTCTGTTCGTTTTGCTGTTTTCTTGCTGTCTGCGATTGCTTAAATTCTTAAAACGTCGACCGTCTTGAAATTCTTCTTCATTCGATGATTATTCGAAGGTTTCAGATTGTTAGATCGTGGACGAAAGATTTCACTTATTAAATTTTTGGCTAAACTGTCTTCGAAGTTCTTTCTCGAAATGAGAAAATGATGCTCACCATGACAACGTCTATCGAAAGATCACGTAAGACAAAAGGCCCAATGATGGCGTCATCGCTTATGAAGACGTTACCATGAGAACGCAAAATGACGAATTCGTTATGAGACAAAATATTTATTAGTAAGTAAGTAAGTTAGCAATGATATCACACATAAGCAAAATATTACTTAAAATAATACATAAAAGAATGGAGAGTAGGCTACAATAGAGAGAGAGCTTCCTGATAGTCAAGCAGGATTTAGGAAATGTCGTGGAACACGTGATCATATTGCCAATATGAGGTGGATAATGGAGAGACAAAGGGAGTATGGACAGAAAGTATACATATGCTTCATTGATTATAGCAAAGCTTTTGACTGCATTAATCATGAAATTATTGATGTGGAAAACCTTGGGAGAAATGGGAATACCGAAACACTTGATACAACTTCTTAGGGGTCTGTACGAAGATCAGATAGCGGTGATAAGGACTGAATATGGAGATACTGACAGATTCAGGATAAGGAAGGGAGTGCGGCAAGGATGCATTCTGTCTCCTTTCCTATTTAATATGTACGCTGAAAGGATAATGAGGCAGGCGGGAATGAATGAGGCTGTGGAAGGAATAAAGATAGCGGGAAGAACAATGAACAATCTGAGATACGCTGATGATACAACACTATTGGCGGGTAAAAAAACCGATTTGGTAGAACTGATAAGAAGGCTCAAGAGTGAAAGTGAGAAAGCAGGACTCTACTTCAATATAAAGAAGACAAAGATCATGACAACAGAGGAGGAGGACAGTTTTGAAGTAGACGGAGAGGAAATAGAAACGGTATCTAGCTTCACGTTTTTGGGATCAGTGATAGAAAAAGAGGGGAAATGTGATATGGAAATAAATCGTAGAGTAGCGATAGGAAAAACTGCAATGAATGGTCTGGAAAAAATATGGAAGGACAAACATGTGAGTATAGACACGAAAAAAGATTGGTGAAGGCTCTGATCATACCAACAGTAACATACGGCAGCGAGACATGGACAATGACCAAGAAAATGAGGAAAAAGATTAACGCATGCGAAATGTGGATATGGAGGAAGATGCAGAGAATATCATGGAAAGAGAAAAGGACCAACGATTGGGTGCGCATGAGTATCGGAATTGAGAAGGAAGAGACACTACAACAAACAGTGCTAAGAGCAAAGTTGAGGTTCTTTGGTCATGTCATGCGATCAGATGGATTGGAAAAGGAAATGATGTTAGCATATGGAGAGGGAAGGAGAAAACAAGGACGACCAAGGAAAAAGTGGATGGACGAGATACATGAAACAACTGGAATGAATTTGACAGAACTGAGAGATGCGACGGCGGACAGAAGGAAATGGAGAGGCTTGATCATGAAGGTCGCTAAAGTTCAAAGAACTGACAGCACAAGGTAAGGTAAAGTAAGTTAGCAAGTAAGTAAGTGAGTAAGTAAGTATATAATGTATGTTCTCCTTCAATTGCGCAGTCCAACGGTAGGCCTAACAATAATATTATATTCTTCTGTAATTAATTGAAGCTGACAAGTAGGGCCAACGCAGTATGATTACAAGTCATAGCATGAATGGAGTCGAATTTAACTGTGTGGCAGCAATGCAAGGCGCCCATCACGTTATACTGCTCATTTTACTAACGACACCTAGGGGATGACAGGCTGAGTCGGCAATATGGAGAGTAGCGAGTATCGAACTTACTTAATGTTACCATTCATCTATCGCCCCCCACCCCAGTAATAATGACACATGTAAAATAAAGTAACTTATGTCGTTTCACTTCTAGCAATAGCACTTCCGGACCCTTGTTGAAGAAATGAGCCTTGTAAGATAATAGCAGCAGCACCTACCAGCGTAACAGGAAAAGAGCACTTTATGAATGAATCCACTTCTTCTGCGTTTATATTATTAATTAAAAAGACTTTCGCCCAACGAGATATAATTCGTTGGTTGTAGAAGGCAAGGGTCCATCGAGGGCGAACAGGATTGGTCTACTATTCTGTCATCTAGTGGCAGGATTGTTAGTAGAACGAAGTTACTGATGAGAGAATAGTAGGTCCCTACTGTTTGAATGCAGGCGGAGTAACTGCTACAGCAACAAATGCATTCACTGCAGGCATGCAGTTGTATTGTTCTCTGATTTGTAACATGTTAGAAAAGGGTTTTGTTTTGGAGACTTATAATTGCTCTACCTCAAACGATTTCTAGTTAGCTTGATGACTCCTTATGGTGCGCCATAGTCTAGCGGTTGACGTGCTGTACGGTTCAAATCCCTGCCAAGACAGAAAATTGTTTCCAGATGTCTGTTCCACCTTCGTCCCTTAACCAACGTCGATACTGACGATGCATTGTCAACTATAATGAGTAGAGACGGCGAGGGAGAGGACTTGCCACCGAGGCTAAGAAACTTAAATTGGTAACATTTCATATCAATGGCTTAATGCACTTCTCTTCTTCTGTTGCCTCAAAGGCCGTTGACCTCGGTGAGAATGAATTTTGCAGTCTTTAAGAGATTGAACGAAAATTACTTATATATCGCATTAGTAAACTATGGTCTTATAAATAATGTCAGATATCGGAATATATAATTATCACTGTATCATTTTTTTATAGTATTAATATTTCCACAAATGTTGCAGAATATATAATTATCACTGTATCATTTTTTTATTGTATTAGTATTTCCACAAATGTTGCGTATGGTTAGGCCTCGTGGTCGCAGAACAACGCTTGTGAGACCATCGGCTCTCATTTGGTTCCATGGCGCCCGGGCTAGAGGTCTGCGGGTAGAGCATTTTTGCTACCCGACCCGTAACACAGGACTGCTACCCGTACCCGTACCCGACCCGTACTCGAAATTACTACCCAACCCGACCCGTACCCGCGGGTATACCCGTACCCGTACTGTACCCGCCACGTAATTAATAGGACTTCCCATAATACCAGTCCCTACCAGTCCAGTAGTCTTACAAAGCATGTGGTAGTAATAATTAGTCTGATGATCATAGTGATGATCATGGTGATGATCACAGTAATAGTAATAATAATAATAATAATAATAATAATAATAATAATAATAATAATAATAATAATAATAATTATGTCGGGAAACCAGGGGTCGTCTCTCTTAGTTCGTCTTCTTTGCTGAGTGGTTCAAGGCTCTACCAGGATGCCGAAACTCCAGGCCTCAACAAAGGTTGTCCGGTCCGACTCTCGTGGTCTATCGAGAGGTTTGAATGATCAACTGCGACACCCTCACACACGTAGAACACCGCTTTAATAGTTCTTCTCATCGACGATTGACAGAATCACATCAACAGGCAACTTGACATCGAGAGAACTGTACAGCTGCTTCCCCGTCGTGTCATCGAGCAAGCCCTCTAGCGACAGTGTCTCGGATGGCTGGTCCGTAGATCGACGGCAGGCCCTCTTCAGACTCCACCAAGACTGCGAGGCCGATGCAAAGCTCGAGGCCGAATCTTCAGGCGGTCTTCTCCAGACTACTCGTCCCATGGCCAACCCCTGCCTTATATACCTATCAGAGGTGCAGAAAACCCTGGTGCCTCAACACCTTTCCCATGGGGTGCAACTAGAAATGGCACCGGTGCAATATCTCAAAAGGGCACCGGAGCAACCTTACCAGCCGGTGCTACCTACTCACCACAGGGGATATCTTAAATCGGCACCGATGCAGTTTTACCAGCAGGTGCTATATGTAACCCACAGGATACCTCTTAAAATGGCACAGGGGCAGTGTGCAGCTCTCTCGGTGTCAATACAGGCAATATATCAAGGCAAATCAACAGGTGTCGGTCTAAAACTGCACCAACACAATTATCACAGAGGCTGATAGTTACACAATACTTCGGCGCTCCATAGAGTGCCAAATCAGCTAAGCTACCTATAGCAGCTCAATAGGGGACGACCCAAAATCGCACCACGGCGCCCCATTATGAATTTCGCTACAATTACTTGTCTCGGGGAACCTGCAGGAGACAGCACGCCTCTTTCAGCGTCTTTCAATTTGCACACAACGATTCAGCTTTTCGTTGCACGTTTACACATTTGACCGGTGAAGATGACCTTTAACTCCAGAACGACAAAACATTTCCGATAGTTTCTTAGAGCCTGAAGGATTACACTTACCTAGGGCGATTAAAAAATAATAATAATAATAACTTTTATTCAGCCAACCATAACACGGGAGTTTGGAACAAAATACCGCTATTTGAATAGTTTATTATTTCTCAGAGGGAAAGGGGTGACAGACTTGGTGTTTCAACTATTCCTAGCCTCAACTACTGTAACTGCATCAACCTGTTTTAAAGAAAACACGGCTGGTGAACTGCCAGGGTCTGCGTCAGCGACCTCTGACCCCGATTGCCGGGCCTGCAACTCAGATGAGATGAGATCATATGTAAAATACTACGATTGGATTGTGCTAATTGAAACAAGCCATTTTGTAACTTTAAATTGAGCATCTATAAAATGAATGTCAAGCTCACTAAGGCGCACGGACATAGGTCAAAACAAGGATATCGTACTTAGACTGGATACCGCCATTATGATAAGTTTTTAACGGTGCAAGACTCACAATTACATGTAACGCCAAAACTTCAGTTCGGTACGGGTAAAACCGGGTACACCCGTACCCGTAATGCTCCTACCCGTACCCGACCCGACCCGTGAAATGTCTACCCGACCCGTACCCGACCCGCGGGTACGGGTCGGGTACGGGTAAACCCGCGGGTACGGGTATACCCGCAGACCCCTAGACCGGGCCCTACACCTACCTAGGCCCTCATATAATTCTGAGGCTAAGAAAATGAATACGCATCTCATCATATCCAATTATCCATGGCTTACTTCGCTTCTTCTCTGCTTCTTCTTCTTACGTAGCAACCGGTTAATAAAAGCAGTGTATTTGTTTAGGATACTTCTTCGAGAGCCAGGGTATCAGTGACGCAGATACCAAGCAGTGGTGTGGCGAACCGTTCGGTCGCACGGGGCCCACACCTTTGGGCCCGAAAAGTCACAGAAAATTAACATCAACGAGACACTCTGATAATGATGATCTGTACAGTCAATGAAATAGTTCGGGGATATTTACCATCATACAATAATTCAATCCTTACCTGGTTTGTTTGGCTGCAATGCTACCATCAATCGCTGGTCTTTACTTTTTATTAGATCTATACTAGAGTAAATTTTAACCGTGTTCTGATTTCACTTGTCCATTTGTTTTGCTTTAAATGAACAATCGAACAAGTTAATGGCACGACGATTAATCCAACTCTTCATTAATGCAAAGAAACAAAAAAATCTCTTACTTGAATCTTCTCTTCTGTGGTCGCATAGGCTACAGTCTGTTCGTTGTGCTGTTTTCTACTGTCTGCGATTGCCTAAAACGTCGACCGTCTTGAAATTGTTCTTCATTCGATGATTTCTTGCTTATTCGAAGGTTTCAATCGTCGACATTGTGTTGACACTTTTAATAAGTCAAATATTTTGACTTATTAAAATAATTATATTTTTTTTCTTCGTAGTTCTCTCATGAAATGAGAAATGCTCACCATGACAACGTCTATCGAAAGATGACGTAATACAAAAGGCCCAATGATGGCGTCATCGCTTAAGAAAACGTTACCATGAGAACGCACAATGACGAATTCGAAATGAGAATATTATTTATTAGTAAGTAAGTTAGTAAGTAAGTAAGTGTGTATGTATGTATGTATGTATGTTCTCCTTCAATTGCGCAGTCCAATAGTACGAATAATATTATATTCTTCTTTAATTAATTCAAACTGACAATTAGGGCCAACGCAGTATGATTACAAGTCCTTACATGAATGGCCTTTGATTACAAGTTATTACAGAAGTTGAATTTAACTGTATGGCAGCAATGCAAGGCGCCCATCACGTCCTAATGCTCATTTTACCAGCGACACTTAGCGAATAACAGGTTGAGTCGACCATAGGAGGGTAGCGAGTATGGAATCCGCTTCCTAATTAATGTTTCCATTGACCAATCGGCCCCTCCCCAGTAATAATGAAAGCGTGTGAAGTAAAGTAACTTATGTCGTTTAACTTCTAGCAATGGCACTTCTGGGCCCCGTGTTGAACAATATCTCGGCTGGAAGCAGAAAAATGCATGGCCACAATAACCTACATCTAAGTCTATCGGACCTTGAGATACTTTTCTGTAGTTGTGGTTTCATGATAGAATAAGAAAATGGAAGAGATGAAGAAGAGCAGTCCCTTAATTAAAATTACAATGATATTAAGTTCTTAATTACAAGTCATATTGTCAACTGATAAGCTCTCTTAGTCGCAATGTTTTTTTTTACATGTGTGGTCCAGTGAAGGTCAGCTTTCACTGTATCGATCCAGAAGGGCACTCCTCGTCCCAGCTGACATCTTGGTCCTTGTTCTCCTTTTCGAGCCATTGCTGCAGAGGCCGAAAGTACTCGAGGAGTGGCCTGGCGTCCATGTTCCTCTGTCCAGTCATAATCTCCATCGCTTCCGGCCAAGGCTTCGATGAACCCATTGACAACATTTTCCTTACGAGTCACAGAACACAGAACATACATTTACATGTATGGTATGGTCAGTTAAAGTGATGTAAAATAAGGTTAGGTGTGGCAAAGGTAAGAAGAGTCAATATATGGTATTGTGGGGTAGCATCATGTAGAATGTAAACGAGCTGAGGTGATGTATGTATGGTTTTTCTGTAGCGTCCATATGAATTCGACCATGCTCATATTGTCAGTGAACCTCGACCCTGTTCATATTTTCAAAGAATTGATCGGGTGAGATCATTCACCACTGCCGCCCTTCTGAATGGGTGCCACGCCATTTAAGGCCCCAGTGTACGGACCGTGCCCGCCAGAGATTTAAATCTCTGAGATGAGCGACCATCAGGAGATGAACCGACAACCACACATACAGAGTCATGGGACGTGCGTTCCAACCAATGTAGCTAACCGATCCATGTAAGGTTATTTAATGAAAGATATGAAAAGATACGGTATAGGATAAGATATGGTGAAATGAGGTCAAGTGAGGTCATCTAAGGTAAGGTAAAATCGTGTAAACTAAGTTATGAGAGGGGAAGTTTAGCCGAGCTGAGGTGATGTGTGATACGGTAAACAGAATCCAGCGCCTCTCCATAGACGACATCATCCAGCGCCTCTCCATAGGCGACAGGATCCAGTGCCTCTCCATAGGCGACATCATCCACAGCCTCTCCATAGGCAACATAATCCAACGCCCTCCATAGGCGACAGGATCCAGCGCCTCTCCATAAGCGACTTCATCCAGCGCCTCTCCATAGGCGACAAGGTTAGCGCCTCTCCATAGGTGACAGGATCCAGCGCCTCTCCATAGGCGACTTCATCCAGCGCCTCTCCATAGGCTACAATGTTAGCGCCTCTCCATAGGCGACAGGATCCAGCGCCTCTCCATAGGCGACAGCATCCAGCGCCTCTCCATAGGCGACATCATCCAGCGCCTCTCCATAGGCGACAAGATTAGCGCCTCTCCATGGGCGACATCACCCACCGTCTCTCCATAGGCGACATCTTCCAGGGCCTCTCCGTAGGCGACAGGATCCAGGGCCTCTACATAAGCGACATCATCCAACGCTTCTCCATAGGCGACATCATCCAACGCCTCTCCATAGGCGACAGGATCCATCGCCTCTTCATAGGCAACAGAATCCAAAGTCCTCCATAGGCGACGGTATCCAGAGTGTCTCCATAGGCGACAGAATCCAGCGTCTTTCCATAGGCGACAGGATCCAGCGCCTCTCCATAGGCGACAGAATTTAACGCCCGTCCATAGGCTACAGAATCCAACGCCTTCCATAGGCGACAGAAACCAACGCCCTCCACAGGCGTCTAGATCCAGAGCCTTTCCATAGGCGACGGAATCCAACGCCTTTCCATAGGCGACAGGATCCAGCGCCTCTCCATAGGCGACAGAATCCAACGCCTTCCATAGGCGACAGGATCCAGCGCCTCTCCATAGGCGACAGGATCCAGCGCCTCTCCATAGGCGACTTCATCCAGCGCCTCTCCATAGGCGACAGGATCCAGCGCCTCTCCATAGGCGACTTCATCTAGCGCCTCTCCATAGGCGACAGGATCTAGCGCTTCCCCATAGGCGACAGGATCCCGCGCCTCTCCATAGGCGACAGCATCCAACGCCTCTCCATAGGCGACATCATCCAGTGCCTCTCCATAGGCGACAAGATTAAGCGCCTCTCCATGGGCGACATCATCCAGCGTCTCTCCATAGGCGACATCTTCCAGGGCCTCTCCATAGGCGACATCCTCCAGGGCTTCTCCATAGACGACAAGATCCAGAGCCTCTCCATAGGCGACAACATCCAGCGCTTCTCCATAGGCGACATCATCCAGTGCCTCTCCATATGCGACAGCATCCAGCGCCTCTCCATATGCGACAAGATTAGCGCCTCTCCATATGCGACAGGATCCAGCGCCTCTCCATAGGCGACAGGATCCAGAGCCTCTCCATAAGCGACAGCATCCAACGCCTCTCCATAGGCGACATAATCCAGTGCCTCTCCATATGCGACATCATCCAGCGCCTCTCCATATGCGACAAGATTAGCGCCTCTCCATAGGCGACAGGATCCAGCGCCTCTCCATAGGCGACAGGATCCAGAGCCTCTCCATAAGCGACTGCATCCAACGCCTCTCCATGGGCGACATCATCTAGCGTCTCCCCATAGGCGACATCATCCAGCGCCTCTCGATAGTCTACAGCATCCAACGCCTCTCTATAGGCGATAGGATCGAGCGCCTCTCCATTGGCGACACGATCCAGAGCCTCTCGATGGGCGACAACATCTAGCGCCTCTCCATAGGCGACATCATTCAGCGCCTCTCGATAGTCTACAGCATCCAACGCCTCTCTATAGGCGATAGGATCCAGCGTCTCTCCATAGGCGATATCATCCAGCGCCTCTCCATAGGCGACAGGATCCAGAGCCTCTCCATAGTCTACAGCATCCAACGCTTTGCCATCGGCTGCACCAATCAGATGGCTGAAATTAGCAATATTCGGGCCGATTATCCGTTTCCATATTCGGTTCTGGTCTGGATTTTGCACTTTTCGGAATCGATGATCCTTGGCCTTAATATCCGAATAACAAAAAAGTAATATTTTTGACCAAAACAATTTCTTCTTTCAATAATAAAGAAATAGTAACCTGTTTTGTCGACCCCTGCGATAATGTTTAATCTTTAATTAATTGTAAGTCTGTGTAAATGATTAAATTGTTACCCAACGTGTCAACAAAATGCTGGGCAGTCATGCTTTTTCTTACGCCAGGCGGTTTCAAACTTTCACAATGTCATGTAACTTTCTTTTAAATAGTTCAGTGCATAAACTCTCGTTGGAATCACATCTCGCGAGAATATTCTAGATTTTGTTTTCATGTATGTTTTATTAACTATTCGGATCGGAATCGGATTCGGCGAAAATTGCAGGCCAACTATCTGGTATCTGAAATCGGTTAAAAAAAGTGTCAATCGGCTCATTCCTAATCGGCACCTTCTGAACAAGGGTCGTGGACAAGCCAATTTTTGGCACCTCGGAACAGAAGAGTTTAGACATGTCTACAGAGGCAACAGAATCTGTTAAATCGAGAATCTTATCTGACACTCGCGAGACAATTCCGCGCAATCAGCTGCTCCTTAACGAGGTCCGTGGACGAGTCATCTGTCCAAACTTCGAGATCGACTCAGCCTCTTCAACGGCAGAGAAGTCGTCTTCACTGCATCATTCTGTACGGTTATCCCGTTGTTTAGGTTGGTAAATTACTGGAATGTCTTCAATGCCTCACTGCCAGTTTTAAGTAAGCAATCGACCTTTGTTCATGATAACTATACTATCATCAATGTCGCTTACAGTTCATCGAAAAGTGTTTTAATCAATCCAGCTTCCATTTAATGAAAAAAATGACCAAACTTCTATTTTACCCAAAAAATTATTTTCATAAATGGAACTTTTATTTATGCAAAGAACTAGTTCCCAAGGGTCCATCTTCTACTTACGGAAACAATTATTTTAATCAATCCAGCTTCTATTTAAACAAAGAAGTGGCTTCATGATCAATTCCATTTCCATAAATTTAGGGAATCACTTTTTTTCATCAATCCAGCTTCCATTTTAATTTGACGATATACAATAATTTATCAATCTAAACTACGGGTTTACCTCAGTTCTTACCTGATTCGTTTGGCTGAAATGCTACCATCTATCGCTGATCTTTATTTTTATTAGATCTAATCTAAACTAAATTTTTACCGTGTTCTGATGTCAATTGACCATTAGTTTTACTGATTAATATAGCCTACTTTTAGCGAACTATCGAACAACTTAGAAGAAGGACGAATTATAGACTTCTTAATTAATGCAAACATAAAAGAAGAAATTTCTTACTCGAATCTTCGCTTCTCTGTGTTCGAATACAATCTGTTTGTTGTGCTGTTTTCCTGCTGTCTGCGGTAGCTTAAAACGTAAGACCGTCTTGAAATATTTAAAGCGTAGACCGATGATTTTCACCTTTTCAAATATTTGGCTCAGACCATGGACTCCTGTATAATAGATAGCTTAGACTGTCTTCGCTTTCGTAGTTCTTTTACGAAATGAGAAATGTTGCACCATGACAACGTCTATCAAAAGATGACGTAACACAAAAGCCCATTGTTTACGTCATCGCTTAAGAAAACGTTACCATGAGAACGGAAAATGACGAATTCGTCATGAGAAGATAATTTATTACTAAGAAAGCAGCAAGTAAGCAAGTAAGCAAGAAAGTAAGTGACTATATAAGTATGTATGAATGTATGTATGTTCTCCTTCAATGCGCAGTCTAACAGTAATAATATTATTATAATTATTCTTCTTTAACTCCGGTGGCGCGTTGGATAACATCTGGCGTAGAGAGCGAGAGGTACCGAGTTAGAGTCCTGTAGGGCGGACATGCTTTGTAGGCTGCTATTAGCGCCGTGTATTGCAGGCTGTCTGTTTTGTTAGTAGTTAAGATTGTTTCAATTGCATAACATGTAAATGTACAGCGCAGTGCGTTTGTCAGGCGCTCAATTAAAGAAAGAGATATTATTATTATTATTATTATTATTATTATTATTATTATTATTATTATTATTATTATTATTATTATTATTATTATTATTATTATTAATTCAAACTGACAAGTAGGGCCAACGCAGTATGATTACAAGTCATAGCATGAATGGACAATGGGCATTGTTTACAAGTCATTACATGCGTCGATTTTAACTGTATGACAGCGATGCAAGGCGCCCATCACGTCCTGCTGCCCATTTTACCAACGACATATTGCGAATGACAGGCTGAGTCGACCATAGGGAGGGTTGCGAGTATCGAACCCGTTTCCTACTTAATGTTACCATTCATCTATCGCCCCCAGTAAGAATGAAGGCATGTAAAATAAAGTAACTTATGTCGTTTAACTTCTAGCAATAGCACTTCTGGGTCCCTTGTTGAAGAATATCTCCACTGGAAGGCAGAAAAATGCATGGCAACAAGAGCCTAAATCGAAGTCTATCGGACCTTGAGATACTTTTATGTAGTTGTGGTTTCATGATAGAATAAGTAAATAGAAGAGAAGAAGAGCAGTCCCTTAATTACAATTACAATCATATTAAATTCTTAATTACAAGTCATATTGTCAACTGATAAGCTCTCTTAACCGCAATGGTTTTTTCGGAGTGTGGTTTAGTCAAGGTCAGCGTTCACTGTATCGATCCTGAAGGGCACTCCTCGTCCCAGCTGACATCTTGGCCCTGGTTCTCCTTTTCGAGCCATTCCTGCAGAGGCCTGAAGTACTCGAGGAGTGGCCTGGCGTCCATGTTTCTCTGTCCAGTCATAATCTCCATCGCTTCCGGCCAAGGCTTCGATGAACCCAGGGACAACATCTTCCTTACGAGTCACAGAATACAGTCCACATTTACATGCATGGTATGGTCAGTTAAAGTGAAGTAAAATAAGGTTAGGTGTGTCAAAGGTAAGAAGAGTCAACATATGGTATGGTGGAATATAAAAAGGTAGAATGTAAACGTTTTTCTGTAGCGTCCGTATGAATTCGACCACGCGTATTGTCAGTGAACTCTACCCTGTTCATATTTTCAAAGAATTGATCGGGTGAGATCATTTACCCCCGCTGCCCTTCTGAATAGGAGCCACGCCATTTAAGGCCCCAGTGTACGGAACGTGCCCGCCAGAGATTTAAATCTCTGAAATAAGCGATCATCAGGAGATGAACCGACAACCACACATACAGAGTCATGGGACGTGCGTTCCAAACAATGTACATGTAGCTAACCGATCCATGTGAGGTTTTTTTAATGAAAGGTAAGGGAAGATATAGTAGGATGAGATATGGTGAAATGAGGTCAGTTGAGGTCAGGTAAGGTAAGGTAAAATCGTTTAAACTAAGGTGTGAGAGGGGAAGTTTAGGCGAGCTGAGGTGATGTATGATACGGTAAAAAGTAGGCTAAGCTAAGCTAAGCTATGGTAATGTAAGCCAAGGTAAGGCGAAGTGAGGTGAAGTGAGGTAAGCTAAGGTAAGGTAACTTAAAGCGAGGTAAGTTCATAAGAAAAGGTAAGAAACGATTGGTTAGTGTAAGATACGGTTACCCAGCTAGATATAGGTAAGAGCGGAGACATACAAGCAGATGCACAGATACAGCCAATGAAACCTGAGTTTGTCTCCTGCAGCCAATGATCGGTAGATGTCGCACTTGTGCAGTGGACCCACGTGACCAGCTGCTTCACAAAGGGATTTGTGGAACTGAAACTGGATGATGGCACTAATGAAATAGCTGACAATAATAACAAAGGTAAATTTTATTAGTACTATTATTATTGTTATCATTATCATTATTATTATTATTATTATTATTATTATTATTATTATTATTATTATTATTATTATTATTATTATTATTATTATTATTATTATTATTATTATTATTATTAGAAGCACATTTATTTCTTCATAAAGCCAACAAACTTATGTACAGACTGATTAAAAGTAACTGTTTTCAATATTTAGAAGCCTTCGATCAGTCCTGGGCTACTGTTGTTGCAATCTGTGGTGCCTAAAACAGATAGAGCGTTTCCAATTTGTAGGGCGACTGATAAGCGTTGTAGAAGATGACTAGTCTCACGCTGGTCGCCTGTCGCTGCTGAGATCTTGCGTCCTAGTTCTTGGACAAACTGCAGTGATTCTGTGTGCCAGCTTCCTGCAGTTTCGACTGCAACAGGGACGAAATGATGTGACTGTGTGATAGCAGCATACTTGGTTTCCTTGTTGCGAGCTGCCTTTTCCGCTGCCGCACCTGCGATTTGCGATGTTATATGTTCGTAGGATGCAGCGAAAGTATATGGCACCGTGACATCCCATGCCAAGCAACGACCTCTGTGCCAAGGTATGATGGTGACTCCATCAGGCCTTTTGCCGTCTGATCTGGAGAGGCCATTGGGCTCTTTGATGGCCGGTATTTTGGCTCTGGTGAAAGCTCGCCAAATAACATCGTTGAGCATGCCATGTCGATATTGTCTTCCTGGACCTTTGCTACAAGAGAATCCATGATGGCCGATGGATTCTACTATGACACCGCATTTGTAAGTGTGTTTTTCACACAAGGCAGTGCCTAGTCGGATGCCGGAAGCTATTCTTAGGACCTCTCCTGACATGCGTAATCCTGCTGTCGTAATGGGCAGTGCATGAAGCCAGTCTCCAGAGTGTGGCGATTGCACGGCTAACAATCTGGCTTTAACAGCAGAATCACTCGCTCTTTCTGACAGGTCTTGAAGTGCGTGTGAGATGAGTTTGCTGTCCCATTCTCGTTGTTTCTGCTCGATGGGAGGAGTTGCGTTCGACTTCGATGACCAAGAACTAAAAGCCTCCTCTACCAACGGATCTGTGATTGTTAGAGGGACGTCGAGTAACAGTTGGTCTTGAAGGTTTCGTGGGCCAGCGGCTGATGCCAAAAAGGCGGAAGTTGCCAGCATAACGGCACTGCGAATCCCCAGACCACCGTTTCTAACAGGTAAAGATGCCTGGATCCATTGATCGTCGCTCATGTTGATATTAAGAAGGCTACACAGACCAGTTCTCAAGACTTCGTCGAAGACGTGTAGAAATTCTTCGTTTAAGAAGCAGGCTGATGTTCTTAATGTGTATAGCAGCTTCGGTATGCTTAAGCTGCTCCTCAGCAGGGTGAATGCGTCGTGTGGATGCAGCATCTCAAGCCTTGTTGTGACTTTCTCCAAATCCTTGATCTTTTCTGGATAGATTTGTCGACAGCCCTGCCTGGCAGGGCTATATTATATTATATATATATTATTATTATTATTATTATTATTGTTGTTATTATTATTATTATTATTATTATTATTATTATTATTATTATTATTATTATTATTATTATTATTATTATTATTATTATTATTATTATTTATTATTATCATGTTTGTACTGTTATTATAATGCATTTATTTAGCGCAAATATCCAATGACCAATCATCAATAAACGGTGCGGAGCAATAATTGCGAGTGAAAGACTTTCTCAAAGGTCTTTACACAGAAATCGTCTCAGAGGAGAGTCGAGTGCAAGGCGACTGCTCTAACCAATCGGCCAGAGTGTTCCACTCAATCAGTCACACGTTCTATAATGCAATACAATTATTTTAAAATAATCATTACTATTCATTAGTACACGTGTGCGCACATCTATGTAGGCCTACCTTTGCACAAGTAATTGTAAATCTATACGAAAGCTGCGTCGATGATTCCAGCTTATATAATGGCGCCTGTGTGTATAAAAAATACGCTGTATGAATGTTTTGATGGACAGACCCAGCGCTCTATTGAGTAAACTACGCTGCCAAGCAACAGACTTACGTTCAGTGGACTTCAACAGTAACTGACAAACCTGATGTAGGGAGAGTTGCTGCCAATGTGGTACTTTGCGCCTGGATCGAAATCCTCTTCGGATCGAGGCACAGGAGGGGAGATCCCTTGCAAGCCGCATCTGACCATAAAAAAATACAACAGATGCTAAATATCGCAGACATTGACGTAAGAGACTAACACAGAGGGAGAGTAGCACAGATGGATAGACTAACGCAGAATACGAGTTGTATTGATTGCCTGTGTTGGTTCCATAGCCACCGGAAGATCATCTGTTGAAGCCAAGGTCACAGTATGGCAACGGTCTTAGCTAAAGTGAAGCAATATCCGTATTGTATTGTATCTAAAGATTTATATAGCACCTCTCAGAATAGGCTAACTATTCAGAAGCGCTCTCAGCACGAAAACCCCGGGGAAAGAAACGTCTTTATTATTATTGTTATTATTAAATAAATTTGTAACGCGCGCAAAGTCACACCGAAATGTGAATCTGATAGTCAGCCGCCAGGTGAAGATGCAGTTAGATTTCTAAATCCTTGAAAGCCAAAGAGAAATAGTGAGTTTTGAGCCGCTTTTGAAGGAAGGAAGTGAAGTTGAGCTACGAAGAGAAAGTGGTAGTCGATTCCATTCCTTTGGAGCAGAGGCGTGGAATGCACGAGAGCCCATAACTGTTCTGCATCGTGGCTCAGCTAGAAGACCTGTACTTGATGATCGCAGGCAACGAGGAGGGATGTAAGGAGTTAGTAGTGCATGAATATAGGTAGGTGTGCTAGTGTTGGGGGCTTTGTGGGTCAAACAGGCCAATTTAAATTTTATTCTGAATTCAACAGGAAGCCAATGCTGCTCGTGGAGTAGAACTGAGGAGCATGTTCGTAGTGAGAACTAACATGAGCTAAGGAGTTTTGGATTCGTTGCAGCCTTTTGAGTTCAAGGTTTGAGACACCCACAAAAAGGGAATTAGCATAATCAAGACGAGAGGATATAAGTGAACAGGCTATAGTTTGAGACATATCCTTAGTTAGAGACGACCTGATGTGACGTATTGCCCTGATGTGATAGAAACAAGATTTACAAAGCAAATGCCCGGCGTTGAGGCCAAGGCAGTCCTAGTCCTAGGAACAAAAAGGTCTAGCCAATCAGCAGAGCGCAAGGCACGAGATGAAGTCGCAGATAACGGCTTTCGCATATAGTCAGAAAGATACTTTGGGTCACTGCTCAGCTGCGCCTTTGAAACTAGAACGAGGATCTTAAAATGGATGCGCTAAGTGATAGGAAGCCAGTGCAAGACATCAAGCATATATGTAGAGATGTGCGAAAAGCGAGGGATCGGACTAAGAGCCTAGCTGAAGCATTTAAGACCGTAACGCGACCATGTTAGTATGTGTAAATTCATATATATGCTGAATATAATTGAATGAACATAGGTATAGCACCTTTTCTCATTATAAAGTTTGGATTACCTGAGTTTCCAATATTTCTTGTTATAGTTTTCTGGAGTGATTGTTCCGTCAAAGACCTCCCAGCGCCACCTGTCGATCAAGTAACCGTACGGAAGGAAGGCGACTTTTTCCAACGCTTGCTTCATCAGGAAGTTCATCTCGGATTCTGTAGATAACAGAGCCAATACAACGACGACGTCAAGACCCGCCTGTACAAGGGCGTTTCTTTGCCCTAAAAAGTTTCAGTGACCAATCCCCTCCTTCCACCTCTTCCCTTTCCCTGCTCACTTCCCTCTCGATAGTGAAAAATGCCGGAGTATATCGTCGTTTATTGTCGGTTCTTCAAATTGCTTCAAACCAAAATAACAATGCAGTGTTTGCTTACTGACGAAATTTCTTTTCTTAATTGCATTGAACACAGCGCCCCATGAGTGCCGATGAGTGCCGATATAAATGAGTGCCGATGTAAATTGCAAATTACAATTACTTTTACAATAATCGCCCCTGAGGCTCAAGAACTGAAGAGGGAAACACAAGGGCAAACCATGCATTCTATTATAGGCCAGTAAAGAAATTGCGTATCATTTTTTTCAGACGGAGGCGCTGTTTAAAATTGGTTACTAAAATAAATGTTCGACATTTCCGGGTAACTTTAAAATTGGTATCCCTCCTTTTCCATACTCCAATCACAGAGTCTTGCTATTTGTCCTCCCTCCATTTCCATTCTTCCATCACAGTAACTTACTAATAGTTAGTATCTCCATTTCCATGCTCCCACTTGTCTTGCTCCGTTCCGTCCTCCATTTACTTTAATTTCTTTTCTTCCGATTGTTCTCTTACCAGAATCGTCAGTTGTGTCGTTTAAGAGGTTAATCTTGCGCAGGTGCTCCGGTGTCATGACGGACAAAGCGATGAGGTCACCGACTGCTTCTTTGAACCCTGTGACATTCAGTGAAGTAGAGAATTACATTTCCAGCCTAAACAGTAGAAAATTGTGGCAGATTTTTAGCTTCCGACAATCGCACGGACGTTACACTGTATTGAACGATAACATAGGAATAGAATTTAAAAACAGCAAATAATTTCGAAAGACATTCGCAACTAAGCATAATTATTTATTTTTCATACTCAATTATAAATAGCCACCATGTAATGACCTTGCATCAATCGATGGTGCGGAGCAGTTATGAATGAGGAACGTTCTCAAGGTCTATACACAGTTATCGACACAGGGGAGGAGACTTGATCCGTAGGCCTACTCTCCGCGTTAAATAGCCTATAGATACAGCTAAATATAACTGAATATTCCGCTAAATATAACTATTGACACAGCTATTAAAAAATCATGAAAACAGTTTAGTTTTTCATATAGGTAACGTGAATGGGTGTCGTCTCTTGCGAAAGGAGCTTGAGTACTTGATTTGCAACAACATAAAAGGATGAAGAGCTCATTTAATGCGAATCTATACTTAAGACGTGTCTGATACATGTAGTTCATAGGGCATGTTTCAATAGACAACTCTAGGTGTGGGTATGAAGTGCTAGTGACATCGTTTTTTTGTGCTCGGCATATGACGACTTACGCAATGAAGAAATAGTCACTTAAGCTAACCATAACACACAGCTTTGGTCAGGAAGTAGTGCAGCAAAATCGTTTTTTCTTAGCAACAACATACGCTGCCGATTAGCTAATCCAATCCAATCAATGACGATTAGCTAATCCAATCCAATCAATGATTGTATCTGATCTAATCCATCAATTCATCCAAATCCAATAATAGATCCAGTCTAGTCAATCCATCCAATCCGTGATTTGACGTAATCCAGACTAATCTATCTATGCACTCCAATCCATGATCTACTCAATCATACCCTATTCCATAGCAGCTTCTATAGCGTCATTTCAATGATGCAATCTAGCAAACGACCCTGGGAGCAGCTGAACAGTAGGGTGGTCCAAAAACATAAAAGTGAAGCTAGAGGCCAGGACACCCCCCACATTTTTTACACTTGTCATTTGTATTATACTGGCAAAATTTCAGCTTCCTACTTCAACTGGAAGATGATGCTCAATGACATAAACTTACACCACTGTAATCGTTGTGCAGAAGCAAAATAAATGTGTTACAAATTATTGTGATTATCTTGGTAATTTTCTTATGGAATTATGCAGTTATGTTCTCTGACTAACTTTTTATTTCTATGACTCATTGCACAGTTCTTATTACAGATCCTGCTATCTGCTTTCTGTTCATTTACAGATATTTTGTTGAATTTTCTTTTCTTTGATATTTGTACAAAAAGTACTGTTAATGCAACACGAAAGTCCAGAATTCATATCTTTGATTGCATTTCAACGGCATTCTGCAGCATTTCATACATTGATAAATACATGCAAAGATATATATGCATATATACATATATACAATGAACAGCCTGTGGCAATTTGTTATTAGGTAATCCTTATAGTGTCACCTGGATTGGCTGCGCCCTGATAATAGATCGGCTGGTCTTTGTAGTTCATATAGTGCTGAATGTGACCCATTTCATGGTGAGTCGTGGCAAAGAATTGACCAGTCACGTCTGTGCACTGCTTGATCCTGCAACGGAGAAGGCATATTAACATACAGCTGAATCTTACCTGATCTATTGTAAAATTAATCTACACTAAATTAATTATGATAAAGTCTACTCTAGACGAGTTTAACTTATTCTAACCTTATCTACTTTTGTGTTCTATTCCATTCTCAATCTAATATAATCAAGTCTAGACCGGTTTGGTCTAATCAGTTAGTTTAAGTTAGGGCCTGTGGATTAGACTCAATTTGATTTATTACAATAAAATAATTAGTTAGATAGTATCTAACCTGATTAGGAAAACATCAGTTATTTTAAATAGATTATAACTGTAATAGTGATTAAAATTTTATATATCGTCACTCAAGAGAGACTCATATGAAGCTGGGCTCAATTACAATTATTTAACTAGACTACAGATTAGAATAAACCAGATTATTTGCACATTTGGCTGTTCCAGTTTAGATTGAAGAAGAAGATTAAATCATTATTGATCAACTTCGATCAGAATGAGATTATTCTATATGAGATGAGATCACAGAAGATAAACTCATATTAGATTAGAGACCTGAAGTCGCGTTTATTGTGGAAGTTCCAGGCAGATGGGTGACAGACGACTTGGCGCCCATCCGTTGGTTTTTCAATGAGTGAATGGTTCCAGAATTCCGGAGTCATCGCAGGAAGACCGAGTGAAGTGAAGAAAGACTCTGCCTCACGAAACATCCGAAGGGCGTTGAACCCCTTATCGTTAAACAGCAACAGCTACTTCATTCAGGAGCTTTCACACTAGACTAGATTATTTTAGACTGAGAAGACTACAAAAGATGAGAATAAACTAAACCAGATTAGAATTCACAATATTATAATAGAATAGAATAGAATAGGCTGGAGAGAGCTAGAATAAACTAGTCTATAATAGACAAGAATAGAATAGAATGCAATGGAATAGAATAGACAAGAATGGAACACATAGGCTAAACTAGACTACACTATAGAAAATAATAGAATGGAGACCATAATATATGCAAAGGGTTACACGAAGACACTCTCGCCTGAAGGTCCGATTACTGCTTTGGTGAAGATATTAATTATTTTCTCCAATCATTTCTAATTTAATCTAATGCGATCCGACTCCAAATTCACATCCAATCCATTTTATAAGATCTAATAAGATCTAGCGCCATTATTATGGTCTACATTAGGGTGGTCCATGGTCCCATGGTAAATAATGAAGTTCAAGCTAGAGTTCAAGACACCCCCTCAGTTTTTTACACCTGTTAATCGCACCATTCTGGCAAAATTTCAGCTTCCTACTCCAACTGGAAGACGGTGCTCACAGACCCTTCCCTTTACCATATAGAACTAACAGTGCGATAGGTTAGAAAATACGCATAACGTCTTGAAATCGTAAATTATGATCAGATTATTAATTTACCAATGTACACAAACACAGTATTTATGTCATGTTTGCAAAATATTATTTGCTGCAAGGAAACATAAACAATCAACAACTCTCAAATGATGTCCTTAGAAGTATGTGCCGCAGAACTTCATTTCTTCAGCACTGCATCTATAGAAGAATTCTTCGTAGTATCAGTGGGATCAGCCGTTTCTGTTTGCCTCAAAAAGTTGCAGGAGGAACTGCAAGTTGTTGAGGCAACAACTTGCCTCATCTTCTGGAGGAGGCTGTTCAATTCACCAAAGAACTTGACACCGTGCTCGGCAATGCTCTAATCCATTTTTTCCACGTTCAATGTTGATAGTCTGCGTTCTCACTCCACGCGTCTGGTGGAAGGGGGAGAAATGAAACACCTACTTTAGGGACTGGATTAGCTTTGCTCTTTGTAGCAAAATCTCTGAGGCTTGCTCCCTCATGAAGTCTGTTTGCCCTGCCTCTCACAATCCGTTCACTGGACTCATTGGACATTCTGCACAATCTTCATTTTCTGCCATTTCCTTCCAGCCATATTGTTGAGGAAGGTGATGGTGGATTCACGGAAATTTTCTGTTTCGGCATTTGGCTCCAGTCTCTGCAATTTGTCAAATGCCACATTTCCGAAGCAGCCTTAAAACTCTTGAATATTGGTAGGCTGTGTAGGTAACTTAAAGGCACAAAAGTGAAGATCTTGGCTAAGATCGCTTCCATGATATGGTGACAGCAAACCAATCACAGGAGCACCCGACCAATCATATTTTCCAGAAGAACACATGCTCCATTCATACAACCAGTGTTCACAGAAGTACTGTCAAAGCTCATGACTTGAACTTTTTTAGTCAACTTCAATGCCTCCAGCAGATCATTACCTTGGCTTCATTAAGTCCTCTTCCAAAGGCCAACTTTAGAATTCCTAGCAGGTTATCCTCGTCACCTCCAGAAACCAGCACTGGCAGGCGGTCTAAGTCGTTGATTTAAAAAATCTCAGAAAGCATTTTACCTACCCTGTTAACCACCAAGGGACAATCTGGTATAGATTCGCCTATTACGGAATCAGCATGTTCATTTTTAGCTTTCTATGTATGTATGTATGTATGTATGTAGGCTATGTATGTATGTATGTATGTATGTATGTACATACATACATACATACATATGTATGTATGTATGTATGTATGTATGTATGTATGTATGTATGTATGTATGTATGTATGTATGTATGTAGGTATGTTTGTTTGTATGTATGTATGTATATTAGGGTGGTCCATGGACACATGGTAAAGAATGAAGTTCAAGCTAGAAACCAAGACACCCTCTCAGTTTTTTACACATATCAATTGTAACATTCTGGTAAAATTTCAGCTTCCTACTCTAACTGGAAGACAGTGCTCACGGACCCCTCCCCTTACCATATAGAAGTAACAGTGCGATCGGTTAGAAAATACGCTGCAAGTTTTTTATTCTTAATATTATGACCAGATTATCAATTTACCAGTAGGCCTATGCAAAAGCAATAGTCATGTCATGTCAGCAACGCTATTTACTGCATGGATAAACCATAATAAACCAGTCAAATGATGTCCCAGAAGTATGTCGCACAGCTTCATTTCTGCAGACTTCTTCGTAATTTCAGTGGGGACAGCTCTTTTGTTTGCCTCAACAACTTGAAGAAGAATTCAGGACACCTGCTCAGTTTTTTTACACCTGTTAATTGTATCATCCTGGCAAAGTTGTAGCTTCCTACTCCAACCGGAAGACGGTGCTCAAAGACCCTTCCCCTTTACCAGGTTGAACTTAAAGAGCAATTGTTTTGAAATTATTGCTTAACGTCTTGTAATCGTAATTTTATTTTGATTAGATTACGAATTTGCCATTATAAAAACAGGACTTATGTCGTGTTATGAACAAGAAAGCAGCATAAATAATCAGCCATGGAACAGTAAAATGATGTCCCAAGAGGTATATGTCAAAGAAATTCATTTCTTCAGCATTGCATAATCTGCATTTATATCGGAATTCTCCTAGTCCCCCGAAATTTGTCATGTGTCACATTTTCCCAAAAGTCTTAATCTCCTGAAGATTGAAATTTATGAGGAACTTGAGGGACCGCAGCACAAAATAAAAACCTTGGCTAAGATCAGTTTTATGATATATTGACAGCAAGCCACCTACAGGAGCTCTCGACCAATCATTTTCCAGAAGAACATATGCCTATTGAAGCTAACAGTGTTCACAGAAGTAGTGTCAACTGTCAAACCACATCTCTTGATTTCTTTAGTCAACTTCCATGCTTCTACCAGATCATAAACAGCCTTGGCTTCGTTACGTCCTGTTCCAGAGGTAAACTTTAAAATTCCAAGTAGCTCATCTGCAACCTCCAGAAACCAGAACTGTTAGGCGGTCAATGTCTTCGACATATCAAGAAGGATTTTACAATCCAAGTCAATCACCAAGGCACAGTCTGCTATAAATTCAGCTATAACTGACTCAACGTGTATTGTTTTAGCTTTCTATGTATGCACGCAAGTATGTATGCATGCATGTATGCTTGTATGTCTTTATGCACATTTGAATGCATTCATATAATGTGTCAATGAATGTATGTATGAATATAAGCATCAGTATGTACTATGTATGCTTGTATGTATGTCTGTATGCATGCATGTATATAGGTATGTTAGAATGTATGTATGAATGCATGAATAGCTGCAGAATGCTGAGTAAATGCATTCAAAGATATGAATTCTGGAATTGTGTGGTGCATAAACAGTATGCCCGTATTTTGTACAAATATCAATGAAAATACATTTAAGTTAAATGTCTGTGTATAAACAGAAAATAGATAGCAAGATCTGTAATAAGAACTGTGTACTAATTCAAAATATAAAAGAGGAAATAGGAGAACTAAACTGCACAATTGCATAAGAAGGTTGCCAATGTAATCGCCATTTGTAACACATTAGGCCAATGCTTCTACATAACGACGACTATGTTAAAAGTTGACGTCATTGAGCATCGTCTTCCAGTTGGAGTAGGAAGCTGAAATTTTCTCAGAATAATACAAATGACAAGTGTAAAAAAGTTAAGGGGTGTCTTGGTTTCTAGCATCACTTTTTTGTTTTTGAACCACCCTAGTCTACATGGCATCTGCTGATGCGCGTTTTAAGTGAAACAGCCATTAAAATCCAACAGCAATGCACATACATTACATTACATTACCGCAGCAGTAACAGGAAGGATTACCTGAGATACAGATATACAGACTTGTTCTACAAACCTGATCCTTGAGTAGTTTGGTAACGTCAATAGCGGAACTGTTTGGAAATGGCTCAACCAGATCACGAATGTTGTCCCACGTCTGAGCCCAGATATTACCTATCATGACAGGTAATTACGAAGTCAAGTTTTTCAGCCGTTTGACTGCTTGCTTTTATACTGGCTTACTTTCTTACCTATAAATCCAGTTATTCCTTTAATTATTTTTTAGGTTAATTTTATTATTTTTTGTTTTTGGGGTAATTATTGATTTATTTGCTTGCTTAATAATTTTAGTATTTATTTAAATATATTATAATAGTATGCTCTCTTGTAATCTACCTATTAGTTTTTTTGTTTTTTTACTCATTTATTTATTTATTGATCTCTTTATTTTTTATTTATCTATTGGTTTATTTATTTGTTTGTCTGGTAATACACTTATTTGTTGTTAATTACCCTATCTGGTTTTTTTATAATTCATGATTCCAAGGTCGGAATTATTCAACAAAAATGAAAAGTTAGAATGAGAAAGGTGGGCTGCTCATTTCAACACTCAACAGTGAGATGAGCAACCTGACCTGTGAGATGATCTGACTAGCCTTTGAGATGAGATGACTCACCAAGGATATGAGCTGGTATATGAAGAGTGCTGGGGAAATCCCGGAGGTTCTGTTGATACCTGTTCATGAGTTTCTTTCGGACGTAAGCGTGTAGCTGTTGGTAGAGGGGTTTGACCTGTTGCCACAGGTCTTCACAAGCAGAGGAAAAGTTCTCCATCTTATACGCACTTCGCCAATAATCGCCGAAATCCCGATATCCTGTTGACAATGCAAAACATCTTCAATACAGATAGTGTTCATTAAATGGCTCCTAAAGGGGAATAGTTATCGCCAGAGATGCGATTGGCGTGTCCTTTTTTCTAGTTAGAGTTAGTACCTGTTCATCCTATTCACCTATTCAGTCACGATTTATGTAGGGCTAGCCGCTAAATTTAGGATTAGGGCTGGGGGCTAGGTAGAAGTCAAACTTTGAATTAGAGGTTGGGCTGGGATTAGAGATAAGAACAGAGTAAGGTTCTTGTTGGGCCCAGAGTTAAGAATTGTGTTAGGGTTAAGGTAGGATTCGAGTTAAGTCACAGTTTATTCTGGTGCAACAATTAGCATTAGGATAAAAGTTTAGTTTGACCTAGAGTCCAGGTTAAGGTAAAGGTTTAAGTAGGTGTGAAGAGTTGTATTAGGTTTTAGGTTTTAAGGTAAAGGTCTAAGTAGGTGTGAAGAGTTGGATTACGTTTTAGGTTTGGTAAGAGGGATGGTTAGAGAAAGAGATTACATTGGAGTTATATTTAAGATTAAGGTTGGAGTCTGGAGTCGGCTAAAGTCTTGATTACGGTATACCGGGGTAGGCTAAGAGTAAATTTAAGAAAAGCGTTGGAATTAGGGTAGGAGCCTAGGAGGGCGGCTCATGGGTTAGGTCAGACAGAAAATTCTTAGTATAAGTTATCGAATCCTGGCATACCTTCACCTAACCTTTATTGCAATGGCCTTGCCTTACTCTACCTTGTGAGACACGATAGCTGATTGGTTAGACCGCTCGCCATGTAACACTGAGAGTACGGGTAATAATAGAAAATGGCGCTTTATAAATGCGTAACAAGAAAAATAGTATTTCCATAGCTTAAGCGTCAGGGCCTAGACTCAAGCACCCTTTCCAACTCTCGCCCATTTCCTACATCTCCTTTTTCTCCAAACTTCTGAAACGATTCATATTCTTCCTGCTGGTTGACTACTTTGACACCAACTCATTGATGTCTTTCAATCCGGCTTCAGGAAAATTTAATAGCACTCCATTGAATCACTCATGACTCGTTTACTAGCTGACGTCTTAGCGCAGTCGAAAAAGGCCATGTAACCCCCCAGCCTTGTTCAAAGGCAAAGCAGCATTTGACACTGTGACCCAGAGCATCCTACTGGAGCGTTTGTCGAAATCTCTGTCCATTCTGGGTCCGTTCGTTATTCTGTCAACGCTCCCCTCCCTGTCTCTCTGTCTGTCTGTCTCTCTCTCTCCATCCCTCTGTCTGCCTCTCTGTTGTCCCTATGGTCGTACGCTCTGCTTGAACCTGTACTCTATACCCCTGCCTAACAGGCACATTAACTCTCAAAGGGTCTTGGACCACCAATACGCCAACGACACCCAAGCCTTTACTCATAGTACTCCTCTACTGGTAGCGAAGATCCTTGAGTCCACCAAGGTGCTGAACCTGTGTAAGCTCATGTCTTCTAACCGTCTATGCCTTAACTCCGATGAACCCAACTCATTTGGTTTGTTGGTCGGGCCAAACTAATCAAGATTGACATCAGTTCCTTGGTCTTTTTCTTCCCCTCTGTTTCGGAAACGCATTTGTTTCTTACTAACTTGGGTCGGGTGCGCCTCTGAATCGCTGAGTGGCGGTTTTTAAATAGTCGATTACGATTACATTTACAGTTATGACACCTTGTTTATTTTAATGCTCGATACTCAGTCTTGCCTCGTAGTTTGGCGTCCTTGTTAAGAAGCAAAACCATTTTAATATATAACGGCTTCATTCCTTTTCCACTGACGTTACGCCATCCTTCCCAGGCCCACAACAGCTCATCCCAGTCTCTCGATGTCGATGTCAGCCTCATCAGACCTACAATTATCATCACGTTCATTATTAGCTTAATCGTCATCATCAACACCATCATCATATTAAACAGCAGCAAAAACTGTGACTTCATCATCATTACCTACTACCTTATATTTGAACATTCTCTTGGATTTTTTCTTCTTTAACTACTTCTTCATCATCATCAACTTCTTCTTCTTATTCTAAATCCTCTTCTACGTCATCATTCACCTCTCCACTCATTACCGTCGCATACATCATCAGTCTAATCACCATCATCGCAATGATCATCGCTATTGTCGATGTCGCCGTCATAATCGTGATGATCAATAGTCTATTTTGATCTGACGAACCTGCCTGCTGTGTAAGGTAAGATTGTCTATCTACAATGTTAAAAGTGTCTACGTTTAAGATAAAAGTTGTCTCCGTGTAAGGTAAAGATTGTCTACGTCTAAGTTAATCATTGTCTACCTGGGTTCTGCGAGATGCAGCTTCCATTTCCCGATGTTTTGTCTGACTCGACTTTGCAAAACTTTGCTGTGCTGTAGATTTCTGTCATGTTTGTCATCAGTTCGTTCAACTGAATGTGAAGATACAATCTAATCTTATCTAAACTGATGTAATCTATTCAGATCGTATCTTATCTAGTCTAATCCAAACTCAGCCAAGCTGCTTTGGAGATGTGCCTCATGAGTTTATGCAGCAAAGTTGGATGGAGAATTTCGCTTAGAGGAATGGACAGCTTTGCTGCCGTATCATAGAGCGCAACCGGATTTATCTGGAACTGCTTGACAGTAACTGTTGGTAGGTGAAGGACTGACTGTCTACTAGTTATGGCGTGGTCCATGGAGGTGAATCATTCCATATTAAATGTGCAGCTTTAGAACAGTACTGCATACACTGCAAACCCCATCCACCTTTTGCAAGACCCAAAGGGAGCCAGCCATCTTGGACAAGAGCCAATCCCAGAATTCAATATTATTATTATAATTATTACTATAATAATAATAATAATAATAATAATAATAATAATAATAATAATAATAATAATAAATAATAATAATAATAATAATAATAACCGTTCCAGACTTTTATCATTTTAATTAATCTTGAAGTCCCTGAGGGATCATGTTTACCTCGGGGCAAAAATAATAATAATAATAACAATAATTATAATAATAATATATATTATTATTATTATTATTATTATTATTATTATTATTAGTAGTAGTAGTAGTAGTAGTAGTAGTAGTAGTAGTAGTAGTAGTAGTAGTAGTAGTAGTAGTAGTAGTAGTAGTAGTAGTAGTAGTAGTAGTAGTAGTAGTAGTAGTAGTAGTAGTAGTATTATTATTATTCAATATTAATTTAGTGTAATTCGTTCATTCATATCTTATATTATTATTATAAGATTATTTGAGAGACAACTGATAGAATTATGTTGGTGGTGGTGGTCATGATAATGACGACGATTACGATATAATAAGGAATGACGATGATGATGATAATGACTATGATAATGACGACTATGCTGATGAGGACAACTATGGTGATAATGAAGAGTATGATGTCAATGATGACGATGGTGATAGCAGGAATTTATTTAGTTAATGGTTGCTTTTCTTAACCGCTTTGATTTCGTTGACCGTCAAATGTGAGCAGGCCGTCGAAATCCCTCGGAGCCGTCTAGTGAGATGCGGATCAGTGAAGTTCTTCCAGTCGAAGAGTGAAGCATTCTTGCAGGCTTGCTTCTGGAACTGAGCCACGCGTAGACTGGCCGCACTCTGTCACGGTTGAATAAATTGCATTCACTTCATTTCAGTTGAATCATAGACAATTCACTATATTGTGCTTGAATAACAAGCAATTAACTTATTAAGAGGGAATAAACAGCGACCAGTGGCGGCTGAATGGAAAGCTGTTCATTATGTTATGGTCGAGTGCACAGTAATAGGGTCTGTTCTTGAGGAATCAACAGCATTATTTTGGTTGTGATAGGGTTAACAGCTCTTCAGTCTGTCATGGTTTAATAATTATGTTCACTTTCCTGCGACGGCAGTAGTAGAATTATGGAATAGTTCGCTTAGGATGCTGTTAAAGAGACCGTCGTAGATATAAGACGAATGTAAGGAAGATTGGCTACCGGTATTATGTATTCCCGTCAATTTGAATTGTACGTCACCAAAATTATGCTTTTCAAATCACTGGAAACCCCTGTTCTGTTCTGTTATATCAAGTTGTGCGAAATCACTCTGCAACGTTGGAATAAACAGCAATGCACTCTGCTATGATCCTTAGATTCTTGAAATCGTCCACGTCTGCGAAAGAGAGGCATGCACTGAAACTATTAATTAAATTTACTACTTTGCCCTACCTCCACTTACCTCAACCTAACGTTAACAACGTCATGCCCTGCACGGCCCCTCCTCGGCCGTCTGATCACCAAATCAGAGGTCTTTTGAAATTTAATTTGAGATTGCAATATACCGTGCGACCGCGATCGCACGACCGTTGCCTACCTCTTGCAGATAATCTACAGCGCAAGACTTTACAGTTAGAATGTTGTCTTTTTACTGACATGTATTATTAAGACATAAAACTGCGTGAACCAGAGTGCGGATGTGCAATTGGTTTAATAAAGAATATACTTACTTACTTACTTACTTACTTACTTACCTCACCTTGTCTGACCTTACCTTGTGCCTTACCTTGTCTTACATTATCCTGGTCGTTAGATTTACCTTACCTTACAGTTTGGTCATTAGAAAGTGGCGCTCAATAAAAATTCACAATAGTAAAAATTATTATTATTTCATATTTTTAATAATAAAAAAGTAATGATTGCTGCGATATGTATGTAAAACGCAGCTTTTAAAAGAGATCAAAATCTACCGAGAGGTCATTATTCTCCTTTGTGATGTTGGTTTCGGAGTTCCACCACACATATGCGGCCTCGCTATACACCTTCACTTTGTTCCCGTCCAACTCCTGAAGCCATTGCTTTGCCAGCTTCTCATCGGTCACCTTCTCATCGCTCAAATGTCGTCCCCAACTGTTGCCTAACACTCCGAAAAGGATAACGACGAAAGTCACCGAGCAAAACATCGCTAGAGGGCGGAAGACAAAACGTAAATTTGTCTTCAACCAAACACAGACTTCAGAGGAATCGAATTTGTCTGAAATCCTGAACCGATTAAGTAGACCGAATACAGTTCGAAGTCTCTATGTTTATAAAGATTGCAAGCGAAATAGCTAGCGTGGGATAAGACATGTAGAACATCTGGCGAACGAAATGAAATATCTCTTGTTTTTACAGGATACGCTTATCTCCCATACAGACATCGAGAATAAAGGGATTATTGTTGAGATTTCAATCGGATGCCGTCACAGTTCACAAATTGCGTTGCACCATGATATTCTGTTTGCTTCTCGTAGTTAATTGTTATTAGTATTATGGTTATTGCAATTGTTAATTGATTTAGCACTACTTCAAGAAAAAATCAGAGGCACTCCAGTCCCGGAAAAAACGAAACCGAGATGGTGAATATAGTTTCGAGCGCTTCTGGAAATGAATGAAGCAACGGTACACCAAGAAGCTCAAGTCAGGTTGTAAGCTGTCTTATTCGAGAAAGAGGGACCGACAATAGCAACACTTCTATGCTGGGTCACGGAAGTCCGTGTCGGCGGCAGTGTTATTGCTATTGTTATTTTACCGATTGTTCACATTTCCTATTCTTGTATTCATCAGGAATAAAAACATTGTATGACACCAAGAAAGTGGATCTGGAACTAAAAGTTTTCATTCCTCTTAATACGACGACATTTGTTATTAGTATCATGGTCATTGTAAGTGTACGGTGGTTAGAGCGGTTGACCTGTAGCGCGGAGAGTACAGGTTCGATCCTCGTCCGGGGCAGGAACTGTATAGGGACCGTGAGACGCCTACAAATTGAAGGTTCAAACACGACAAGCTGGATCAGAAGAGGAGACATGGTATGACCTAAGGAACGACATGATGGAGGCAGCAAAGAAAGTATGTGGCACGACAAGAGGTTAGAAGAGACATGAACGAGAAACTTGGTTTCTTGGCTGACCCCTCCGCTGCGAGGGACTAATTCAAGTCTGAACTAGATAATTAAAAATTATATTACATATACATTACGTACATCGAATACATAGTATACATACTACTATCGCATTGTCAATGTATAAGCGATCTCAAGAGTGTGTGTTAGGGTCATTGCAGTTTACTGATAAGTCCTGGCGCGGACCTTCTGCGTGGTTAATAAAAACCACCTGTGTTCTGATAGCATCTTATGAGTAAGACAAGCTTCAGATTAATGCACTAGTAGCTACTTAAAAAGTATCGATTCAGTTTCAACTGTACCACGTTAAAGCAATCAATAGTGTACGCGATTGCTTACAGTTCTCAAAGTAATGCGGAAAGTACGGGTTCGAAGACCCTTGTATGAGACGGTTATTATGTTTGAACCTCCAGCAAGTCCTTCTCTCACAATTGCTCAGCGTCATCCATTGATGCTTCGTCAATAGATAGTGGCGCTAAATAAATGCATGATGTAATGATGATTATGATGATTACGCTGACGACAACCACGACGATGACAGTAGATGATCATTCCTGGTAGTAGTTTTATTGGTTTTAATATTTTAAACTAGAGGTTTTCCCTCTCTAGGACGATTGAAAATAATTTGAATAATATATCCTATATAAGCTGTTTAATGCATAAGACACCTTTAATTATGTTACGTTCTCAACCGTCGCTATATAAGAAAATAACAAGATATACGTTTAATGCATTTAACACCACGCCAGGTGTAAATTTCTGTATAACTGTACGCGATTGCTTACAGTTCTCAAAGTAATGCGGAAAGTACGGGTTCGAAGACCCTTGTATGAGACGGTTATTATGTTTGAACCTCCAGCAAGTCCTTCTCTCACAATTGCTCAGCGTCATCCATTGATGCTTCGTCAATAGATAGTGGCGCTAAATAAAATGCATGATGTAATGATGATTATGATGATGACGCTGACGACAACCACGACGATGACAGTAATGATCATTCCTGGTAGTAGTTTTATTGTTTTTAATATTTTAAACTAGAGGTTTTCCCTCTCTAGGACGATTGAAAAAATTTGAATAATATATCCGCTGTCGCATAAGACACCTTTAATACGTTCTCAACCGTCGCTATATAAGAAAATAACAAGATATGCGTTTAATGCCATGTAACACCACGCCAGGTGTAAATTTCTGTATAACTGTACGCGATTGCTTACAGTTCTCAAAGTAATGCGGAAAGTACGGGTTCGAAGACCCTTGTATGAGACGGTTATTATGTTTGAACCTCCAGCAAGTCCTTCTCTCACAATTGCTCAGCGTCATCCATTGATGCTTCGTCAATAGATAGTGGCGCTAAATAAATGCATGATGTAATGATGATTATGATGATTACGCTGACGACAACCACGACGATGACATTAGATATCATTCCTGGTAGTAGTTTTATTGGTTTTAATATTTTAAACTAGAGGTTTGCCCTCTCTATAGGACGATTGAAAACAATTTGAATAATATATCCGCTGTAGCATAAGACACCTTTAATACGTTCTCAACCGTCGCTATATAAGAAAATAACAAGATATACGTTTAATGCATTTAACACCACGCCAGGTGTAAATTTCTGTATAACTGTACGCGATTGCTTACAGTTCTCAAAGTAATGCGGAAAGTACGGGTTCGAAGACCCTTGTATGAGACGGTTATTATGTTTGAACCTCCAGCAAGTCCTTCTCTCACAATTGCTCAGCGTCATCCATTGATGCTTCGTCAATAGATAGTGGCGCTAAATAAAATGCATGATGTAATGATGATTATGATGATGACGCTGACGACAACCACGACGATGACAGTAATGATCATTCCTGGTAGTAGTTTTATTGTTTTTAATATTTTAAACTAGAGGTTTTCCCTCTCTAGGACGATTGAAAAAATTTGAATAATATATCCGCTGTCGCATAAGACACCTTTAATACGTTCTCAACCGTCGCTATATAAGAAAATAACAAGATATACGTTTAATGCATTTAACACCACGCCAGGTGTAAATTTCTGTATAACTGTACGCGATTGCTTACAGTTCTCAAAGTAATGCGGAAAGTACGGGTTCGAAGACCCTTGTATGAGACGGTTATTATGTTTGAACCTCCAGCAAGTCCTTCTCTCACAATTGCTCAGCGTCATCCATTGATGCTTCGTCAATAGATAGTGGCGCTAAATAAATGCATGATGTAATGATGATTATGATGATTACGCTGACGACAACCACGACGATGACATTAGATATCATTCCTGGTAGTAGTTTTATTGGTTTTAATATTTTAAACTAGAGGTTTGCCCTCTCTATAGGACGATTGAAAACAATTTGAATAATATATCCGCTGTAGCATAAGACACCTTTAATACGTTCTCAACCGTCGCTATATAAGAAAATAACAAGATATACGTTTAATGCATTTAACACCACGCCAGGTGTAAATTTCTGTATAACTGTACGCGATTGCTTACAGTTCTCAAAATAATGCGGAAAGTACGGGTTCGAAGACCCTTGTATGAGACGGTTATTATGTTTGAACCTCCAGCAAGTCCTTCTCTCACAATTGCTCAGCGTCATCCATTGATGCTTCGTCAATAGATAGTGGCGCTAAATAAAATGCATGATGTAATGATGATTATGATGATGACGCTGACGACAACCACGACGATGACAGTAATGATCATTCCTGGTAGTAGTTTTATTGTTTTTAATATTTTAAACTAGAGGTTTTCCCTCTCTAGGACGATTGAAAAAATTTGAATAATATATCCGCTGTCGCATAAGACACCTTTAATACGTTCTCAACCGTCGCTATATAAGAAAATAACAAGATATACGTTTAATGCATTTAACACCACGCCAGGTGTAAATTTCTGTATAACTGTACGCGATTGCTTACAGTTCTCAAAGTAATGCGGAAAGTACGGGTTCGAAGACCCTTGTATGAGACGGTTATTATGTTTGAACCTCCAGCAAGTCCTTCTCTCACAATTGCTCAGCGTCATCCATTGATGCTTCGTCAATAGATAGTGGCGCTAAATAAATGCATGATGTAATGATGATTATGATGATTACGCTGACGACAACCACGACGATGACATTAGATATCATTCCTGGTAGTAGTTTTATTGGTTTTAATATTTTAAACTAGAGGTTTGCCCTCTCTATAGGACGATTGAAAACAATTTGAATAATATATCCGCTGTAGCATAAGACACCTTTAATACGTTCTCAACCGTCGCTATATAAGAAAATAACAAGATATACGTTTAATGCATTTAACACCACGCCAGGTGTAAATTTCTGTATAACTGTACGCGATTGCTTACAGTTCTCAAAGTAATGCGGAAAGTACGGGTTCGAAGACCCTTGTATGAGACGGTTATTATGTTTGAACCTCCAGCAAGTCCTTCTCTCACAATTGCTCAGCGTCATCCATTGATGCTTCGTCAATAGATAGTGGCGCTAAATAAAATGCATGATGTAATGATGATTATGATGATTACGCTGACGACAACCACGACGATGACAGTAATGATCATTCCTGGTAGTAGTTTTATTGTTTTTAATATTTTAAACTAGAGGTTTTCCCTCTCTAGGACGATTGAAAAAATTTGAATAATATATCCGCTGTCGCATAAGACACCTTTAATACGTTCTCAACCGTCGCTATATAAGAAAATAACAAGATATACGTTTAATGCATTTAACACCACGCCAGGTGTAAATTTCTGTATAACTGTACGCGATTGCTTACAGTTCTCAAAGTAATGCGGAAAGTACGGGTTCGAAGACCCTTGTATGAGACGGTTATTATGTTGGAACCTCCAGCAAGTCCTTCTCTCACAATTGCTCAGCGTCATCCATTGATGCTTCGTCAATAGATAGTGGCGCTAAATAAATGCATGATGTAATGATGATTATGATGATTACGCTGACGACAACCACGACGATGACATTAGATATCATTCCTGGTAGTAGTTTTATTGGTTTTAATATTTTAAACTAGAGGTTTGCCCTCTCTATAGGACGATTGAAAACAATTTGAATAATATATCCGCTGTAGCATAAGACACCTTTAATACGTTCTCAACCGTCGCTATATAAGAAAATAACAAGATATACGTTTAATGCATTTAACACCACGCCAGGTGTAAATTTCTGTATAACTGTACGCGATTGCTTACAGTTCTCAAAGTAATGCGGAAAGTACGGGTTCGAAGACCCTTGTATGAGACGGTTATTATGTTTGAACCTCCAGCAAGTCCTTCTCTCACAATTGCTCAGCGTCATCCATTGATGCTTCGTCAATAGATAGTGGCGCTAAATAAAATGCATGATGTAATGATGATTATGATGATGACGCTGACGACAACGACGATGACAGTAATGATCATTCCTGGTAGTAGTTTTATTGTTTTTAATATTTTAAACTAGAGGTTTTCCCTCTCTAGGACGATTGAAAAAATTTGAATAATATATCCGCTGTAGCATAAGACACCTTTAATACGTTCTCAACCGTCGCTATATAAGAAAATAACAAGATATACGTTTAATGCATTTAACACCACGCCAGGTGTAAATTTCTGTATAACTGTACGCGATTGCTTACAGTTCTCAAAGTAATGCGGAAAGTACGGGTTCGAAGACCCTTGTATGAGACGGTTATTATGTTTGAACCTCCAGCAAGTCCTTCTCTCACAATTGCTCAGCGTCATCCATTGATGCTTCGTCAATAGATAGTGGCGCTAAATAAATGCATGATGTAATGATGATTATGATGATTACGCTGACGACAACCACGACGATGACATTAATATCATTCCTGGTAGTAGTTTTATTGGTTTTAATATTTTAAACTAGAGGTTTGCCTCTCTAGGACGATTGAAAACAATTTGAATAATATATCCGCTGTAGCATAAGACACCTTTAATACGTTCTCAACCGTCGCTATATAAGAAAATAACAAGATATACGTTTAATGCATTTAACACCACGCCAGGTGTAAATTTCTGTATAACTGTACGCGATTGCTTACAGTTCTCAAAGTAATGCGGAAAGTACGGGTTCGAAGACCCTTGTATGAGACGGTTATTATGTTTGAACCTCCAGCAAGTCCTTCTCTCACAATTGCTCAGCGTCATCCATTGATGCTTCGTCAATAGATAGTGGCGCTAAATAAAATGCATGATGTAATGATGATTATGATGATGACGCTGACGACAACCACGACGATGACAGTAATGATCATTCCTGGTAGTAGTTTTATTGTTTTTAATATTTTAAACTAGAGGTTTTCCCTCTCTAGGACGATTGAAAAAATTTGAATAATATATCCGCTGTCGCATAAGACACCTTTAATACGTTCTCAACCGTCGCTATATAAGAAAATAACAAGATATACGTTTAATGCATTTAACACCACGCCAGGTGTAAATTTCTGTATAACTGTACGCGATTGCTTACAGTTCTCAAAGTAATGCGGAAAGTACGGGTTCGAAGACCCTTGTATGAGACGGTTATTATGTTTGAACCTCCAGCAAGTCCTTCTCTCACAATTGCTCAGCGTCATCCATTGATGCTTCGTCAATAGATAGTGGCGCTAAATAAATGCATGATGTAATGATGATTATGATGATTACGCTGACGACAACCACGACGATGACATTAGATATCATTCCTGGTAGTAGTTTTATTGGTTTTAATATTTTAAACTAGAGGTTTGCCCTCTCTATAGGACGATTGAAAACAATTTGAATAATATATCCGCTGTAGCATAAGACACCTTTAATACGTTCTCAACCGTCGCTATATAAGAAAATAACAAGATATACGTTTAATGCATTTAACACCACGCCAGGTGTAAATTTCTGTATAACTGTACGCGATTGCTTACAGTTCTCAAAGTAATGCGGAAAGTACGGGTTCGAAGACCCTTGTATGAGACGGTTATTATGTTTGAACCTCCAGCAAGTCCTTCTCTCACAATTGCTCAGCGTCATCCATTGATGCTTCGTCAATAGATAGTGGCGCTAAATAAATGCATGATGTAATGATGATTATGATGATTACGCTGACGACAACCACGACGATGACAGTAATGATCATTCCTGGTAGTAGTTTTATTGTTTTTAATATTTTAAACTAGAGGTTTTCCCTCTCTAGGACGATTGAAAAAATTTGAATAATATATCCGCTGTCGCATAAGACACCTTTAATACGTTCTCAACCGTCGCTATATAAGAAAATAACAAGATATACGTTTAATGCATTTAACACCACGCCAGGTGTAAATTTCTGTATAACTGTACGCGATTGCTTACAGTTCTCAAAGTAATGCGGAAAGTACGGGTTCGAAGACCCTTGTATGAGACGGTTATTATGTTTGAACCTCCAGCAAGTCCTTCTCTCACAATTGTTATTATGTTGGAACCTCCAGCAAGTCCTTCTCTCACAATTGCTCAGCGTCATCCATTGATGCTTCGTCAATAGATAGTGGCGCTAAATAAATGCATGATGTAATGATGATTATGATGATTACGCTGACGACAACCACGACGATGACATTAGATATCATTCCTGGTAGTAGTTTTATTGGTTTTAATATTTTAAACTAGAGGTTTGCCCTCTCTATAGGACGATTGAAAACAATTTGAATAATATATCCGCTGTAGCATAAGACACCTTTAATACGTTCTCAACCGTCGCTATATAAGAAAATAACAAGATATACGTTTAATGCATTTAACACCACGCCAGGTGTAAATTTCTGTATAACTGTACGCGATTGCTTACAGTTCTCAAAGTAATGCGGAAAGTACGGGTTCGAAGACCCTTGTATGAGACGGTTATTATGTTTGAACCTCCAGCAAGTCCTTCTCTCACAATTGCTCAGCGTCATCCATTGATGCTTCGTCAATAGATAGTGGCGCTAAATAAAATGCATGATGTAATGATGATTATGATGATGACGCTGACGACAACCACGACGATGACAGTAATGATCATTCCTGGTAGTAGTTTTATTGTTTTTAATATTTTAAACTAGAGGTTTGCCCTCTCTAGGACGATTGAAAAAATTTGAATAATATATCCGCTGTCGCATAAGACACCTTTAATACGTTCTCAACCGTCGCTATATAAGAAAATAACAAGATATACGTTTAATGCATTTAACACCACGCCAGGTGTAAATTTCTGTATAACTGTACGCGATTGCTTACAGTTCTCAAAGTAATGCGGAAAGTACGGGTTCGAAGACCCTTGTATGAGACGGTTATTATGTTTGAACCTCCAGCAAGTCCTTCTCTCACAATTGCTCAGCGTCATCCATTGATGCTTCGTCAATAGATAGTGGCGCTAAATAAATGCATGATGTAATGATGATTATGATGATTACGCTGACGACAACCACGACGATGACATTAGATATCATTCCTGGTAGTAGTTTTATTGGTTTTAATATTTTAAACTAGAGGTTTGCCCTCTCTATAGGACGATTGAAAACAATTTGAATAATATATCCGCTGTAGCATAAGACACCTTTAATACGTTCTCAACCGTCGCTATATAAGAAAATAACAAGATATACGTTTAATGCATTTAACACCACGCCAGGTGTAAATTTCTGTATAACTGTACGCGATTGCTTACAGTTCTCAAAGTAATGCGGAAAGTACGGGTTCGAAGACCCTTGTATGAGACGGTTATTATGTTTGAACCTCCAGCAAGTCCTTCTCTCACAATTGCTCAGCGTCATCCATTGATGCTTCGTCAATAGATAGTGGCGCTAAATAAAATGCATGATGTAATGATGATTATGATGATGACGCTGACGACAACCACGACGATGACAGTAATGATCATTCCTGGTAGTAGTTTTATTGTTTTTAATATTTTAAACTAGAGGTTTTCCCTCTCTAGGACGATTGAAAAAATTTGAATAATATATCCGCTGTCGCATAAGACACCTTTAATACGTTCTCAACCGTCGCTATATAAGAAAATAACAAGATATACGTTTAATGCATTTAACACCACGCCAGGTGTAAATTTCTGTATAACTGTACGCGATTGCTTACAGTTCTCAAAATAATGCGGAAAGTACGGGTTCGAAGACCCTTGTATGAGACGGTTATTATGTTGGAACCTCCAGCAAGTCCTTCTCTCACAATTGCTCAGCGTCATCGATTGATGCTTCGCCAATAGATAGTGGCGCTAAATAAATGCATGATGTAATGATGATTATGATGATTACGCTGACGACAACCACGACGATGACATTAATGATCATTCCTGGTAGTAGTTTTATTGGTTTTAATATTTTAAACTAGAGGTTTTCCCTCTCTAGGACGATTGAAAAAATTTGAATAATATATCCGCTGTAGCATAAGACACCTTTAATACGTTCTCAACCGTCGCTATATAAGAAAATAACAAGATATACGTTTAATGCATTTAACACCACGCCAGGTGTAAATTTCTGTATAACTGTACGCGATTGCTTACAGTTCTCAAACCCCCCCACCACGCTGAGGTGCAGGTCGGTCTTTGGGGGGGTTACGGCCCGTAACAGAATGGCCATATATGATAACATAACATAAATGAAAATTTGTAAACCGCAACTTCAAGGAAAAACTCATCAGTAGCGCTCCAGACCCGACAACCAAAACCGTCGGTCAAACAGAATGGACTTCATGCGCTTGCGAGAGAGAGAGAGAGAGAGAGAGAGAGAGAGAGAGAGAGAGAGAGAGAGAGAGAGAGAGAGAGAGAGAGAGAGAGAGAGAGAGAGAGAGAGAGAGAGAGAGAGAGAGAGAGACAGGGCGACTAGGTCAGTTCCTGTTTTATGAGGAAGGTTGTTCCAGGCCACAGAAAAGACGAAAGATAAGCTTATGTGTTGAGACTCACAGTCTGTGTTGAGTTGTAGAGGACAGAGCAAGGGCAACAAGAAGAACACCCTGATCAGCCGAATGAAGGCACCTGCGACCAGGAACAGACAAGGCAGAGATATTCAGTGAGCGAAGATAAGATGAGGCAATTCCCACCAAGCAGTTCCGCATCAAAGTTAAATCTTAAATTCGTTGCGTTGAGGTATAGACAATCAGTGCAAGGTATTACGCATGTAGGTAGATATGTGGCCACATTTCGGGATGCCATCAATCAAGCGAGCAGAAGCATTAAGGACAGACTGTAATTTCATTGTAAGAGAGAAGCCGAGACCAGAAAAGACAGCCTTTCTTAAATCGATCCCTGTGGAGATAAAAGCGTGGATCAGTGTATACTGTATAAGCACTATTAAGCAGCATAATTATTATTATGTAGTAAGTGATCGTCGCATAGAACGGATCTGACGGAGATTATAGTAACAGATACGACACACATCGTCAACATTCAGTGTCTAGCGACATCTTGTGGCTGGCGGAACAGTTGACGTCGACCTTACGTTAACTGAAGATTTTGTCAATATGTCCCAGACAGGAGAGTTGAAGGTTACCATTGTTTTGAAGGTATCGCATGGCATCAAAGATGGGAATTGTCTCTCTCCTTTGCGATCGATCGTGCCTCGTATTCAAGTACTGAAGTCTAGCACGGAGACTGCGCATCAACAAAGCAAAAAATCCGAAGCATAAAGGTTCCCTCGATATTGGGCACAAATGGACCACCATAAATCCGGCCCTGCATTCATTCATTCAAGACGCTAGTGTTGAAACGCGCAATTTCTGTAAAGTGTCCTTGTTAGTTGAAATATCCGGAGACAAGCCATTGAGTGAAACTTACGATTATACATGGTTAGAAATGCGATTTAAAATTGTCGAAACATAAGTAACTTCATCATTGTTTAGCGTTTGACCACATAATGGTCCGTTGACGTCGACCTTACGTAACGTAGTAATTAGTATCAAGACGAGCTATTAATAGTGTGTGTATTCCTTTTTAACGACTGGCTGTGTGGTAACAAAGACCATTAGCGTCGCCCTACTCTTTTATCCAGGCTTGGGACTGGCATTGTCAGAAAGCGAACAGTGGCGGAGTTTATTAATAGATGATCGATTGACCATTATATCAAATCCGCTTAATAGATTAAAAGGTGTCTAAATGACCAAAACAACATCGAACTGTAATTGTATTTGTAATTATATGTGTTGGCCCCTCGACCTGGAATGACCTCCCTCTGGCACTCCTCTCCCTTCCTATAACCCTTTGTCAGGCTTTCCTCTCTGATCTTAAGATGGTCCATTTTAGCCGCGCTGGGGTTTGTTAGCGCCTCTGAGTAGTTCCCTGGAAGAGGCGCTATACAAATTCTCGTAGTGAATAATGAATGAATAAATATAAAATTTCTTGCGTGACAATTCCTCCAAAATATTCCTTTATTTGCCTCAACTGTCTTGTCTTGACTTGTCTTGCCTTATCTGGTCTTCCTTTGCCTTGTCTTATGTTGTTTGTAATCTAATCTAATGACGTCATCTCAGTCGATGATCGCTCAGACAGATATCGCAATCATAACTTATCCAGTGAAGAAGGAGAGAGGTCGAAATGCCACAGATCAGGGAGAAACCAGAAGTCAGGTTAAGTTGGATAAGCAACTGGAAATAGATGAGTCTTCAGTTTAGACCTCACAATAGAATTGGTTCTCCCTTAAATGATCCTCATACCATTTTTGACATTAGTCTGGATGAAGTGTGGAACAATATTTCAAAGAATAGAATCTGCTATCGGCTCTGGTTGGCTTTTAAAAGTTGCGGAACTCTTCAGCAAATATAAGTACGTAAACCTATAGTATACGTACAGTAGTCTAAGTGGCGCATATAGTTTATTAAGTCCAGTCCATTAACGCTTCGTGGGCCACGGTGGCCTATTGGCGCTCAGAGACTACAAATTTATATGTGGATAGCTTTCTTCGTGGATTTAGTTGATTTGGATGCAACTCTGCCAGTCCAGATATCAAAGATTGGACTTGGATTTGTACAATGTCCAGTTAATATGGTAAGACATTGTAGCGAAGATGTTGTGGAGAGATTGTAGGATATGTGGAAATATTGTAGGATATGTGGAAATATTGTAGGATATGTGGAAATATAATTATAGGACATAATAGCAGAGATTTTTAAATATGACTGGACATCGTTGCAGAGGTGTTTTGCTTTGCATTGGCCAATAGAGTGCAAAATAGCGCCATCTTACGGCTGCTAAAGCCCTTTGTGATTATTGCCTTTTTTCATATAATATTATTGCAGGCATTTGAAGGAGTAAGTATATATAATCGCTAGTTAATAATTAATTATGTGTAGCGTTTGAGGTTATTTAATAAACGACTATCATTACTAGCATCTATGCATTGCTATTTATAATTGTATCGATTGCTTATTGAAAACGTGTGGCTGCTACCACAGTTTACGACAATAATTTTCAAATGCAATACCACATCTATCGTGAGCTGATTAAACGAAAATAGCTTTCTTATAACATTGATTAAGCACAATTTAAAGGTGTCCAAGCAACTGTATTAGAATACAGATATTGGATTGGATCCAGAATTTAACGACAGCATAATGACATCGCAGGCCGTTGCCGTCGACAGGAATTATTTTTGGCATATTTTGAAGATGGCTAGTACCTAATATTTATAACATATACAGTTAACGATTTAAAGGTTTTTTAGCAAATATATTATGATAATTATGGTGACGATTAATACCTAGTTTACATGACCTCCTGCCGCTCCTGGGATAACAGTACTAATGTCGACGTTTTTTTGACTTTTCAATTAAATTTCAATTAAAGAAATTTTTTATTATCCCTTAATGTAGATGCTTTATTTTTACAACAGTTTCATATTCACTTACAATTATAACTATGCTATCGGTCTACTTCTCATGTGTTTGCGCTAATAATTATGATGTGTGTCTCAATAAACAAATCAATCAATCAATAAAAGCTTTGGAATTCGCTGACCAATTCAATTCGTTTTGTCAGTAATTATCATTTGATGTCATTGAGATATAAACTTATGTCTCATCTCTTTAAAATTTCCATCACCGTTGCCTGGCTTCTGGTTCCTCTGATCTAAAGGATATTATCCAATGGCTCCTTCTCCAATGGATAATAAGGTAATAACCTTTTACTGCGATTTCACTCCCAGCAACCATCACTGATGTCTTGTACATTATGATAACGGCGCTATAGAAGTCACTGAAGTAGATACTTCACAGCTGGATAACGGACAAAACCTTGAAGAATTGGACTCCATTCGTTTCATCGATGTCTAAGGAGAGTGCTCTAACCAATCGGCAACCGTGTCCCACGAATTTCATGATGCGGCTTTATGTGAACGATTCACATAACATTACATTACATAAGTCTGAGGAATTTCCTGACTGAACCTTGAAGAATGGGACTCCAGTCGAGGACTGAGCTGCTCATGAAGACCATTCCATTGCAAGAGACGGTGGCTGGTGATGCGTTGTCAATGTTATGGACCTCGAAGATCATCTTACAGTTGGGCGACATCGGGATCCGGTCACCGTCGGCCAAGGTCAAGGTCTTGTTGTCGTCGAGGACGGAATTGAGGTTCTCGATCCAGATGGCGTCCACTGGACCGTCAAGCACGAGCCAGATATGGTCATCATGAAGAGAACGTCGACACACTGAACGATGTACACAGCGCTGGCTCCCAGTCGTCGATTTAAAATGTCATAGTTACGTTGACCGAGAAATTCGCAGGATAACATGCGGTAAGATGTTCACATCGCTGTAGCCTTCCGTTCGCGAGCCTTTAGTGGGACGGACGAACAAACACACAAACGGAAGGAAAAGCTTTCAGAATTATAGTATAGATAATATGCGTATGAATAACGTTGATTCCAGTTAAACACCTTAAATTAAAGACTAGGCGCACTAGAATAATCGGGATTTCAATCCATAGTTAGTCCATTGTAATTCCATAGTTAGAATATGGTTGATTCACTCTACATGTCGATATCAAAGGCCTTGTTTGCCATAAGGTGTTGCTAAACTCTGCATCCATCCAGTCGCTAGTCAATAATGCATTCAAGCTCTTAATATGCCATTAAGGCTTTTTACGCTGGATTTTAAGGCTATTTTCGGTGGCCAGATAGGCTGCTTTCCTTTATGGCCATTGAAAAAGAACCTACAAGGCCACCGAAGGAGACTAAATGGTCACTGAAAGACACGTTAACGGTCAAGTTGTATACTGATATGTTTATAGCTTACATCTAAATGGCGAGAAACTGCGATGCTAATCATCTTTGTTATGAAACGACGTCTTTAAACAGCAACCAATCTCTAATGAAGCGTAATATAATGCTGATAACAAACTAACAGCTCCCATATGTTTTATACTTTTTTGACTCGATAATAATTTATTTGCACTCGAAAATAATTTTACCCAAAATATCTAGAAATATTTAGCGTAAAAATGTTAGAAATATCCGGTAGGGTGAGGCAGAATATATTTTAACGGCCTTCACCTCGTAAGTTGCAGTGAAACGTTAGAAGAACGATAATTATGGCATGTTTAGACACCTTTAAATCGCTTGTTTCCAACACTATATAGTTTGAATTTTCGCATAATCTCTGATGCATCCTACATACATAAAATTATATAATATAAATCTTTTAACGGCTAGTCAATCAATCAATCGAAGTTTATATGGCGCCCCTTCAATGTCTCTACTCAGAGGCCGCCCGACCCTATCGGCCAGCCTGGCCGATAGAGAACTGTCATCAGCGACTGGTAAAACGAAGAGGAGGGAACCCTGGGGGTGGAGACGGATCTCTTTCCATGCTGAAAATGTCCGGCGCTGCATAGTCGTAGAGTAAGCAAAAGGGATGACCAGGTCGCCGTTGGTGACTTCTATAGCGCCGATAATATATTTCACGAGGTCACTTCCTGTGAAACCTTAGTCAAAATGTCTTATTTCATTAGATAGTTAGCTCTAAACAATTTCCTCAGACATAATAGGTTGGAGCTAATGCGGCCAACAGACTCGACAACGCTGTCTTGCAAAACTAATCGTAATCGCAAACTCCAAATATTTAAAGCTGCAGTCAAAATGTTAGGGCAGTGCATCAGTTTATGCACGAGCACTGCGTCGTGTGAGAGAGGTTGTCCAGAGTTTGAAAGGAGAACCGAATCCGGTTGCAACGGAGACCAGAAAGATAAGGAGGCAGGGTAGGAGAGAGAAGGAGGCAGAGTTACTGTAGGAGAGAGAAGGAGGCAGAGGCCTTTTACTCATCTCTAAACACCGCTCTCTTCAGCCACAGCTGGTCGGGGAACGCCTCTTAGTAAAATCATGAAGGGGTTCAATATGAAGTTCATATTGATTGATTAATGGATTGATCGACCGATCGATTTATTGACTGATTGATTAGTTGATTGATCGAAAACGTCGGAGAGGAACTTGATCCGACCCTGGACAATCTCCTCGAGAGGAACTTCGTCAAGACCGGCAGCTTCTACAAGGTGAAGGTCGGCTACAAGAAAGTGGATGTGATGCCAGGGTTTCATCTCTACACCACAACGAAGACAGGAAATCCTGCGTACACACCGGAAGTGAGCGCCAAGACTTCGATCATTGATTTTACGATGATGATCAAAGGTCTTGACGATCAACGGATTGGTCTCGTCATTCTCATGGAAAAGAAGATGATTTGATCCGTCTCAATCGATTCATGTCCGAATCCGATCTAATCTAGAATAATTACACAACTCCACCACTGTTCGTACACTGGTAGTGCCAGTCCAAGCCTGGACAAAGGAGGAAGGCATCGCTGATCATCTTTGTTATGACACAGCGTCGTTAAACTGTAATCAATCTCTGATGACGCGTATTATAATAGGTTACTAATATTACTTTTACAGCTCGTTTGTTAAATTTGTAATATTTTGATACCTGAAGAATTAAAATTATTTCGGCTAATAATAAAATGATATCAGGTGAGGTAAGACGAGATAGATAAGTTGCAGTTAAGCGTTAAATGAACGCTAATATTAGTGTTATTTCAGACACCTTTAAATCGCTGCTATGCAACGTTAGATAGCTTAATATTTCGTTCAATCTTTCGATGAGATTCTAAATGTACACGGTGATTCATTAAAAAACGTTCCCCTGCATATTTCACTGTAACACCGTCAAATGTCATGCTATGTGAAAGAAATTTTACAGGAAGACGGAGGAGTTATTTCTAAACATTAGGAAAGTTAAAGTTTATGTTCAAATTGACCCCCTTTGGAAGCTACTCTTGCGCGAAGACGAGTACGCAACTGTTTGACTGATTCATCAATGATGCGCTGATCCATTTTGGTCCCATGCCTCCACAATTCGCTTCGCAACTCACTGACATCACATAATTATTCGAGATCTGTAGACCTTCTCTTGCATGACACTCCATATCTTATAGTCCACTGGATTTAAATCAGGGCTGTTGGGTGGCCACAAAGTAGGCGGGATGAAATCAGGTGTTTCAGTTTCCAGTAACGCAACAGTGTCCCGTGCTCTGTGCGCAGGAGCGCTATCCTGCTGGAAGATGAAATACTCATCGGTAATGTCACGAATGTCTGGTAAAAGGCCCTGTTTTAGTAGAACATCTCTGTAATATTGCACCGTAATTTTTATTCTTTCTTAGAAATGTTATAGCATGTTTATCTTCTTCGGTAAACACTATTTTGTCGAGATAGTCGTGACGTCATTAGTTTCGTCATTCGCGTTACGTCATTTTGGCTTTGAATGAGAAACAATTTATGTAGCACTTGGCTAGAACATCAAGCGTCATTGTTCTGAAATTTCAATAAAATTGATGGTCATCTACATGAGTTATGCTAACTTATGTAGGGGAACGTTTTTTAATGAATCACCGTGTAGTTTGTTAAAATCAAGTCTCTCACGAAAACTCCGCAACTGGTCGTACTCTGGTAGTGAAAGTCCAAAATATAGACAAACGAGGAGGGCGATGCTAATTATCTTTGTTATGAAACAGCGTTGTTGAACTGTAACATTTGGTCTATAATTATAATTTTTGTATATCGAACTAATCTGGAAACCTTGCTATGATGACAAATATTATAATATGATATCATCTCACAAATTTTAGAAGACTAATCCAGTCTAACAATAAGAATGTAAAGTTACAATTAATAAATAGTAAAAGCATTTATGAATTAGAATGAATCAATAAGACACTAATAAGAAATTGGATAATGATGCCTGTGTATCGCAATTGGCTTCTACTGGGTAGCAAGTTTTAGTTAGGCTAATAGCACAAATGATCTAGCATGGTTTTACCTATAATTGTAACTAGTAACTTCTATTTCGCCGAAGCATGATCCACAAAGAATCAACCATGGCACCTTAAACCAAAACCGTAGTCAGGTCAATGTCTAGAAGATCAGTCTACCAAAGTAGAAAGGCAGCTTATGGTCGATAAACAATTTGCAAAAGATAGTTTAGGTTTTGTTAAAAATTACCGAGTGTAAGGTCCAGCATGGGTTGAAGTTTATTTTGGTGGGTTAGTTGCTGCTTGACAATACCTTGTAAACAAAGATGATTAGCGACGTCATCCTACTTTTTCCATATTTGGGACTGGCACTATCACAATTTGGATAGACATGGCGGAGCTAAAGTTGTTGTGCACGGCAATCCGAGTTACTTATAAACTTACCGTCAAAGCAGATTGAAGCAATTTTAAACCCAAACCGATTCCTGAAATCACAAATCTTGAGTTTGTTTACGTAATAAATTTTAAAATATTTCTCTCACACCTTCGTGTACATGGCCAATCAACTGCACTGGCTTCCTCTTACAACCCGCATTCAGCTAAAAGTCCTTGTTTTGGTCCTCAAGTCACAGCTTGGCTTTGTTCCGAAATATCTCAGGGATCTCACTCGCTCTCCTCATTTGGCAGCTTCTCTCCGACCATGATCACTTTGTCCGCGAACTAGGACCACTTTGGCCCAAACTAGATCAGTTGCCACCATTGTGCCTGCCCTGTTAAAGCCCTTCCTTCCACTGTACGTGTTTCCATTCCTTCTTGATCGCTTCCTACAGCTCTGTCTGTCTGTCTGTCTCTGTCTATCTCTCTAGGCTATCTATTTATCTCTTTCTCCTCAAAATCTATTTCTTCTCTCGGGATACTCGCACTGAGCGCGCTGCTGAATGTGCATATAATGAGTGATTTAATTACACATTGCAGTTATAGCAAAAATAAACACGTGGGCTGTGTGCAATTATAGTGTATCAATAAAGAACCGGTACGTATCGAAACTTTAGGAAAAAGACTATTAATTGTAGATTAACCGCCATATATAGCATTGATGGACAATGCAATAAAGGTGTTTAAAACTCAGCAGAAATTACTACGTTTCACTTATTGCGCCGCTGTAACAACAAGGGCGGACAATTTCTTGTAAGTGTGGGTAGTTTGAGTACAATGATTTGTGTGATAACTAATCGTTATCACTAATGGTAATTAATTGATGCCTACAATTAATAATAATTGACCATTAAACACGATATTTATTTGTATTTCCACAATCCAATCAACAGAGTTATATTGCTTCACAACATATAACCGAAATCTCGCGTCTCGAAGTAGCAAGCCGTATAGGGTTCAAGTTGGTTGTTTTTCCTTTTTAAAATACCGTCTTGTCACATTTTCATTAACATAAAACTAGATCTTCAATGGATAAAATGAACAACTAGCCAAAATAATTTGCCTATTTATAGACCTATAAGAAGTTGATTTAAAGGTGTCCAAGAAAAGGAATTTGTGAAACCATTTCTGATGCGCATCCTACGGTGACCTTAGCCGTTTATGTCGACCCGAATGTGACTAAGCCGACTTTTGACTACTGTTTAGTGTTGTCTTGTCTAAAAGGGCCTTACAAAGGATTATTAATACAAACACCGATGCATTACGAACCATTTCTACTCAGTGTTTAGCGACACCTTGTGGCAACACAGTCACATAACATCGACATATTCATATTTGTGTGCCAGACATCAGTATTTCTATTTTAATCCAGCACAAACAATAATCTTATATTATAATTCTTAGTATGTTTACGATGTCCTTCCGTATGTATGTATGTATGTATGTATGTATGTTTCGCTGTCCGGCTAAAGGCTCCAAAACGGAACGGTTTAGCGATTTGAAAAAATTTACAAAACATTATTACGCAACGTCTAGATCAACGCGACTATTTTCAGTTCGCAATTTTATTTAAACGCCGATATATGGCCATTTTAAATTTCCAACTTTTCGACGAGGCTATGTCTCAATACCGGTCTCATAGCCATAGTAAGCCCATTTGTCCACGTCACGCATGCTAATTAAATATGCAATCTTACGTCACACGTAGCATATAGGTCAACGCTCTGATTCGCAACCAATCACGTTGACCGTTGATTTAACATCAGAAGTGGGGACCACGGGAGAATTTCTAGGTCATCGGACTTAAAGATTCGCCAATGCAACACTTTAGCGATACGAAATTTGTAACGAACGTTTTCTTTTGAATTTCTATAGATCTCAACCCAACTATATTTCAACTCAAAATTTACTTTAAATTCCGATATTTGGACATTTTAAGTTTCGATGTGGTCATAGTTTCAATGCCATTGAATTCTGGCAAATGCATGGGAGTATATATTACATAGAGTTATAATTAAACAAATTTCAAGCCAGCGCGTAAATTCGCCAGAGGGACACACGAAAAATTTTCACATCGTTAAATTCAAATTCACAGGCGTTGACGAAGATGTCGTTAAGTTCAAATACACGGGCGCTGAGGAAAACCCGGGCGAACGCCGGGTAAAAACTGCTAGTAATGGATATAACATCGAAAGCATGTGCATTTAGATGCGTCTAAAACGTCTTCCAATGTCCGAAAACTAGTCTCCATTAATTCTTTGACGTTTAAATGCTTAAACTGCGCCTTATGTAAATTACAGCCGGTGCCATCCTAAGCTAATTTGGATCGGCACGTTTAAAGTAATGAAAATGCAAATTGATGCTGTTTAGAGAAAGTGGTTTAAAGGTTTTTGAGCAGAAATATTTGGACACGACGAGTAATTTTCAAAAGAAGGCTGTATTATGTAATTTCTGCCGCCGTCAACGGCTTTTGTTGCCATAAGATGTCGTTAAATTCCGGATCCTTCCATCCAATCGTCAAAACATCAAGCATTAAATTTTAGAATTATTGTCGTCAACGACCTTTGATGTCACAAGACTACGTTGAACTTAGGAACAACAATTAAAAAATCGTCGATGACCATACGTTGTGCCATTTATATGAAAGGTTGACGTTAATGGCTTTTATCAGCCACAAGGTGTCGTTAGACATTTCTTATGGAACATTAAGAAATGGACGGGTGTTAGGAATTATAGTCCTTAATTGGATTCCTAGAAACGTTTAAATAAGACTTCGGGCACAGCAAGCGCAAAACATTCATCGTCGTATTCAAATAGTCAGTTGGTGTTTAACAAAAATGTGTCATTACAAAATGACAAGCGTCTGGCTCCTCCTTTCCCCAGGCTTGGGACTGGCACTGCCACAGGTAGGGTAGCGGCGGAGTTTATCCATATACTTCTGCTCAGAAACCTGTAAATCACTGTTCTTTCAACAGTATTGGACATGCATTAATAATTAAACGATTTATTAGTTTTATAGAACTGGACGAATGTTTTTTAAAGGTGTCTATGCAGAATTACTTGAAAGGACGATACAATAATGCTGTCCACTCAACGATAATTTATGCCTTTTTATCGAACTTAAGTATTGCATTATTAGGAAGCACTCGATAAGTCACCATGGTGCAGCGACTCCTGTTGATCGCTGACGATATAAGAAATGTAATGGAAAGTGTCATCGCCGGCGAGATGAAAGCTTTTCCAAGAACTGTCGAGAAGAGGCGAAGACTTCTTCTGGAGCCTATCTCCTATGGGTTCCACGTTTCAGCTCGAATATCTGTGTGGTCACATGCGCGAGACCCTATTGGAGGTGAGGGGAAACTCCGGAGGAAGGTGCCGAGGGTCTTAGCCTGCACGGTGCTTACCCTGTCGAGCAGTACTTTTCAGAATCTTCCGCGGATAAGTTGGGCGCGATCAAGCGGCTGTCAGAACACTGGCGCCTAAGTATGTCATTGAAGGTGGCCCATAGACGTTTATGGTTCCCAGCGACGAAATGGGAGATATTTTCCTCCCAGTACTCACGCTTAGGCTACCTGTCATGCGTCTGGCGAGAAACCGGATCCAATTGGCTCTGCCGAGACGAAGTTTGGTGTGTGGTTAGAGTCTCTTGAACCTCTTAGTCCGAAATTATTGCACGTCGAACCAGGGGAAGAGCGCATTGCGGCAAACTGAAAAGGAGCGCGACAGGAAAAGGAGGCTATCATGGTCATCAGATGGAATGCAGATAGCTCGGTGACTGTCTGGTAAGCTATGCTATCGGTAGGAGTTAAGTGCACCCGCAACGTAGCGCCGAAGGCAATGCGGTCAAGCTCCCATCAAGCGCAGGCGCAGCGGGGTGTCGTGTGTTGGTCGCGGTCGGAGGAGGGGAATGGCAACGGCGACGAGACAGATAGCGAGGATGGACTGACCTATAGAGCCATTGGGAAGACGTCGTCTCAGATCAATACATCAAGCCAGGCACCCTCCCTTCGGAGATGTGTCTGGTACACTACGAGCTGCGCTGCCTCGAACTCGCGAGTCTTCGCCAGGTATCAGCCCATCATCTATCCATCCATCCATCCATCCATCCATCCATCCATCCATCCATCCATCCATCCATCCATCCATCCATCCATCCATCCATCCATCCATCCATCCATCCATCCATCCATCCATCCATCCATCCATCCATCCATCCATCCATCCATCCATCCATCCATCCATCCATCCATCCATCCATCCATCCATCCATCCATCCATCCATCCATCCATCCATCCATCACTTTAAGATCACCGTCAAATACCCGGATGTTGTTAAACGCTAAATAATCATTTCAATAATATTAAAATAAGCCTTTGTTTAGATACCTTTATATCGACTCATGCTATCATATATAAAGTCCTCGTATACTTCGTTCTATAGCTTAGTTTATACCATTAATTTTTGTTATGTTACGTAACAAGGTCGACGTCAACGATGTTGTTAAATGCTTAATAATGTTAAAATTAACATCTGTTTAGACAATTTTAAATCGCATTTCCGACCCTGTAAAATGGTAAGCTTCATTCAATCGCTGGTTTCGGGATACTTCAACTAACAAGAAAATTTACAGAAATTGCTATTATCGACATTAACGGCTTGAATGAATGATTGAATGGACGGATATAGAGTGAAAGGCCATGGACGCCCAATATAGTTGGACCATTTTGTGGCGGATTTTTTGGCTTTGTTGATGCGCAGTCCTCGTGCTAGACGCCAATACTTGAATACGAGGCACGGCCAGTTGTAAATGGAAGGGAGACTATTGGCATATTTGATGCCATACGATGCCTTTAAAACAATGGAAGCCATCAACTCTCTTTTCTGGGACATGATGATAAAATCTTCACTAGACGTTAACTGTCCCGCCAGCCAAGAGATGTCGCTAGACACTGTATGTTAACAACGAATGTCTAACCTGTTACTATCATCGTCGTCAGATCAGTTCTGTGCGACGATCACTTACTACACCTTCTGCTTCTACACTGATACACGCTTTCATCTCCTTAAAGAATCTATTTGGAAAAGCGATCTATTCTGGTCTGGGTTCCGCTCTTACCTTGAAATTACAGTCTGTTCTTTATGATGCTGCTCGACTGATTGGTGACATGCAGAAATTTAGCCACTTACCTACCTACATGCGTGATACTTTGCACTGGTTTCCTATCCCTCAATGCAATGAATTTAAGATTTTATCTTTCATGCGGAATTTCGTCGTGAGAAATGGGAATTGCCCCATCTTATCTTGGCTCACTGTGTAGCGCTGCGTCATGTGTTCCTGGCCGTAGGGACCCTTCGTTCGGTCGATCAGGGTGTTCTTCTTATTTCCCAGGCTTGTTCCTGTACAACTCAGCACAGAAGCTTTGCTTTCATCTCTCTGATGCCTCGTACAACCTTCCTCATGAAACTAGAGCTGCGCTAGTCAACCTGTCTCACTCTCTCTTCCGCAAGGACATGAAGTCTATTCTGTTTGAACGAGGGTTTCCTTCGGGTCTGCAGCGTAACTGATGACTTTTCCTAGACGTGGCGCTTCACAAATTGAAAAATATTATGGTATATACAGGTGTAGGTCCTAATATGCCAGCAGCCTTTGCTGTTAAACTCTGGATCCACCCAATCACCAGATAACCTCCACCAATAATCCAAGCGTTGTGAAGTCGACGTTAACGGTCTGTGTCAGACACAAGGCGTCACTAACCACCCAAATTTAAGTAGGTTTTTGTTGTTTTTTTGCAGTAAAAAGGCTGTATTGTGCCCAAATAATTTTTATCGGTGTCAACGGCCTTTGTTGCCATAAGATGTCGTTAAACTCTGCATCCATCCATGCAATTGCTCGAAGCCCACATCAATATTCCCAGAGTAGTGAATTCAGCGTTAGCATACTGTAAACACTCAAATTCACGTTGTGATATCTAGACACCTTTAAATCGTTTCTTTCCGATAATATTAATAGAGTAGCTGATTCCGTTCAATCACTAGATAATTATTGGACTTACTCTTTAATCCAAGCGTAATGCATTTGCGTTGAAGGCTTGTAATCCGGTGATGAATTATAATTAGAGCAAACGAGCCGTATTATGCCAAAGGGAATGTTCAAAATAAATTCTGCCGTCGTCAACGGCCTTTGATGCCATAAGATGCTAGGAAGTTCATGTCTCAGGCTTTTAGGCAATTTAATCCACGCGGATGTGCCTACCACAGCATTGGATATCATTGAAGTCTATTCCGTTTGAACGAGGGATCCCCTTGTCGGGTCGGGACTCGGGAGCCATACTGAATCTGAGCTTTCCTTAAGTTAAGCTCTAAAAATTTTCATACATGTTATGTTATGCATACTCATTCTTATTTAGACCCGCTTTAGACACCTTAAAACGATTTTGCCGACATTAATTCCTGTTTTACATTGGATTTTAGCTCGGTGTTGGGGATGGTCTCAAACACGTCTGTAATAATTGTTTCAATTGTCATAATAACAGAATGCTTTGTTTCGACACCTTTGAACCAGTTCCATGAAATAAGTTCGCCACTGCCTCCATTAGAGTGGCGCCAGGCCCAAGCCTTGATAAAAGTGGAGGGCGACGCTAGTTATCTTTGTTATTCCATAGCGTCGTTAAACAACAACTATCGACCTGTGTCAGCCGGAATCTGTTAGACAATCGAAACTACGGCTAATATTATGCTCTGCTTGGACACCTTTAAATTGTATTCTTGAAACGCTATATAAATATTTAGTTTATTATTCAAGTGGAAGTACAGCCCTGGTTGCGCCGACGGTAGACGAGATGTCATTAAACTGATGATTAAACAAAACCAACTATCGCAGGATCAACAATCTATCGACATCAACCGTAGCTATAAGTAGTCGTTACGATCTGCATTCCATCCCTGTCCTTAGTGAACCATGAGCCATGCACTGCTAGTTCTAAGCCTGGATAAATAGTGACGGCAACCATAAGATGTCGTTATACGCTGGAAACTATTATAGCCGACGAAGAGGTTGAAAAGCCTGACGTGATCTCAAAGTCGTAATCAATAGAGGTTTCATATAGCCAAACACAGCTTAGTCCCAGGAATCAGCTTATTCGTAGACTCTAGGGGAAGTAGTCAATTGGGAGATCATCATCATCATCGTCGTCGTCGTCGTCGTCATCATCATCGTCGTCGTCGTCGTCATCGTAATCAAGGTCGTCATCGTCGTCGTTGTTGTCATCGTCATCGTCATCGTCATCGTCATCGTCATCGTCATCATCATCATCATCATCATCATCATCATCATCATCATCATCATCATCATCATCATCATCTTCATCATCGTCGTCGTCCTCGTCGTCATCATCATCGTCATCATCATCATCATCAGCATCATCATTGGTAAGTAACGAGCCTTTAGTTGAGACCTGAATGATAATTAAGTGTAGCGGAAGGCGACATCATTAAGACATTGAATCGTTTTAGACACAGAACACAAGTTCCCTTGTAAAAGTACAGTTAGTATGGCCCAATACAGTTAGTATGTCCCATAGTTTAAAATACCCGAACAAAATCATACTGTGGCACAGTAGTGGATTGTTTTTGGATGTTATCCTGGATACCGCTCAATCCGGAACCCCATCGGGCGACACTGAATTAGCGGAATAGTACGAAGCAGTCACCGCTTCAACTGCCTTGACATCCCGATTCAAACTGCCGTCACATGGGAAAAGAAATGCATCTCTTGTTGTCAGTTCTGGATAGGCCATGATTGTATTTCTTTGATTACATGGAAATCTGCGAGAACAAGAGAATTCGACAAATTAACGACAAGGACACCAACCACAGATCCGACTCAACGGAATAATATAGGCTACTGTATATTCACATACCCTCAGGATTTTAAAAATCTATAACGTTAACAGATCCAGATTGGTGAATTCAGAAATCTGTCTGGGTTTAAAATTGCTTCCCTCTACTTTGACGCTAGGTTTATAAATAATTTGTTAGGCCATACACTTCAACATTTAGAGAAAAGAGGAGGTCATAGCAATCATCTTTGTTATGACGCAGTGTCGTTAAACAGCAACTAACCAACCAACGTACACTTCAAGTCACGCTGGACATTCTCCTTCACTTGGCAATTTTCAGTAAAATGAAAGTTACCTTTTGTGATTATTGCTAACCCAATACAGGCTTCATCTCTGTCTTAGTGGACTGATCTTCTGGAAGTTGACCTGATTACGGCTTGGGTTTTGGTTGCCATGGTTGGCGCCTTGAAGATCATGCCTCAGCGCGATAGAAGTCACTATTTACAATTAGGGACCTACAATTACAGAAAAGACTACCTTGTGCGATTCACAACTACATGCTCCCTAGCAAAAGCCAATTGCATTTCTCCCGGCCTTATTATCCAATTTAATTTTATTATAATTATTCTTATTGCTTCATTTTGATTCATAAATGATATCACTATTTATTAATTACAACTATTCATTATTACTGTTTAATTGAATTAGTCTTCTAAAAATTGTGAGATTGCATAAACTTGTCGTCATAACAAGGTTACCACACAAATTTTGTTCGATGTACAAACAATGTAATTCAAGAGTAAATGTTGTTTAGCGGCGTTGTTTTCGTCAGAGATTTTGATTCCAACCGGAAATTCAGTCTAAGAAATTCAACGAAAATTTAGACTATATAGTGCTGAAAATAAGCGACTTAAAGGTGTCTATGCATACACTAATACTAACGTTTAACTGTAACTTACGGTGTGAAGACCGTTTGAATCTATTTTATCTAACTATATGCGATATATTTGTAATTCTATCCGAAACAATTTTAATTCCTCAGGAGTCAAGCAATACAAAATTAATCTACTAGCTGCTATGGTATTATTCTTGTCATAATACGCGTCATCATAGATTAATTGCCTTTTAACGGAGATGTGACAACAAGAATGATTTGCATCACCCTCCTCATTTCTATAAGCTAAGGACTGGCACTATCAGAGTACAAGCAGGGGTGGGGTTCTCTATTTGAAGATAACATTAAGATTAGATTGGATTTGATTAGATTAGTATGGACCGATCAAATCACCTTCTTTTCCGTCAGAATGACGAGACCAAGAAGCAGTTGATCCTCAAAACCTTTGATCGTCAGCGTAAAATCAATGATCGAAGTCTTGGCGCTCACTTCCGGTGTTTACGCCGGATTTCCTGTCTTCGTTGTGATGTAGAGACGAAACCCTGGCATCACATCCACTTCCTTGTCGCCGACCTTGACCTTGTAGTAGCTGCCGGCCTTGATGAAGTTCTTCTCGAGGAGATTGTCCATGGCCGTAACAAGATCCTCTCCGACGTCTTCGATGCGGAGTGGCCAACCGTTCGAGAGGGAGTCCTCGACATGACTTCGAAATGCCTTGTGGTTCAGGTTCGTCTCTTCGAAATCTAACTTTACTGTATATTCATATAGCGCCTATTGTGTAGTACAAAGCTTCGAAATTTCACAACTCCACAGAACAGCTGGGTCTGCTTGATTCATTGGTCGGTTTCGGTGTTGAGTATCTGTCGATGGAGCTCCTAGCTAGAGTTATAGTTCAAGTTCATCTTTTATGCAGATGATGTTGATAATTCTGGAGATTTAGTCACCATCGGGATCTCGTAGACACGTATACTCTAGGGAGGCGAACATTCTGCTACGATCTTCCACTGAATTCCGCAAATTCCCGATCCATCGACCAAAATGGCCGCTCACCCACCATCCTCCGCCTCAGGCTCCTTTACACATCATTCCACAGGCTTTATATTCCAAACTAAAAGCTCATTTGCGCAAGAATTTCAACCCTTCTCTGCCACCTTCCAAACTATCTCGTCCTAAACGAAACCCGCCTCAGCAGAGCAGCTCCTCTGCCTCCATTTTGTAGTAGTTGTCATTTCTCGTTATATCTCTGGACAACCCTTCTGACTCGACGCAGCACCAAATAATAAACTGATGCTGTGCTCTTTGATCTAAGTAGCGCTTAAAATGTTGGGAGATTACGATTACGATTACTTTACAAGTGTTGTTGATTCTGATGGTCGCATTACAGCACTCGTTCCAACATAATGTTATACTCTGGTTCGACACCTTTAAATTGTGTTGCTCCAACGCTATACAGCTGTTAATTTCGTAGAAAATTTCGTTAGAGTATGATGCAGTTATAAAAGCGGCCGATCAGATGTCATTAAACAGATGTTTAACCCTAATCATACCAGGATAAAAACAACCTAAACGTACCGGGTGGAGTCGTAAATGAGTTTTTACTGTAAGTTCAACATGCTTGTTATTTGAGTGTCATATATATATATATATATATATATATATATATATATATATATATATATATATATATATATATATATATATATATATATATATATATATATATATATATAATATTATTAAACAGGAAACACTGCCACTAATTGCTCCAATCTAGCGATCTACTTAGACACCTTTAAATCATGCCTTACCAAAGCTATAAATGAACAATTTTGCGTAAAAGAGCTGTAATATGCCAAAACTAATCTTTGTCAGCGGCAACGGCCTATGTTGTCATAAGCTGCCGTTAAACTGTGGACACACAATTGTTGTAGTGTATTGATTAGAGTGTGAATCCTAGTTATTGCTGCTGCATCGTAAACGGCTATGGCAGCCATAGTGATGTAATTAAACAATAGAAGTAAATGTTGCTATGCTATATCAAACACTACGAATTCTTACTCAATGAACAAAATCTAACCGTGCTTACCTTTTCTTGTAGATGGGATGTGAAACTCTGCGCCAGCGTGTCTCCGCTCAGTCCAGTCAGATGGGGCGTTCTCATTTGACAGTCTTCGTTCAGTTTTCATCAAAACTCCGTCACTATCCGTCCGTACATTGGTGACGCCAGTCCAAAGCCATTAATAAAGGATGGGCGACGGCGTCGCCGTGACGCTAAACTTTGTTATGACACTGCGTCGTTAATATACAGAATCTGCCAAAATGCCAATTGTTGTCCTATAACTCCGCCAATGCCTCTATTCTGTTAGTGCAATCCCCAGGCCTGTAACTAACCAACCAACTGTTACTCTGTCACCATATCTAAATAAATGTAAAATAAGTCGCCTTAATCAATTATAATACATGTATGCTTTGTTAGTTAATGAAATTTGTCGGGACATGGTGATCACAGACAGTATGAGATGAAATACTTTATGTTGCAAAAATATTGAATATTAGTGAAATTGTAAAGCTCTGTTTCGACACCTTTAATGGTGTTTTTCGGATGCTATAAGTTTCTTGTTCTGATTGTATTGTATATTTTCTGTATTGTCGTCAACGGCCTTTGATGTCATAGGACGACGTTAAACTAAGGACAAATAAAAAATAAGTTCTAACCCCTGACATCCAGTAGCGTGTGACATTTATTGTTATCGACGTCAACGGCCTTTGCGGCCATAGCAGAATAGAAGAGCAATCCGTTAAGCTAGCCTGAGAGGCAGTCGTTGGTATAAAGTGCTAGCGACTTCATTTTCTTAGTCTCGGCATATGAGGTCAGATGGCCAGTCCTCTCCCTCTCCGTCTCATCTTACCATTGACAGTAAATCGTCAGTGTCGTCGTAGGATAGGAGACGAAGGTGGGGTAGAAATCTTTAAGCAGATTTCTGGCTTGGCAGGGATTTGAAATGCCCAGCACGCCAACCGATAGACTATCGCGCACCATAGGGAGTCATCAAGCTAATTAGCCAATTAACAATCGTTTTATGTGGAACAATAAGCCGCGAAATACGAAACTTAGGCAAAAACAATTTCTAGCGTGTTATGTACAAATCACAGAACTGCGTGCAACATTTGTTGTTTTAGCAGCCACACCGCTTGTTTTCGAAACAATAGGAGCCTATCAGTAGTTTCTTTCTAGTAGCAGGATTAGTCACCTTTGCCTTGTACAACCAACGATTGTCACGATTTATGTTTCGTTTGGTGAAAGTCTTTTTAAACGTTGAAGGACGGAGGACGGTTCAAGGAAGACAAGGTTCTCTTTCCAATCGACGAGGATCCGGGTGGATTGGTTTCAGACGACAAAATTGATTCGTTTCTTTACGAGGTACAACGGAAGTTGAAGGAACTTCAGGAGAGTCAGGTTCCATACGGAAGACAACCTTCGTCACCTTCGACCGAAATGGAGATTCTGAGCATTCTGAGGACAAGTGTAAAGAGTAATATAACTCACTGATCCACACTAAACCCAACTGAATCACTCCATCTGGGCTGAGGTAGGATGGATAATCGTAATCGTTACTGCGCATTCTCTCCCTCACCCCATCCCTTACTCCTCCCATCTCCTCTCTTCATTTTCTTTTCCTCTCCCTTCATTTCCACTTCCTCGCCCTATCATCACCTCCTATATCCTCCTCGCCCCCTCCTCACTGCCTCCGTCTCTCTCCTGATCCATCTCATAATTTATGTATATATATGTATATATATATGTATATATTACGTATATGTATGTGTACTAATTGTACTATGTATGTGTAGACCTATCATATGCTCCCGTCTTCCTCGCCCTCTCCTCATTCTTCTCCCTCAGCCCTTTCCTTGTCGCTTTAGGCCCTATCTCTTTCTCTGCCACTTCTTTTAGTATTTGTATATACATAATTTTACATAAACAATGAGCTCTCCTTGGCGTATATGTAAGTATGTATGTATGTATGTATGTACGTATGTATGTATGTATGTATGTATGTATGTATGTATGTATGTATGTATGTATGTATGTATGTATGTATGTATGTATGCCTATGTATACACGAAACCCCAGTAGTGGGATTTGACGCTTGCTTCGACCAGGGTGCAGCTGCAGTAGTGTTGGGAATATGTTGCTATGGCAGCCGACGTAGGATCGGGTTAATCTCCAGATGGCCTCTCTGGCGCTTCTAATTTGGCGCTATACAAATCGTCTTATAATAATTTCGCTCCAGCCTATAAACTCTTTGACTGTAACCTTCGTAAAGCGAGTGTTTCTCAATGTAGGAATGTCGCTGTGTTTTATGCATAAAGGAAACGCGAAAGAGCTTGGAGTCGGACTTTAATTAACTTAATGTTGCACTTTTTGTATTGCACTAAATTAATGACGTTGATAAAAGATCAAAGAGTTCATCAGATAGCAAGGAGTGTGAACGTCCGTCTGCCTATGTAAATACTCCGGAATATCAAGTGTGTGTGTGTGTGTGTGTGTGTGTGTGTGTGTGTGTGTGTGTGTGTGTGTGTGTGTGAGGGGGGGAGGGGGGGAGGGGGGAGTGTGCTATGTGTGTCTGTATGAAGTGTAAAGACTTCATTTCTTAGACTCGGCATATCTTTAAGGAGGGTGACCAATCCTCTCCCATGCCGTCTCCTCTTCCAACCGAGTGCACGGTTACTGTACTCAAAATAGCTGAGTTGGCTAGGCTGTATAAGAAGAGTTGAAATCTCGAACCAGATTTCTGGCCTGGGAGAGATTTGAACCTCTGACATATGGATTGACTGTCCAGCGCGCTAACCGCTTCACTATCGAGCAGCATCTTCTGTCAATAGTGAACAATGGGACGATGAAGGCCTGCTAGAAACGGAATGTAGACGACATTTAAAACGTGGATAAAAGAGGAAGCGACACTAAGCATATTCATTATGATGCTGCGTCGTTAAACAGAAGCTAACTGTAATCAGTTCGATGTTGTCTTGGTCATTTAAACACCTTTTAATCTCTTTAAACAATCTTATATAAGGATTAAATTTCATTCAATCAACCAACTCTGATCTGTCATTGTCAGTATTGTGTTTAAGCAGACATCCAGACAAACTATACAATGAAAAGGCAAACCTTAATTCCGCCACTGCCTATACTAGCGAGTGATGCCAGTCACTGGCAAAGTCGGTTTCGAATGTGCAAAATGATCAACCTGCCCGATATCTGCCTGACAATGATGCCAAAGACATGTTGAGTTAGAGACGTGTTAAGATTACATAGGGATAAAATGCAGCTGAGGAATCTGACCAGACGTTGGGGTGTTATTTACAGAGGATTTAAATACGCGAGAATTATTTGCCGGTACAGAAACAAATGTAAATGTGACGTTATCAGCAAGTATTTCATTGCAAAGTTCGCCATAGTAACCGATGGCATTATAAGCCAAAGCGGATATTTTGTACAGCTTTCCCTCGGCAATTGAAACGGGTTCATCAAACGAAATTTTAAACGTTGTCGAACTCTCTGTATATGGAACTATCAGCCTTTCCTGAAGAAGAGAATCTTCGTCCTGGCTGATCTGGATGTCAATCGTGTAGTGAGATCCGTCGTATCCTGTGTAGAGACCAAGTCCAGTTAACAGAATATGTCTGTTTGTTTTAAAGCTGATTTCGAAAGAGCTTTTCTTAGTACTGCCACATGCAGTACATTGGGATTGAGGCCACAAACCCTTCGTACATTTGGTGGCGAGATTAACCAAGCGTTCATGTCGGTTCTCCGTGCTAAACTTCAGCTTATCTTTTCCTTTTCTAGACGCCAAGTAATAATAAACAGCTGATCTTTCCTTGCTTGATAATACGTCGCTTTCTCCGACCAGATTAGCAAACTCGGTTACACTGATTGTTGGAAAAGGTATTTCGTATAGAAGACTTCCCAGAGTTTTTCTGATTTGTAGGTCATTTGGAGTTTCGACAGACTGCTCTATCTGAAGTCGATACTTTGCCCATTTTACACAACTGTTGAACAGTGTTGATGGGCCTGACATAATCCGATCCACCTTTAGTATGGCTTCAAGAGACTCACGAGAAATAGTAAGTAATTCATCTCCATTTAGAACAGCTTCAGAATTATTAGCAACAAATCTGAGACACTGGCTCTTGAGATGTTCGACATCGAAAGTAACACTCAACTCCAGTATTCCGCAGACATTGTTGGCATTCAAAATACCATGAAGATATTTAGAACAATATTCCGTCAACTTGGGCAGTAAATACTTCTTTGCGGCATAGAGAAGCGTTGGTGCAGATCCAAGATCTATGCTGACGGAATCGCAATACATGAAGCTGAAAAAAAATGTCAGTAGTTTGACAAAGAGTTCATTGGTTTAACGTATATCCTGATAATAATCATCGTTTATTTTTTAAACTGACACGCCACAGTTTCATTAAATAAATAGTATGAACTAACAACGATCACAAATTATTACAGGAGTCAAATTTAACTGTCTGGCAGACTTGCAAGGTGCCCATCACGTCCTACTGCTCATCTCACCAACGCCATCTGTCGGATGAAAGGTTGAGTCGACCTTTGGGAGTGTAGCGGGTGGGGATCCCGCGTCCATGTTGATCACCTGCTCTTCGTGCCAGAGTGTTACCATTACAATTAAACCCTACATCAAATCGAGTTATGTCGTGTGGCCGTGTATTATATGCACCTTCAGCACCTGGAACTTTGGAATTAGATCAATGCGAAACTGTAGGCCTATTATATATAAATGCTCTATAACACAAGCATCTGAACTGTTATTTACGTATAACTATGCCTTCTTGCATAGTATATAAACGTCTGCCTGCAATGAGACCTATCTACTCAAATGTCTCGTATGAAACCCTTCAACTTGTCTAATAATTATATCGTGGATTCGTGGTGATTTATGACGTTTAAGTAAACAAATCAATCTGATGCATTGACAAATCAGAAATAATATTAACACTCTTACCTCAACAGCAGCTTAAATACTTCTGCATTGATATCAACAATTCGTATCTTGGCTTCTGATTCGCTCTTCGTCTCAGACATTTTACTGAAGAACATCGCTTCAAAGACAGGACTGCGAGACATCAGCATAAACTTATGAGCCCGGATGTTGCCAGTTGCGCCATCTGGTGGTCCCACTTCGAAGCAGACATCTGTTGCTACCTCGTTGTCCAACATGTAGCGCATGCATTCTGCCAAGGTCTTCTCCGATTGCCATCCAATCTTACCTCGCACAGCCATGATCTGGAAACATTATGAGATGGGTTGGCTATGATCACACCATACAATTTAATGATAGCTATACATGTAGGCTTAAGTGTAAGTATAACGATTGTGGTGATGAAGATTGTGACAACAATGATTAATAAGGTGTCAGAAGGTCTAAAGTCGATTATATAGATGGCCATGATGATGAGGAGGAGGAGGACGACGGTTGATGAGGACTATTATTGACAAATAATTAGGCTATAACAAATAGAGATAGTCTCCAGCTGTTGCTTATCCTTTCTCATGTTGTGATGATGATTATTTATAGATTATCGGATTTTCCCGAAACAAAAACCCGGACATTAGGCCTACTCTAACCCAGTGCTTCCCAAAGTGGTGGTCCGCGGACCGGTGCCGGTCCGCGAGCCCTCTGTTGCCGGTCCACAGAGTGAGTCAAGAAACTGGTCAAATTTTCTAGGAATCAAGAAATGGCAGTTATTTTTTAAAAGTCATAACAAAAAACACTTATTAGGCTAGCAGTGAAAGGACAATAGAGTAATAGAATTGGCTAAACATGCATTTTAATCAATTTTAATGCATATATATATTTGAGGAATCTATTTTAGGTGACCAAAAAACAGAAATAATAAATAAATTGGCAACCGGTTCTCCTGCAGTGGGAAAATTCCCGCCGGTCCATGACACTGAAAAGTTAATTCTGCCGGTCCGCGACACTAAAAAGTTTGGGAAGCACTGCTCTAACCGACAAAGGACTGAACTTCATACTTACTAAACCTGTCGCTTAACTTCTTGTAAACTGATATCCAATCAAATCCGAAAGAAAACACTACGAGTAATAAATAAAAAATTATTTCCAACCCACAATGGACTGCTTATTGCTTGAAATCGGTCATATACTGAGGACGTCTTTCGAATACAAATGGCGGGCGTTTATCAACGTATGACTGTGCGGCACACAGCGAGCACAACGGGTTGAGCAACATTTATGGAAGACCAAAACTCTCCAAATATTCTGAATTTCTATAGAATCATTGAATAGCGAGACGGTGGTCTATTGGCAAGACGCTTGCTCACACACACATCTTGTGGTGTTCGACTCCGATGTAGTGACCTTGGGTAAGTTGTTTACGCACACATACCTCTATCACCAAAAAGAAAGACTTGATGGTGGCGGTAGGTGAAGAGCAACCAGCATGTCCTGTTCATGATCTTGGATTCACCCATTGCCTTCTCAAGGGCCTTGAAAAGAGACGAGTGCCTTCCTTACGTCCCACTTGTGGGATATGGTACATCCTTTGCATTTTTTACTTTTATTATAGAACAAGACGTTGTTACCTGGCTTCGCACGGGTTATTTCTGCCTTTTTTTATTTGCGTGGTTAACTTTGGCTGCTTTGGCTGGTACTCACCGGGTATACGCCCGTGTATTTGAATTTGCTCTAACCTATAGGCCCTATATCGTTCCCGCTGGATTTGAAAATGCAAATGCAAACATAAGCTGGGAAGAAAACTAAAAGTCCTGCGAAACACTGGCCGTATGTCCATGACCTTGTTTTCGCCCATTGTCTTCTCAAGGGCCTAGAAAAGAGATGAGCGCATTCCTTTCGTCCCACTTGTGGGATATGGGATATTCTTAATTTTTTTAAACTTTTATTATGAGCCTTATATTATAGACCTAGTGCAAATTGAAGGTTCAGACTTCGCTAAAATTTTAACGTCCTAGGACGGGCAAACATTATTTTAGTAATTGTAGTTATAATAATGGTAAAACGGCGTAGGCCTATTGTAGAATTTGTTGTGCAACGGTTTTTGCATACTGTATGGTTTCTCCGCCTTTTCTGTTATCAGTATTGGCTCAATTATATCTAATTTACTTAACCCAATTAAAATAGATTGAGCCCAGTGAAGAGAAGCAATGGCCTAGATGACATAAATAAGTCAGACCGGATATGAATTATCGTTATCTTTGTGTATTATATGGCCAACTGGTTGTAGCCTGCCACGGTCAGACTGCGCTATGACCGCCATTTAGCAGAGAACCTTACTGGGTCTAAAGTCAACATCCTCAGCATCATCATAGTCATCACTAGCATAATAATGACGGAGGAAAGGCTCTACGTAGTGGTGTGGGTGGTGGTGGAACAATGAGTGGCTGTGGTGTGGATTTTTGTTATTATGCTGGTGGTAGTAGTGGTGGTTGTTGTGGTGGTGGAACAACGATCGACGGTGGTGATGATGATGATTGTGGTGGTGGCTGTGGCGGTGGTGGTGGTAGTGGTGGTTTTGGTGGTACAATGAGTCGAGAGGAAGAGGCAGAAAAGGAGCAGTGTTTCCTGTTGAGTAGCGCCATCGTCTTTTTCTTCGATGGCCCTCTGTCGGTTGTTGCGTGAACTTTGACGAATGATTTCGTGAATTTCTTGACATGAGAAAACGAAAACAGAGTTATCATCAATAAATTATCAGATGCAGACAAGCAGACACAGAGAGGGACAGATAGAGAGACACACGCAAACATACAGAGAAACAGACAGACAGAGAGGCGAACTGACTACATAATGGTGCAACACAACGCCCTTTATTTACTTACTGACCGAATGGCTTACTGACTGTCTGACTTACTGATAGACTGGCTTCCTGGCTGACTAACCTACTACCTGGCCGACTGACAGACATAAACGCACACATTGAGAAAAACGAAGAGAGACGCAGTTGTATTACTCTGTGATTCGTAACATGTTAGAAATGGGCTTTGCTTAGGTTTCGTGTTTGGAGAGTTATTGCTCCACGTCCAACGATTTCTCTAATTGGTTCATTAACTCGAACTGTTTGAACTGTCCATAGTCTATCGGTTGGCGCGCTGTACTGTTCAAATCCCTGTCAAGGCAGAATCTTGTTTCGAGACTTCTTTTCTACCTTCGTCCCCTACTCAACAACCACACTGACCGTAGACTGTCGGTGGGAAGATTAGACGGCGAGAAATAGGATTGGCCATCCGACCTTATACGCCGAGGCTAAGAAAATGAAGTCGCTAACTCTTCATACCAATGGGTGCCTCTCAGGCTTGTTTAACGCAGTGCGCTTCTCTTCTTTTATGGCCTCAAAAGCCGTTGACGTCGACAAGAATAAATTGTACAGGCAATATCGACAAACTAGATTTTTTTTTTTTATTCCGTAGTTTAACGTCATCATATGACATCAAAGGCCGTTGACGACAATTCAAAACTATGTACAATACAGTTGAAACAAAATTGATAGAGTTAAAGGCATCTAAACAGTACTTTACAATGCCACTAATATTCATTGTTTAGCAGCATAATATTATAGTTCCGATACTAATGTCAATGTTACTTTCATAAGATAACATACTGTAATATGGTCTTTCAGGAAAATTATACACTGTTTTGCAGCAATTATCACACATACAATTTTTTAATGTAAAATGAAAAGAATCCTGATAAACAGCAATATTGTACACGAAATTTCCAATCCAGCTATTCAATGATATAACAACATTGGTTTCAGGTTTACAGAACCTGTAATTATGAAGTTTACATAACCTGAAATTATGATATGAAATTTATATTTTAATTTTTAATTTTCAAACTCTTTTTTCTTTATTCAATGCAACCAGCTCTTAAACGAGAATTGCGAATATATATAGTATGAATAAGGAATTAAAAGGTGTCTAATCAGAAGCTATAATTGGTCGTATTAGTTTCACGTGTTTAACGACATCTTATGGCTATCAGGACCGTTAACGTGTTCCTCCCCGTTTATCGAGGCTTGGGACTGGCACTATAAAGATATCGGAAAAGAAAGCTAGAGATTCAACGAAAATGACGTTAATATAGCACCGGGCAACTATGATTTACAGGGTCCTGGTGTTTAAATTGAGTTTAGCATTTTACTTGTTTGAATGTTTGGCGACATCTTACGGCTTCCAGAATCACTGCAGTTACAATGGCTTAAAAGGAAGTTTCGAGAGAATGCCGTCTGAAAGCAAGTTCTCAAAAACGGCGAAACAGAACCGAATATTAGGCCTAAATGGAGAATAATATTAATATTATAAGTATCGACATCTTGTGGCTATCAAGACCGCGACGTTTTAAAAATCAGATGCGAAACGGGTGCATAGGCCTTTTGACTTCGCCTCTGCCCGTACTCTGATAGTGCCAGTCCCAATCCTGGATGGAGAAGGAGGGTGACGCTAAGCATGTTTGTTGTGAAACAGAGTCGTTAAAAATCGATATAAAGTTTAATCGGATGACTCCACCACTGCCGGGTTCCGGTGGGGCCAGTCTGAAGCCTGTTTCAATTAGGAGGGCGACACTAATCTTTATTATGGCGCAGCGTCGTTAAACGGTAGCTTAATTAACCGTTTAATTGGATGCATGCGCCTTGACGTGGCCTAGGGTTCTTCCGTTCATGTTCTTTGGACCAGGAGGCTGGAATATTGAAACAAGCACATTGCATATATGGGCGGATATTCATCGAAGCGACTTTAACTTCAAACATAGACTGAACAACGGGTCGATGTAAGGACAGCGGACAGAGAAAAATGGCCTTCGAAATTAGCCCTACAAGACTTCTCGAAGGTTGGACAGATATTTGCTAGTTAGTTAACCTTTCCACAACATAATATCTTAGACCCCAGATAGTCTAGCCTGTAAAGCATGCCATACATCGCAAATAATGCATTATTTTATGGTGTGCTGAGATTCGAAGAAATCTTGAAGATTAGCGACAGGGATTTTAGCAGCCGTAAGATGTCGCTAAACATTCAAAACAGGTACAATAAAGAACTCTCTTTAAACACCTTGAAATCATAGTTTTATAACGCAATATTATCGTCACTTTCGTTCAGTCTCTAAATAAATCCTAACATTTATGTTTAGAACTGCGACATTTATTCTTATCGACGTCAACGACCTCTATGGCCACAGAAGAACAGAAGAGCAGTCCATTAAGCTAGGGAGGCAATCATAGGCATCATGTATTAGGGACTTCATTTTCGTAGACTCTTTTTCGCGACCTATTATTCTGCTCCAGCGACTACGTCTATCTTTTGATAAGTTTTCCACTATGCTATAGATTGGATGATGTCCAGACTGACTGGCAGAATCAATGTGTTCGTCTTGTCTTCCGAAGCGTCTATCCTCACCTGTGGCCTTCCTCAATGTCCATTCTTTTCCTCCTTTATGCTGTCGACATCTTAACCATAATATCCAAACGCTGTCTGAATGATCATCTCTACGCGGATGACTCAAAGGTCTATGGCTTCTGTCGTCTCCTGATTTCTCCAATATTCCAGCATCTGTGGTTCGTCTCAATGAACCGCATCAGTTACATCACTGACTGGATGAAATGCAATCGATTGCAGATGATTGAAGTCAGAATTCCTCTGGTGTTCGTCCTTAGAGACCCATCAACCACGTGACACATCACATGATTTGTGAGCACCATTTATTCAATCCTAAGATAGATGAGATCTGTTTCTCCGTCTCTCACACTGGATGTGACTCGCCATCTCGTGTAAAGTTTAATCCTAAGCCGAATCGATTACTGCAATGTCGCATTTGTTGGCTTTCCACAGCGCAGTATCATTGGGCTTCAGGCAGTCATTAGCGCTGCTGTTCGTCTGGTCTGGCGATTGGATGGATCCAGAGTTTAACGGCAGCTTATGACAACATAGGCCGTTGCCGCCGACAAAGATTATTTTTGGCATATTACAGTGGTCTGGCGATTTTTTTTTTAATCCAACGTTTAACGTCGTCTTATGACATCAAAGGCCGTTGACGACAATACAGGAAAGATACAATTCAATGATTACAAGAAACTTATAGCATCCGTATGACACCATCAAATGTGTCAAACAGAGCTTTACAATTTCAGTATATTCAATATTTTTTTAACATAAGGTAGTTCATCTTATTCTGTCTATGATTTCTATATTCTGACAAAAGATTTCATGCAAATTAAACAATGTTATGTAACTATGCAGCAATTGATCCATATACAAAATTTACTAAGTACTCTTTTAAACTGTTCATGTATCTAACATACTATACATGTAATAAAAGTTCATTCAATAACATAGCATACATGTATTATAATTGTTTAAAGTATAGTTTCAATACATTAAAATTATAATCACAGATCTCTTATTATAACACATTACTGAATATTATGCAACATAGTAGCTATTGTAATACAGTAACCAAACCAAATCATATCTTATATTGAGGAACCAAAGTTGAATAACAATAATATGGTAATAACAGAAATTCATTTACCAATAGGTAATATTTAAAATTTTCTCACATCAGTTCTTGTTATTTTGACATAACATATTCAATAATCAACAGTTGATAAGAAATAGTTTATGAATATTTCAATAATCTGCATTGCAACACAGTACTGCAGTATTATGCAACATAATATCTACTGTGATATAATAACCAAACCACACCACATGTAATATGTATTATTGAAAAACCAAAGTTGAATAATAATAATAATATGGTAACCAGCATTGCAACACAGTACATACATGTAATTGCATAATAACAATGTATTAGTAAAAGAGTAATTAAATATTTACAGATTTGAGTAAGATATAAAACTAGTTTCATTAAAAAAAACACACTAAAACATCCATTTACAAAATTTTACCTTTATTAATTATTTTAACTAACCTATACACTTCATTCTGAAATAAATTTACCGTCAAAAGGGTTTTAACGGAAACTTCATGTTTATATAATTGACATTTATTTCTTAATACCTCTGAAATATCTTCTTTTTTACAATCAAGTAAGAGGTGATGGATTGTCTCCTTGACCTTACAAGTATCACATAGACCATCATCATGCCTTTTTATAATGAACAGCCTTTGATTAGTATTGGCTACTCCTAGACGTAGTCTAGAAATTTGAACTTCCTTATGTCTAAAAGGTTCTAAATATTTAATATCTGTACTAACAATTGGACACATAGATTTATAAAAATGACCTCTACTATCACCACTATATTCTATTTGCCATTTATTTATTATATAAAGTTTTATTAAAGTATAAATTTCCTGAAGTTCAAGATAATTAATAGAATTTATGTGATCAATTGTAAGAGCCTCTTTAGCCAAAGTATCTGCTCTATCATTGCCTGCCACATCAATGTGACTTGGGATCCAAATGAATCTTATTTGGTTAGAATTTAATTTGCTAATGTGATATAGTAAATCGTTTAATAAAGTAGGTCTAGATTGACAGTAAGACCTCTTTATTGATTTAAGAACACTCAATGAATCAGAGAAAATCGCAAACTTACAGTTATTATAACATTCACTATTTAATATCCATAGAACAGTTTCAATAATTGCAGTCAACTCGGCTGCATATATAGTTGATTTATTACACAATCTAAATTTCTTATCTACATTTAAACTCGGTACTGTGAAAGCAGCAGCAACAAGATCATCTACTTTTGATCCATCAGTATAGATATGTATATAAGAGTCATATTTAGAAATTAATTCTAAGGCATACTGTTTTAGAAATTCAGGATTATCAGTTTTCTTATTAATACATTTCTTCAGAGTTAAATCAACTTCTATTTCTTTGTTACACCAAGGAGGAGTAGAAGGGAAGGATGGGCCAATAAATGATGTATCAATTGAAGAAAAGAATTCAGTGGTACGAGTATAGATTGAATGTTCTTTACTATCAGATGTCCTGAAAACATTTGTCCAGTGGTTTTCCATAGATCTTCTAATGGGGTGAAATTTACTGCCCAAAATTTTAGCTCCAAATTTTATTGAATTTTGGAGTCGTCTTAAATGAAGTGGTAATTCCCCACATTCATTTTGAAGTGCTGCTGCTGCAGTACCTTTGGGTGCTCCACAACATAATCTAAGTGCTTCTGTTTGGATACAGGAAAGTTTATCCAGGTATGATTTACAAGCTGCAGAATATGCAACATCACCATAATCTAAAATAGACCTGATTAGTGCTCTATAAATGGTTAGAAGAGTTTTCTTACAAGCTCCCCATCCATAGCCACTAATGGCTCTGATAAGATTTAACCTTTTTTTACATTTTTCAATTACATAATCAATGTGTGGCTTCCAAGTCAATTTGCTATCGAAAATGACTCCTAAGAATTTTACTTTATTTTCCATTTTAATTTGTTTTTGATCAATCTTTATGGTAATCCTTGCTAAATTATTTCTTGTGGAAAAGAGGACTCCAGTCGTTTTATTAATTGATATTTTAAAACCATTTTCATTACACCAATTCTGTATTAAATTGATCGATGATTGAATTTTATTTTCTAATGTTTTAATATTTCTCTGTCCAAAGTAAATAGCACTATCATCAGCAAAAAGGGACATTTCTACACCATCCACACCTGTGGGAATATCATTAACCATTATTAGGAATAAAATAGGAGAAATTATTGACCCTTGTGGAGTACCATTTTGTTGTATAAATTTATCTGAAAGTTCTGCCCCTACCTTAACCTGAAAAGTTCTATTAGATAGAAAGTTTTCAACCCAGTTAAATGTATTACCGCCTATTCCCAATTTTTGAAATTTTTTCAAAAGCGTAGGAACATGCAACATATCATAAGCTCTTTCAAAGTCAATAAAAATAGCTAGAACATGCTCTTTATTTCTAAGTTTTTTAAGAATAGTATCCTGAAGTTTAAGAATTTGATCCATTGTACTTTTGTATTTTCGAAAGCCAGATTGGTTTTTTGAAATTAGATTATTTTTTTCCAAAAACCATTGAAGACGTTTATTAACCATTGATTCCATTACCTTGCATAAGGTAGAGGTAAGTGATATGGGTCTATAAGATTCTGGATTTGAGGCTTCTTTATTAGGTTTTAATAATGGTAGAATAATAGCATGATGCCAATCAGTAGGCAATTTCCCTTCTTCCCAGATTTCATTATAGAATAATAATAGAATTTTAAGAGCATTCTTATGAAGATGTTTCAATAATTCATAAGGTATTTTGTCATCACCTGGTGACTTATTATTTTTAGCTGATCTAATAGCTTGTTTCAATTCATTAATATCAAACTTCCCGTTTAAGATTTCCATTTCATGAACACTAACATTATCACTCTTACGAGGGTTATTTTGCAAATTATTATCTTTTATATAATTCAAAAATTTATCAGTGTAATTCTGGGTATTACTAGTATTCTCATAAGTTTTAGCTAAAACATTTGCTTTTTCCAAATTTGTTTCTGCTACTAATTCATTATAAGTCAAAGTAGGAATGGAACTATAGGTTGCAACGCCATTCATTCTTCTTGCCCAACTCCAGACAGAACCCAATTTTGTTTGATCCGTTAGCCCAGAGCAATATGCTTGCCAACAAGTTTTTGCTTCTGTTTTTAGGGTATGTTTAACAACAGCCTCTTGCTTTTTATATTCTAAATAATCACTTAATTCTCTTGTTTTAATCATTTTATTCCTATTCTGATTTCTCTTATAAATAGCTTCATTACACTTATCGTTCCAGTAAGGTAAAGGTTTAAATTTCTTATTTTTATTCTTTCTATTTTTAAGATTATTACTAGGTATTGATTGATTTGCTATAGAGGTAATGCATTCTACCAAATTATTGAAAGTATCATCGCAATTTTTATTAACCAAAATATCTTCTGTTAATGAAAATTTACTTATTTCCTTATACTTTTTCCAATCTGCCTTTTTTAATTTCCAGAGATTCATGCTTAAGTTATATTCTAGTACGACTTCTTCATTGACAGTAGTAACAGTAGCATAATGATCAGACCCCATGTTGCTGTTAATCACATTATGCCTAGCATTTAGAGCAACATCTTGTGAACCTATGCTTAAATCTATAACAGAATGAGTATTTGATTGGTTTGATGTAATATGAGTAGCTTGACCTGTATTAAGTACTACTAAATTATTTTCAATTAATATTTCTTCTATAATTTTACCTCTAAAATTTGTTTCAGAACAACCCCATAGTTTATTATGAGCATTTAGATCTCCAACAAGAATTGATCTTTTATGTGGAAAAATTTTTTGAATATCCTCTTTTTTAAATTTATATGAAGGTGTAATATATGAATTAAAAATCTTTAAATGGCCATTTAAAGTATTAATTTCAATACCTTGAATTTCAATGTTTGGAATTTCTACAACATCTAATACATTAAAATTTAGCCCCACTTTTATGTAAATAGCCAAACCTCCCCTTTCATTACTTAAGCAATCCTTACGTATAATATTGTAACCATCCAATTTTGGTGACTGAATTTTATCTTTTAAAAAGGTCTCCTCCACACATATCACATCCGGTGGAATGCACGTTTTTAAAATATAATTTTTAAGTTGATCCTTATTACCACGCAAACCACGTGCATTCCACTGAAGAATGGTCAATGCCATAATGGAAAAAAAATAAGAATCTACTGTTTTTTTTAAATTTATTTGGTTTTTTTACCAGTCTTTGTATCTAAATTCTATTTCCTTGGAAAAAAGGATTTCAGATGCCGCCTGGCAAATTATAAATTGAGCATGTTTCCTAGATTTAGCCCTATCAATAGTTGCCAAAACGCCAAGAACGAAGGACTTTTTCATTTTTGTAATTGGATCATCATCTTCTGTATCATTTACTGATTTTGAAATGGTTATTGCCTGATAATCTTTGTCATTGAATGACAAAAATCTTTTGGTTAAATCATCTGGAGAAGTTTCCTCATTAGAAGTAATTTGCACATCAATTGGTGTTTGTGCTTCAATTGTGGAAAGAATAACTTCTGTTTTATTTTCTATTCCAGTTTTAACTTTTGATGCATATGTGACACTATTTGGTTTAGGAACATTAGCATTGACATTTTCACTCTGGATCTCGTCAACTTTTATCATAGCATCAGCAAATTTGATATTTTGCTCAGCTCTGATTCTGAGTGCAGCTTGCATTTTGATATAGACTGCACAGCCTCTATGTGCAGCACTGTGTGCCTCTCCACAATTAGCACATCTTAATTTAGTTTTATCAGGACATTCAGTAAAAGAATGATTACCAGCACACCTGCTGCACACAACTTCCCGATTGCAAAAAGCCGTTGAATGACCATAAAATTGTCAGCAATCACACCTCAAAGGTTTAGGTATATAACGATGAACCTTATACCTTCTTCCATCTACTTTCAGGAACTCTGGAAGAATAGTCCCTTTGGGATAAGCTATGAGCGTTGCATTGCTAAATTCAAGATTACCTAATCTATAAATGTGATGGGCTCCTATTTCTAATGCAATTTCATTCAAATTCTCTTCATTTTCAAGCAATCCGAACACTACCCCTTTAACCTTCGCAGGACGGAGAGGGGTAAATAATTACCCCAGGGGTGTTTCAATGCTGATTGCGGAGCAACCGTTGGCAGTTATAATTTGACGTTCCATGTGTTTACAAGTTAATACCTCTGACATATTCTGACACCAAAGCCAGGAAAATGTCATGTTGGGGAAAGAAGATTTTTGAGTTCAAAGTGCCCTGGGGTAAAAATTTACCCCTCTTCGTCCTCGACGTCGTTAATTATTCGTTCATGGTGAATATGCATTTTTCAAAGATATTTTTCATAAGTAACCTGTAATCAGAAATAAAGTACTGAATCTACCGTGGAATTCGATTTCAATAGTTGCAATAATTTTGGGAGTGCACAGGCTACAATGACAATGAACTCTCTAATTTCGTAGTTCCGAGGTCAAGGAATCCATTTATTGTAGTGAGAATAGTCTGTCAATACTACTTTCCAAGATGGCGGCCAAGATGGCCGCCAACACACAGAAATATGCATATTTCAGCTCATAGGTATGCTACAATGACAAACGAACCCTCCAATTTCATAGCTCCGAGGTCAAGGAATTCATTTATCGTAGTGAGAAGAGTCTGTCAATACTAATTTCCAAGATGGCGGCCAAGATGGCCGCCAAACGCAGAAATATGCATATTTCCGCTCATAGGTAAGCTACAATGACAAATGAACCGTCCACTTTCATAGTTCCGAGGTCAAGGAATCCATTTATCGTAGTTAGAATAGTCTGTCAATACCACTTTCAAGATGGCGGCCAAGATGGCCGCCAACACACAGAAATATGCATATTTCAGCTCATATGTATGCTGCAATGACAAATGAACCGTCCACTTTCATAGTTCCGAGGTCAAGGAATCCATTTATCGTAGTTAGAATACTCTGTCAATACCACTTTCCAAGATGGCGGCCATCCCTTAGAGCTAAATTAGTATTGGCAGACTATTCTCACTACGATAAATGGATTCATTGACCCCGAAACTATGAATGTGGAGGGTTCATTTGTCATTGTAGCATACATGTACCTCTGTTTTGAAATATGCATATTTCTGTGTTTGGCGGCCATCTTGGCCGCCATCTTGGAAAGTGGTATTGACAGACTATTCTCACTACGATAAATGGATTCATCGACCTCGGAACTATGAAATTGGAGGGTTCGTTTGTCATTGTAGCATACCTATGAGCTGAAATATGCATATTTCTGTGTTTGGCGGCCATCTTAGCCGCCATCTTGGAAACTGGTATTGACAGACTATTCTCACTACGATAAATGGATTCCTTGACCTCGGAACTATGAAATTGGAGGGTTCATTTGTCATTGTAGCATACATATGAGCCGAAATATGCATATTTTTGTGTTTGGCGGTCATCTTGGCCGCCACCTTGGAAAGTGGTAATGACAGACCATTCTCACTACGATAGATGGATTCCTTGACCTTGGAACTATGAAATTGGAGGGTTCATTTGTCATTGTAGCATATATATGAGCTGAAATATGCATATTTTTGTGTTTGGCGGCCATCTTGGCCGCCATCTTGGAAATTAGTATTGACAGACTCTTCTCACTACGATAAATGGATTCATCGACCTCGGAACTATGAAAGTGGAGGGTTCATTTGTCATTGTACCTTACCTATGAGCGGAAATGTGCATATTTCTGTGTTTTGCCGGCCATCTTGGCCGCCATCTTGGAAAATGGTATTGACAGACTATTCTAACTACGATAAATGGATTCCTTCACCTCGAAACTATGAAAGTGGAGGGTTCATTTGTCATTGTATCTTACCGATGAGTGGAAATATGCATATTTCTGTGTTTTGGCGGCCATCTTGGCCGCCATCTTGGAAAGTGGTATTTACAGACTATTCTCACTAGGATAGATCGATTCCTTGACCTTAGAACTATTAGAATTGATACTTCATTTTTTATTGTACCTTACCTATGAGCTGAGATATTAAAAATTGCTTTGGGGTAAAAAATTAACCCTCTTCGTCCTCCGTGTATCGTAAAATGTCTTCGTCCTGCGAAGGTTAACAAAGTACTCTGGCTCCTGTTTTTTAACAGGAGGTTTATAATTAGACACTGTGGGGAATGTCAACGAAAAGGGAATGCTTGTTCTCACAGGCTTATCATTCAATGATTGAATTTTAAGAAGTTGATTTTTCTGAGCCTCATCTTTAGCAATTATCTTTAGTACACCCTGTTGGGTAATAAAAATTCTTTCAACCTGTCCCCTCGTCTTTTCACATATTTCTTTATTGAGCTGGCGAGGCATGTGCTTATAATATTTACGAATTTCATCTTTACGCTCATCAATAAACACAGTTCGTGACTGAATCTCTCTTAGGCGCTTCTTCTGTTCCTCAGTCATAGGAGGACGGGAATGACTGCTAAATTTACTTTCAGTAACTTGTTTAGCTACCAATTTGTCTGTGACCCCACTTGGTCTCAATGTGGATTTATTTTCAGTAATCACATTATCTTTGATTGCAACATTTGAATGTGACATTTCAATAGTTTCATTTTCACTTAAAACATGAAGATTTACATTTTCTTCACGTGGATCAAATTCATCAACACATTTATCATCAATACATTTCTCATAAACATCAACACATTCCACTGATTTTTAACAGCAGATGAGTGAATGCCAACATGTATCTTATCAAACGTAGGATTCTTGTATATATTCATCTTAATTCTCTTTCTAGGGTGTGCAGTTTGACGGCGTTCACCATCCTTACCAATCGCTCCACTCGTTTGATCCTGGATCTTTCTAGGAGGGACCATCTTCAAAAAATGTTCCCTTTTCAATTTAGTGTCATTTAATGTACCTGAAACCTGATCCCGCCGGATATCCAGTGAACGAGATCTCCTTCTGGCCATGGATTCATAGTACGACTCAAAGTTCTGTGGCAAATTTTCATTTCGAAGGTTGTCAGATGAGTTATAAATGAAATTTCTTAAATCCTCAACAGATTCAGATATGTGGTTACCTTCTGCATCGTCTCCTTCAGTTTCTTGTATGTTTTCGATATTTTCAGTCAAGCCAGAAGTAGGTTCACGGGTTGCCGGCAAGACCTTTTGGACCTCCTGTTGTGCGTACGATTTCTTTTGCGCGTCTTTTTTCTGTTCTTCAGAAATGTTCAATGAAGTATCTCCAAAGTTCGACGAACTTGATGAGATATCGAGACGACGTTTCAGTTTGTTTTTTCCCATTTCAGTTTTATTTCCTTTATTTGCGTAAGAAATTTAGTTTCCCGCCTTGTCGGCGCGAAAAGGTCGAAACAATATTCCGATCACAGCGAAACTAAAATTAAAATTATTCAATATCCCTTCGCATTTCGAACTTGTTTGATTTCCAGGAAGAATTCGACCGATAAGTCCATAAAAACCGTAACTTTTTTTAGTGAAGAACGTTCACTCGTAACGTTTATTTGTAACTTTTATTATCGATGTATCGATGCTAACAAATCAGTCGTAACGGTCGCCACCTGGCGAACTTTGTCCTCACTCTGGTCTGGCGATTAATACGAGTACTGAATATAAATGTTTGCACACAGCGATTTAAAGGTGTCTAAACGGATCTTTATGTTAGCGTTAGAAATCAGTGTTTTCAGTGAAAACGTTGTCAGAGCTTTGAAATCGACTTCATGAGAAGTTACAAAAGTGTTGACGAAAGTAGCATATCAAGACAAAAAGACATTCGATTCGAGCGTGTGATTGACTGTCTTGCAATTAGATTTCATCAGATCGATTATATTAAAAGTCATGTAAGATTAGGTGAGATCAGATTAGTAAGTAAGTAAGTAAGTAAGTAACTATATTCTTTATTTATCCAACTGCATTACCGCACTTTGGTTTATATGAAATTACACATTATAAAGCATTCTTGTGAAAAACGTTTTTCTCATTAAGTCAATGTCAACGTCGGCCACAATTAAGGACCCTGTTGATATACTACATGGGCTATTACACCTCCCATAAAAGGAGCTTTATTCTCTATGTGCCTTCTTGCTCATAACAGAGTAATACCCGCTGCTGACAGTTTGGCCGTAAAACATTTGTTATTAGGATGACTTGCTCTTGACCAAAATATTGAAAACATCACAGTTTGAAAAACAATTGAAATTATATATATATATATATATATATACGTTTAATTGAGAAAAACAATCTGACAAAAACGCAGAAATGCTAACATGAGTGATAAAGAATAATTAAAGTTCATTAGAATATTTTAGAATAAACTAGTAAATATTTTTATATAATGATCTGGGAATAAATTGAGAGTTGTCCTTGGGTGGGAGAGTATGGTTGTGTGCTCTAGGTCTTAATTGGTGAGATGAGAGGGGTCGGAGTGGAGGTAGGAGTTGGTGAAGTACATGCTTGGGGTTGTGTAATATGGAGAAAAGGAGTTTCGCATCGGCTATATTGGCAAGTTCAGAGACTGTTGGAAAGGATTGCTCTAGGTAGCCTAGGCGTTTGGCTCTTTTTAGGAGTTTTTCCAGACGTTCTTTATCAGAAGCCAGAGTGAGACCCCACCAGGATGGGGAGGCATATAGCAGTTTAGCAACAGTAGTGGCTTTGGTTACATTATGGATGGATGAGGAAGAAAGGCCATGGGTTTTTAGTTTTCTGATAGCATAAAAAGAGGAGGAGCAAGTTGCTGTGAAGCATTTGAGATTATAGGCCATTTTAGAATGTAAACCAGAATTCTGTCAGCAATTGGTGCAACAAAGGATTTACTTACTTACGTAATTAATCTAATGCCTTCTCTAGACATTGAAACGTTTTGACATTGAGAAACTACGCTTACCTGTCATTATTGTTTGTGGCACAATAATTATGTCGTTAAACTGTTGGTAAACTTACACACCTCTTTTAAGTGTTGTATTTGCCTATAAGTAAAAGTAACCAACGAACTCGTTGCATCATACAGCATGAGATGAACTACTTTATGTTGCAAAAATATTGAATATTAGTGAAATTGTACAGCTCCGGTTGACACCTTTAATGGTGCCGTTCGGATGCTATAAGTTTCTGGTTTTGATTGTATTGTATATTTTCCGTATTGTCGTCAACGCCCTTTGATGTCATAAGACGACGTTAAACTGTGGTCAAACAAATAAACTCGTTGCACTCAATAGAAACCAATTTAAAAAAGAATATCTCTTTTGATCGACAGTCTCAAGATCTAATCCTAGTCGACGAACCTTGTATAGCGATTGGTTCACATGCAACTATTTGCTGAGAGATGATTACAGTGAACGTACGCTGTCAATGAGAAGATCAGGCGGCGAGAGAGAAGAATACCGGGGCCAAGAAATATGAAGCCACTAATGATTCGTATCCACGGCTGCCGCAGGAGGTTAGATTAATTGACGGTCTGATATTTACTGAACCAGTTGACAACGAACTCACAAATCGGATGAAATACATCATCATCATCAGCAGCAGCAGCAGCAACAGCAGCAGCAGCAAAGCACCCTTCTAGATCTATACCCCATGTTGATCAGGAGCCTTCAACACCCTGGCCCGCCATTTGCTGGAAAGTATTGCCACTGGACCGCCATTAAAAAAGGTTTGACATTAATCGCTAGTAACCTACATCAATAATCCAAGCGTGGTGACGTCGACGTTAACGTGTCAGAAACAAGACGTCCCTAAACATTCAAATTAACGTTACTATATTTAGACACCTGCTGTCATAAGAAGACGATAATCGTCAACCTCTTCCTTTCTCCAGGCTCGGATCTGCCACAGCCATGGTATCGGCAGTAGCGGAGTTTTGTTGTCTGCGAATGCGAAAATCTTTCGTGTATTTTAGATACAATAAATAACCTATTCAATAGGTTATTAATAGGTTCGAAAATACATGAGTTCGTGGTTTCTAAGGAGAGCTTGACAATTTTCTTGGTATGAAGTGCGTTACGCTTTGCATACCATCAAAGGCGTCCATTATTTTCCAGTCTTTAACGACATCTTGTGTTCGCCAGACCCGTTGCCGTCGACCTTAAATTAACTTGCATTCATATTAAACGAAGACGATTTCCATCGCCCTCTTCCTTTATCCAGGCTGCGGTCTGGCACCATTAATATTAATATAACACAGTGGTTGAGTTGCTTAGCTTGATCAAAAAAGGCATTTGCAACGTTTTACAAATACTTATGTAAATGTAATGTAATTGACCATTTACATGGCACCCCTTCAAGATTATCTGCTCTTAGGCGACACGACTAAAGAAGGGTACGATTAGGCCTATACCTACATATAGTGCATTACGATAATGGCGCTAACAAACCTCAAAATAATACCAATTATTTATTCTACATGGTTTTGAATTGCAATGAATTTTGTTAATTTGTCTGACGGTTCTCAAGAACAATCTGCTCAGAGGTAATCGTTACTTTTCAGTCTTAGAAGACATCTTGCGGCAGACAATATATAATTGGTGTTAGTTCCTGTTTAACGACGCTGTGTCAGTTCAAAAATGATTAGCGTCACCTTCCTCCTTTATCCAGGCTGTGGACTGGCACCACACAAAAACAGGAATGTTAATACTGATAATGACTGTTAAAGATATCGGTACGCTGACACAGTACATCGAGGACATTGTTGAACTTCGAAGAATAAAATGCAGATCTATACGGCCTTAGTAACATAAACTACACATCTAAAATACCCATCAGAGCCAACAATGCAGCTATCAACGTTCGCTATGCACCCAGATGGAGTTCTGGAAAGGCCGGAGTAAAACAGTGAAAAGCGACGTAGACGTTTTCATGTCATGTCACATCGTCGTTTTCATGTCATGTCACATCGCCGTTGTCACATCGCCGTTGGCTACATGAATGGACTCTCAATGCCCAGTGTCTTCTGTCTCGTGCCGCGTTCATTAATCCAACACCTACAAGATTAGTCCAGTTAATGACGTTGTCGATCCACGATAATCTAGGCCTTCCTCGTCCTCGGACCTCTTCCTCGAGACCCGTCATCAGGCTGCTCTCGATGTTGTCGTGCGGCTGTCTCATGGTAGACGTTTTAGACACCTTAAACTACGAACCGCATCTTCTATGAATACTTCAGCTGCGCGAAGTTCTAATGCTAATACCCGAGCACCTTTTTATTATAGGAAATGATGGTTGTTAATGTTAGAGAAAAACTAAGGTCCATCATTTCAGTTACGAGTAGTTCCTTAATTAGCAAAGATGATTAATGTCGGACTTCTCCTTGGTATGACTGACGATTTTAATTCATTGTGATTTGAAGATTAAGACACAACATCATTAAACTCTTACGATAACATGAAGGTGATAAGTTCAACGTCATTCGACCATCATACTCGACGTTTCCATCGTGATACTCAAATTTTAAAGTTGATATTCTCCCTTATCCAGGTGAGCGACAGGTACCACTCGAGTATAATATATTCTCGGTAGTGAAGGAAAAAGCAACACTGAACGGTTCACCCTACAAGAGGTTCTTTACAAATGTTTGAAAGCAATGCAATATATTTCTTCGTTTGTTGACCAATCAACAGTGTAGGCTAGATATCAAATTGCATCCACTCCATGTTAAGTGATAAGTAAAATTAAGATAACGTTCATGAGTTACATGTACGTTCTATCATTGTTTTCATTAGACACGGTCGTTTATATTGTTCTTCTATATAGAATTCGTGGCATGTAGTTTTCTTAACGTCTTCGGCAGGAAGCTTCAAATCATGCGGCTTCAGGTGAAAATTATCATGTCTTTGCACTTCCATCGGAAATTAGCCTCGGAACACACGACTCTCGTTCCAAATCATCGCCTGCAGAAGTCTTCTCTCCGCCTCTCCAATCATCTCCTCGATTCTTTTTTGGTCGCTGAGGATAAGTATCCGACTCTCGGCATTTTTCTCTGGAAAGATTCGATCCTGTGACGATCCTCTGCTTTGGAAAAGACCTACCAGATCGGTGCGGCGTACATCAGGCGGGTGATCGCTGTATCCCTTGCGACCTCTTGAAGTGCCATTGATGGTAACCCGGGCACTCTTAGCACTCTACGCGCGTGGAGTGATACCGAGCAGGCAGCAAGGAATCCGTCAACAATGGTGGTTGCATGGAGATCGTCCCTAATTCTGACGCCAAGGATTACCATGGAGGCAACCCTCCCGATGTCGAGAGGTGGCGATGGTAGGACCCTTCCGTTGCCCCCAGATCACTCAGTAGGGTGGAGTGAAAAAAGCGAAAATCAGAAATTCAAAAAGTAATAGCAACCAAAAGTTGCCTAATTGTATGGGGTCGAAAATGTCGAAGAAGTTTTAAAAAATATTAATGTATTCCACCCCCACCAGAGGGCCAAAGTTACGAAAAATAGCATTTTTTTCGAGAAAATTGCAGGTTTTCTTGTAAAATATTTTAATTGAAAACTAATTAAATGTCATTCAAAAATTTAAAAACAAATGTGTACTGTTAAACAATACCGCATCACAATGTACCTTTAGAAAGGCGGTTCAGAGCTGAATCGAATGACATCCTATGGGTGGAAATATCTCGAAGGATAAAAAAGTTATTAGTGTTTAACCGTTTTCAGACTTAGCGACATGTCGCGATCCAGTGGAATTGTTTAAAATTAATAACTTCTACAAATATGGGCATATTCTGAAAATTAATACATCGTTTTATTCAGCATTAAGAGCTCTACCAACGGTATATTGGATTACATTTAATTAGTTTTCAATTAAAATATTTTACAAGAAAACCTGCAATTTTCTCGAAGAAATGCTCTTTTTCGTAACTTTGGCCCTCTGGTGGACATCAATATTTTTAAAAACTTTTTCGACATTTGTTGACCCCCATACCATTAGGCAACTGTTGGTTGCTATTACTTTTTTAATTTCTAATTTTTGATTTTTTTCACTCCACCCTACTACTCACTACTCATTCAAGATCTTCTCGCTCTGTGTCTCTCGCTTTTGACGTTGATCTTATTCTAAGCATTGATTGGCTGTATACTTAGGTTCTGCGCGTTGGTGATGATAAACAGCTCTATGAGCCATGTCGCTCATTTCTCGTAATCGTAATCGTAAACTCCAAATTTTCTAAAGAGTTACTTATAAGCTATATGCGCAGGACGCCAGCTTAATGACGAGCGCTGCGTCAAGTCCAGAGATATGAAGTGGATAATTATCCGAATTCGCGTTTGCCAGAGAGAGAAGGAATGCGAGGAGTACGCGAACGCGGTTTCAAATCATCGGAACAAGGCATTTATAGCTGCAAAAGACACGATTTAATGGTGTCTTAACAGAGTTTCACAATTTTTCTGGTATCCATTCTTTAACTATTGTCAGGGACTAGATACGCCCCGCATCTTAAAAGGATTTTTACGTTTAAAAAACATTATTTCAAATTCCTTACTATTAATTGTTAATTCTATCGCACCAATGTATGATGCACACGGCATTAACCCCTAATGACATCTTGTGTCCGCCAGATCTTTGATGTCGACCTCAAATTAACCTGCATTCATACTAAACGAAGATGACATCCCGCATATAGTCGGATACATGACCCGACTTAGGAATGCCACCAATCATTCAATTGGTGGTAGTTTATGTTTAACGACGCTGTGTAAGTTCAAATACGATTAGCGTCACCCTCCTTCTTAATCCACGTTCGGACTGGCACAAGGAAACAGATATGTTACTGCAGTAACTGATAATGCCTATTGAAGACATTGTTGAAATTCGAAGAATAAAATGCAGAGCGTGAAAAAACTATGCACCTAAATAAAATACCCATCAGCGAGAACATTGAATTTGTCAACGTTCGCTATTCTTCCAGATTGAGCTTTGGAAAGGTCAGAATAAAAACAATGGGTCTGTGACAAGCAATATTATATAAATCGTCGACACGTTGCAGACACCTTAAACTACGATCCACATCTTTTATGAATATTTCAGCTGCGGCACGTTTTAACGGTAATAGAATAATATTCGCATTATGTAAAACGAAACGATAAACCAATTATAGAATAACTGTTGGATCTTTATGCTAGAGAAAAACTAAGGGACCATCATTTCTTCAGCCACTCCTCAAATTTCAATGAGTTAGAATCGTCAGTCATTTCAAGGAGGAAGGCGACGCTAATCATCTTCGCTAATTTAGACACTGCATCACGAACACAAGAAGGTGATAAGTTCAACGTTATTGGAGACTTATATTCGACGTTTCCAGCTTGATAATCCAATTTTCAATTTGATATTCAGTTACATTATTCATCGCCGTCAGAATAATTATTTCGTTAAACTTACTGGTTACGATGGTTGGAGCGCTCGCCTTTTAACGCGGTGAATACGGGTTTGATCCTTCTCCTCTGTGATAGTTACTGTGTATTGTATTGTTCTATTGTATTTATAAATTTATACAACGCCGCTCACAGCAGTGGCCATTTAGTAGCCTAGAGCTATGTGCTGGGACCTTTAGCAAGTCCTTCACTTCTAATTGCTCGGCGGCATCGATTGATGCTTGGCAATTGAATACTGGCACTTAATAAATGCGTAAAATAAGAATAGAAATGATGATGATGATGATGATGATGATGATGATGATGATGATGATGATGATGATGATGATGATGATGATGATGATGATGATGATGATGATGATGATGATGATGATGATGATGATGATAATGATGATGATGATGATGATGATGATCATGATGATCATGATGATCATGATGATGACGATGATGATGATGATGACGATGATGATGATGATGATGATGATGATGATGATGATGACGATGAGGATGATGATGATGATGAAAATAACTAAACGGTGAAACATTGTGCGCCAACTTCTATGCCGAGACATTGCCACGGTTATCAGGACACACGGTAGCTGATTGGTCAGAGCGCTCTGTTAGACACTTTTAAAACGTCGTCCGAATTAGCTTTAATATAAGCATGGCACGCAATTTGTTGAATAATACAGTAGAACCATATTAGGCCTACAGTAACAGTTGCAGTAGAGTTTACGTCGGCAGGAAGCAGCCCGATGATTATGGTTGAAGATATAGGGATAATGGAGGATCGAAGGTTTATGGAATCATCCATCATCGTTTAACGAAGAAACTCCACATTCCCACATCTGTCAATAAAATCTGCGAAATCCAAAGCGATCATCAGCATTTGCGATTAATTTCGACAACTGTGTCCTTGTTTATTTGCCACTTTTAAATTTTCGAATCGTCTCTGTTGTCGAGTTCGTGTTTAACGACGACTTCGGAAGTTGGTTGAGACAGCGCCGAACAACGCTGGGACAACATTGTCTGGAATTAAGCGTGTAACGACGTCTTGTGGATGCCAGAGCCGTTACTTACCTTACCCTACATTAGAACCCTATTTGACAGGAGCAGCAGGAACTGCTGAAGACAATTGCTTCCTATTGACGGTAACGACTTTTACACTCTGAGACATCGTTACACTGTTGGACCCATAACAATCTAAAGATTTCTTTTGTTTAATCCTCAGTTTAATTACATCTCGTAGGCCGTCGACGTTTTCATTGTGTAAAATGAACAACGTTTTCAACGAAATTAAATTTATATACGGTTTGTCGAAGACAATTTAAAGGTGTGCAGCAAGCAACATGATATTATTATTATTATTATTATTATTATTATTATTATTATTATCATTATTATCATTATTATCATTATTATTATTATTATTATTATTATTATTATTATTATTATTATTATTATTATTATTATTATTATTATTATTATTATTATTATTATTATTATTATTATTATTATTATTATTATTATTATTATTATTATTATTATTATTAAACTCTCGTTTATAGCGCGCCTAAATAAAAAAAATCTTGCACAAAAGCGCGTAAGAGGTAAGTTTAGTCTTAATAAATCTTGAACAAATAAGTCCTGAGGTAGTTTCGATTGTCTAACGACATCTTGCGGCTGCCACAGGTTGATGGCTTCTGTTTAACGACGCTACGGAAAAAGAATATGACTAGTGTTGCCCTCCTCGTTTATCCGATTTGCACCAGTCGAATGGAGGCAGTGGCGAACTTAGCAGCGACCTTACCACATTTGATGGAACTGGTTCAAAGGCGTCAAAAGAAAGTGTTCTATGATTATGACGATTGAGACCAGTATTGCGGACGTGTATGAGACCATCCCCAACACTGTAATGTAAATTGATGATAGTAGCCGTTGCTGATGTTAGAATCCCTTAGCAGTAATAACTACAGCTAATATTATCTTTTTAAACACCTTTAATTGCTTTATTCCGAAGCTATAAAGAAGTTAATTTCATAACCACAGTAATATTTCATAACCACTGTAATATTTAGGTTGAGCTGTAATATGCCAAAACTAATCTTTGTCGGCGGCAACGGCCTATGATGTCATAAGCTGCCGTTAAACTGTGGATCCAATCAACTGTAATACCATATTATGTGTTTACAAATCCCTTCTTTCCGAAACTATAGAACAGTTAATAATTTCGTTTAAACTTCACTCACACACAGGGGACGAGAAAGCGTTATTTGCGTGACATCCGTCGTAAGATCTGAGTAGAAGCTATTGTCAGTATCGTCTGAAATATAATTATTATGGGGATATAACGATTTATATCTTCGTTATCGTCTGAACTAACACACATATAAAATATAATAGCATCGGAATATAACTAAATGTATTTTGTCGTCGTCAGTTATCTGTTGAGAAGATATACTCTGAAGAGACCAACAATAAATACAAAAAAAATAAGTGGAAAGAAAGGACAGGAGGAAAACGAAATATTAGAAAACGAGAACTGAATTCTTCGACAAGTTCGACAGATGTGTCACTCAATTGCTCAACGTCTGGACTAATGACCTTTACTCCTGAAATATCAAATGTTGCAGACCAGTCTTTCCCATGTAGAGAGGTCGATTTGGTTAATTAATTCGAATGTGAGCTAAAATTCTAAGTAAAATAGCGCAGAATCGATTTAAGAATGACTAAAGCTAGTTTAAAAGAAGGGTTTTTATGCATAACATAACATGTATGAAAATTGGTAATGCGCAACTTCAAGAAAGGCTCCTCAGTAGCGCACCCGACCCGACGAGGAGATCCCTCGTGAATAAGCTTATAGAATAGACTTCAGTGATAGCTAATGCTGTGGTCGCTACATCCTCGAGAATGAAATTGCCTGAAAGCCTGCGACATGAACTTCCTAGCATCTTATGGCAATCAAAGGCTTTGATATCGGAAGAATTAATTTTGAACAGTTATCACCGTTCCTTTGACATAATACGGTCATTTGCTCAAACGTTGCTGTAATAATTAGAATTCATCACCGGACTAAAAGCCGTTAACGTCAACTGAAAACCTCTCTTTACCAATGAGAGAGCGCCTCTGTTTTTGAGTGGCGCTATATAAATGCTCGATTACGATTAGGATTACGATTTACGATTATGCTTATATTAGTACAGTAGTAAATGATTTGGTGATTGATTGGAAATATGTAGCATCGGAAGGAACCGATTTAAAGGTGTCTAAGCATAACAACGTAAATTTGAGTTTCTAGCCGTTTTCCTATAATACCACCAGCCATAGTAACCATTGCTAAAGTTGACTTCACCACGCTTGGATTATTAGTGTGGGTTATTAGCGATTGGATAGATGGATCCCGAATGTAACGACATCTCATGGCAACGAATGTCGTTGACATCGATAGAATTATTTGGCATATTAGGACTTACAGGTCCATGTATCATAACAAATGAAAATTTGTGAAGCACCACATCAGGAAGAAAAACTCGTCAGTATCGCTCCCGACCCGACAAGGAGAACCCTCCTTCAAAGAGAATAGACATCAAGCGCCTGCGGAACAGAGAAGGAGACAGTTTTGTGAGTAAGGTTGTTCCAGGCCATAGGACCGATTAAAGAAAGGCTTCTGTGCTGATTTGTAGAGGAATGAGTCTGGGACACAGGAAGAACACCTTGATCGGCCAAACGAAGAGATCTGAGGCCAGGAACAGCTGAAGCGGATATATACGCAGTGAGCCAAGATGAGATGGGGCAATTCCACCAGGCAGTTCTACATGAAAGTTAAAATCTTAAATTCAGTGCTTTGAGGGATACGCAACCAGCGCAAGGTATCACGCATGTAGGTAGATATGTGGCCAAATATTTCTCCATGCCACCAATCAGGCGAGCAGAAACATTAGGAGCAGACTGTAATTTCAGAGTAAGACAGGAACTGAGACCAGAATAGACAGCATCTCTAAAATCGATTCTGTAGGAGATGAATGCGTGGATCAGTGCAGAAGCAGATTGTGTAGTAAGTGATCATCACACAGAACGGATCTGAAGGAGATGATAGTAACAATTAAGACATACATTGTTAACATACAATGTCTAGCGACATCTTGTGGCTGGCGGAACATATAACGTCGACCTTATGTTAACTGAAGACAAGAGGGTTGAAGGTTTCCATTGTTTTAAAAGCATCGTATGGCATCAAAGATGGCAATTCTCTCTCTTTAATTAACGATTGAGTCAATTGACGTGTCTATGATTCAAGTATTGACGTATGTTATCTAAATCTAATGGATCATTCAATCAATCTCAATAAAAGCCGCTAATGTCTACGAAAAGCAATATTTGTACAGTTCCGCTGTTAGTTGAACTACATGTATCTCGAGGTAATCGATTGCACGAAATTGACGACTGTTCAACTTTGTCCAAACAGAGGCAAATATTAATTCTAGTAATATTATTATTTATTTTTTAACGACATCTCAGCCGTTGAAATCGACCATACGCGTGCTCGTTGCGTTTAGAATTTGTCAAGATATGAGATTCATTGAAATATACGAGTTCTTTATATTATTGTAAAATGCGATCTAAAGGTGTCTAAGGGGATCTTTATGCTAGCATTCAGATTTTTCAATGAAAACGTTGTGGATGCCTTGAAGTCGTCTTAATGGTGTATATCTATCTACGAGAAGTTTAAAGATTTTGTCAAAAGTACTTATTATAGAGACCAAAAATCCATTCGATTCAAACGCGTGATGACTTCACCAGCTCAAATTAGGCTAGAGAAGATTTCGGCTTGTCTAACGATTATTTTTGACAAGATCGATTTAATTAGAATGTGCGATTAGATTAGGCTACATATAGGTCAGATCAGATTAGAGCCTGTATAGATAAATGATTAGATTAGACCATATGTAGATCAAGTAGATAATTAAAGAAATATTAAAGTAGAAATTGGATCTTTAAGAAATAGTTGAATAATTATTGGATAGCATGAGTTAAATACGTTAAGGTGGGAATTATTATCTGCATAATAATTGTCTTAGCTTGGGTGTTTGCATGCACTTTCTACATGAACTTTAAAACTATTCGTTTCCTCAAATGTTGGGCTGGTAGCCAATCTAATCCAATCTTATCTAATGAAAGAACATCTATCAAGGAATCAGTCGATGGTCGTTACTAAACAGAATCGTGTGCCAGTCAAATTCCGGGGTTAGTTCGGTCGAGAGCCAAGAAGGGTTTCTGAGAAGACAGAGAAGCAGACTACGGAGGAAAAAGTCCACGAAAGATGAGATCTTAGTCGAGATCAGAGGGTGGCGAACAGACTGTAGAGTGAATTGTTGCCGGAAGAGAGTTGCAGAGAGTCTGGGTCCAGCAAGAGAAAATGCGCTCCCCTGCCGAAAGATGTCCTTGGAAACGGAAAATAGGCCTACTTAAGACCCGGTTAAGTATGAAGAATCGATACAGACTCTCAGTAGCTATCTTTGGGAAGCGCCTGAATGAATGGATTGATTGATAGATGGATGGATGGATGGATGGATGGATGGATGGATGGATGGATGGATGGATGGATGGATGGACGGTGGATGGATGGATGGATGGATGGACGGACGGACGGACGGACGGACGGACGGACGGACGAACGGACGGACGGACGGACGGACAGACGGACAGGATGGATGGATGGATGGATGGATGGATGGATGGATGGATGGATGGATGGATGGATGGATGGATGGATGGATGGATGGATGGATGGATGGATGGATGGATGGATGGATGGATGGATGGATGGATGGATGGATGGATGGATGGATGGATGGATGGATGGATGGATGGATGGATGGATGGATGGATAGATGGATGGATGGATGGATGGATGGATGGATGGATGGATGACGGATGGACGGATGAACGGATGGACGGATGGACGGACGGACGGACGGACGGACGGATGGGATAGATGGATGGATGGATGGATGGATGGATGGATGGATGAATGGATGGATGGATGGATGGATGGATGGATGGATGGACGGACGGACGGACGGACGGACGGACGGACGGACGGACGGACGGATGGATGGATGGATGGATGGATGGATGGATGGATGGATGGATGGTTGGATGGTTGGATGGATGGATGGATGGATGGATGGATGGATGGATGGATGGATGGATGGATGGATGGATGGATGGATGGATGAATGGATGGATTGATGGACGGGCGGATAGATCATATACGCTTGTATTATTGCAATGTCAACAGGGTGAGCTCGTAGCGTGACTACAAGCAATCTACCCTCATGTCTTTCTATCCTTGACACGCATTTGGCTACCTTTTCCGTCAGTAAGATGGCAACACCATTCTGACTCATCCCTCCTCCAGCGTGTAGCACCCTAATACCGTCACTCGTGAAATCTCCCTCGTCTCTCCATCTGACTTCTGATAGGCCCAGGATGTCATGTCCTGTCCTCCTCATCTCTTCTATGATATCAGTCAGTTTATCCGGTCTAAGTATTGTTCTTACATTTCAAGTCCCAATTTCCAGTTTATCATCTCCTTTTAAGGTTTTCGCTTGATGACGACCGAGGAGGCCTTGTCCCCCCACCCCCTGCCGAACGCGACTCTCTCCATTGGGAGGATTGAATCGTTCACGTTGTTGGCTGAATTCTCTGTAACACGGGAGAAATAGGGAGGTGGTTTCCCATTGCCTTCCTCCCGGTGTTTTTAAGGAGACACCATCTCTCAACGTCGTTGACCTCCATCGTCCGTCTCTTCGCCCTTGGACACTCGCTCATACCGGCGAGGACTCGGTCATCTCCACGCACTCAGTTGAAACAGGAGGGACCACGTGAAGGTGGCGTGAAGGACATTTGGGTATGCAGAGGCTATTAGAGACGCTTGCATACCCCATTCTCCCAGCCTATGGTTAGACACCTTCAAGGACACTCTACAGAAATTGCTCTTATCGACATTAACGGCTTGAATGAATGAATGAATGCATGGCCACATTCAGTGTGGTAGGGTCCATGAGCGCCCAATATGGTGGGAAACTTTATGCTGCGGATTATTTGGCTTTGTTGATGCGCAGTCTCCGTGCTTGACGTCAATACTTGAAGAAGAGGCACGGTCAGTCATACAGAGGAGCGAGAATTGGCGTCGTTTAAGCCATAAGATGCCCTTAAATGCCTTTGATGCCATATGGTGCCTTTAAAACAATGAACGACATCACCTCTCTTGTCTGAGACATGATGACAAAATCTTCAGTTAACGTAATGTCGACGTTAACTGTTCTGTCAGCCACAAGATGTCGCTAGACATTGCATGTTAACAATGTATGTCTTACCTGTTACCATCATCTCCGTCAGTTCCGTTCTGTGCTACGATCACTTACTACACAGTCTGCTTCTGCACTGATCCACGATTTCATCTCCTACATAATCGATTTTAGAAATGCTATTTATTCTGGTCTGGGCTCCTCTCTTACCTTGAAATTACACACTGTTCTTAATGCTTCTGTTCCACTGATTGGTGGCATCCCGAAATGTGGCCACATATCTACCTACATGCGCGATACCTTGCACTTGTTGCCTATCTCTCAACGAACCGAACTTACGATTTTAACTTTCATACGGAACTGCTTAGTTGGAATTTCCACATCTTATGTTGTCGCACTGTATCTCTGCCTCATCTGTTCCTGGTCGCAGGTTCCTTCTTTCGGCCGAACAGGGCGTTCTTCTTGTTCCCCGGACTCGTTCCTCCGCAACTCAGCACAGAAGCCCTGCTTTGGTCTGTCTTGTGGCCTGGAACAAACTTACTCAAAACGAGCTGACCTAGTCAGCCTATCTCCTTCTCGGTTCCGCAAGCGCTTGAAGTCCGTTTTTTTAATGTCATAAACTCTTAATCCAACCATCCAATCGCTAGTAAACCTCCACCAATAATTAATCCGATCGTGGTGAAGTCGACGTAAATGGCCTTTGTCAGGCACAGAGCATCGCTAGGCACTCAAATATTAAATGTTGTTACTTTTAGACACCTTTAAATCGTTTCTTTACGCTGCTATATCAAGGTAAATTCTGTTCAATCTCTCAACTTATCTCAATGATTAAACTCCGCCACTGTTCGCTTTCTGACAGTGCCAGTCCCAAGCCTGTATAAAGGAGGAGGGCGACGCTAATGGTCTTTGTTACCACACAGCTAGTCGTTAAACAGAAAAACCACCACCAATCTCTCAACTCCGCCACTGTTCGCTTTCTGACAGTGCCAGTCCCAAGCCTCGATAAAGGAGGAGGGCGACGCTAATGGTCTTTGTTACCACACAGTGGTCGTTAAACAGTAAACAACCAATCTCTCAGTAAATCCATCCTCATTCTCTAAACGTGGTAAAGTCGACGTTAATGGCCTGTGTCGGGCACAAAGCATCACTAACCAATCAAATTTACGTTGTTAGGCTTAGACACCTTTAAATCGTTTCTTTCCGCTGTTATATCAAGGTTAAGTCTGTTCAGTCGCTCAGTATATCCATCCTCATTCTCTAAGCGGGGTAAAGTTGATGTTAGCGGTCTGTGTTAGACACAAGTAGAATAAGAATCTGATGTCATAATGACATGTCTTATAAACGAAATTTTTGATTTAAATAACAAGTTCATTTAAATAACACAATCAAACCATAATCGAAAAATGGTCTTCAGGCGCTTCCGGAAAAGAGGTAATAACTGTTCAAAATAAATTCTGCTGACGTCAACGGCCTTTGATGCCATCTTAGGCTGAGGAGTTCATGTCGCAGGTTATTAGGCAGCTTACTCCACGAGGATGGGCCAAACACAGCATTGAATATTATTGAAGTCTTCTCTGTTTCAAAGAGGTTTCTCGTTCCGGGGTGGGAGTACTACTGATGAATTTTTCCTTGATTTTCTGCTTTATAAATATTTATGCATACTATCTCTTATGTTAAACTCACTTTAGACGCCATTAAAACGATTTTGCCCACACTAGATAGTTGCTATTTTAATTTGGATACTAGCTCATCAAATTCCCTATTGTCTTCACGGGAAGACTGTTCTGCGTTTCCTGTAATAATATTTGTTATTTAATGAATAGAAGACTTTGAACAACAGAAACATCCATTGAACTAGTCGAAGAGTTCAGTTCTCTTGGTTTCGTTAGCTCATACTGCAACTATGAAGAATCGAGCCTTTTCTTTTCAATTCACAAGGTGTGGCGTCGTATACTCCGCATACTCTGCATTGCTTTGTGCAAACTAAGTGTATCCTGAACGTTGAGGTGGACGTCCTTTAAGTGATACTAAATTTTAGCGGGACGTTAGACTAGATGTGTGGAGATATATTCGAAATTTAGACCATGGCGTTAGTGTAGGAATAATAATAATAATTAATAATCTTCGTTTAAATTTTCAAACTGACAAGTACGCAGGATGATTACAATTCACAGTATGAACGAATGATCGCAAGTTATTACAGGAGTCGAATTTAACTGTATACGGCAGCCATGCAAGGAGCCCATCACGTCCTACATCTCATTTTACAAACGCCACCTAGCGAATGAATAGGCTGAGTCGAACTTAGGAAGGGTACCGGGAAGCAATCCATTGCCTCTACGCGCCAGAGTGTTACCATTACCCTAAATGTATCTAGCTTCCAAGGTAAACCAACGCTGATACATCATATTTTGAGTACTTGAAAGAAAAACAATACATGAGTCGAAGGATATCTTGGCGATGTCCAATGTACAACCGATTCAAATGGAAAGAACGACTTGTGACATCAGACGACCACAAGTTGAACACACACATTCTTGAAACGGCGCAACATCGTTGGCACGGCACCCATAGAAGAAATGAAGGAATGTATCAGCAATTTCACGTCAATGCCTAAATCTTCACAAGCTGTCGTGAAGGGACGTCTGTAGGTCCATGTTTTAAATTACGATATAGAATACCAAGTAAGGTGCTAAGTGCGGTGTCTTTTGGCACTTGCTTTCGTCCAAGAAGCAGATGCTATGGAAGCTTTTGAAGTCTTAGCTGATACTCAACCGGACGATATAGAACATCTCAATGAACTGACCTCCTTTTTCGAAAATACGTATCCTCGCGGTCGCCGACGAAGAGGACGTGGAAACAACTACGGGTCGGCTATATACCCAGTTGCCCTTTGGAATCAATACACCGCTGGAATGGATGGTATCGCTAAAACAACAAATTCAGTGGAAGGATGTTACTATGGACTCCAGTCGCTGTTCTTATGTCACCATCTCACCGTTTAGTTTATAGAAAATAATAAACTCCTATTATTTTCTATAAACTCTTTGACATTGTAACTGATTGCGGTGTGCCAATTAGAGTTGTCTTTCTCAATAAACGAATATAATTATATTATTTAGACGTTTCTGACAGGTCGCAAGAAAAACATGCAAACGCAAAAGACTAATTTTTGCAAGGATCAACCGGAATGCTTCAACCAAGCAAGAAGAAACATTGAGAACTGAACGAACGGGTTACACGCGCAGACGGCAGAACAGAAATTTTGCTGTATTTCCGCTCAACTGCATATTGTCCCACAACTAAGCAAAGAGTCTGGTAGGCTATAGGTCAAAGATAGCACATGTTCAATTGCTTTTAAAGTTTACTCACTTTCCCTATAAATTGTTCATCGGTCATCTGCTACCCGTTCAACTGTCCGGCCGTTCAACGGTCATCTAATAATACACCGTTCTTCTTTCGCCCGTTCTGTTGACGCCCGTTCATACGTCACCCAAATTGCTATTTATTTAATCATTGAAGACAACATCAAAACAAATCGAATTGGCGTTGTTTCATTGCCCAATCACCTCTCAACGTTTATAATCACGCTTATATTTTGACAAAAACAAGTGCTTTTTGTATTATCAAAAAACACAATTAATCAATTATTTTTAATCAAAAAATTATGCTTAATTGTCGGAGCTGGTAATTTAATTAATTTAAAAGTAGGCCTAACCAGAATCCGTGTATACAATCTGCTGAAATAGTCCACACCTTTTTTAAATGTTTTAAATTCCTATAAATAAGCCCGGCCCACTTCTGCGGTTGTCGCTACATTACAAAAGTATGAACTTTGGTTGATATGAATGACCTAAGGCGTCCATACTATATCACTTGAAATCTGATATAGTAGAAATATATAAATATAGGCCTATCCTTTTTTTTCTATTCGCACCAAATGGCATCGACCTGCCTATTTTTCAATAATTATTAATTGATCCTTCACTATGCTCCGCAGCCCTTTTGAATGAGTGCTACGTTATTTAAGGTATACGTCTATGCATCGTGCTACTAGAGCGACCACGTGGCCTCGACCATGCTAATTTCTCTATGAATTGATCGGGTGATATCCTTCAACACTGCTGCCCGTTGGAATGGATGACACGCCGATTAAGGTCAACGTATGAGGACCCTACTAGCGAGGAATTACAATCTCAGAAATAAGCCACTCTCAATGTGCGAACCGGCATTCTAACGTAAAGAATAATTACTGATTATCTAACACCGTATGGAACATCAGTTCATTCGTCTCTTTACACAGTCTCTTTGTCGTTTACCCGTTCGAAATTAATTACACAAATATCGTCGACGAGCAGCTACTCGATTTTCTCTTATCATTTTGCGGCTACTATTGTTTGGGTCGTTGATGCTGATCTACTGAATGTATCGATGGAACGAAAATAACGAATATATAGCGAAGAAAATAACGATTTAAAGGTGTCTAAAGAGCACCAACAACCGCTGTACATGTGCTTTGTCGATTTCAAAAAGGCTTTTGATTGTGTATCACATGAGCAACTATGTCTGTCGATGCTTGAAATGGGGTACCCAGCATACATTATCAACCTGATAACAGAACTGTATAGAAAACAGACGGCAAAGGTAACAAATTGCCGGGATGCTGTCAAGTGAGTTTAGAATTAAAAGGGGAGTCAGACAGGGATGTGAGATCTCGCCAACATTGTTCAACATACTTTCAGAGATGGCCATGAGAGAGGCACTGAGAGGATACAAAGGAGGCATTCAAGTTGGAGGAAGAAGGATAACAAATCTACGATATGCAGATGACATCATGACATAGTGTTAATGGCAAGCACAGAAATGGAACTACAGGATCTGGTGACTCGATTGGACAGGGAAGGGCGAAAAAGGGCTTAGATATCAACATAGGTAAAACAAAGGGTATGGCACTAAATGGGAATCAATGCAACATCAAAGTACAAGACAGTATGATAGAACAAGTGGAAACCTTCGTGTACTTAGGATCACTCATAACAGAAGACGTGGATTGCAGCAGGGAGATAATAATAAGAACTGCAAGAGGACTTGGAATAGGAGTAGATCTGATGAAACTGTGGAAAAGCCATAACATAAAAATTAACACAAAGATTAAATTAATGAGGACACTTATATGGCCAGTGATGATGTATGGCTGCGAGAGCTGGACAATCAAAAAGAGGGATGAGTAGAGAATAAAAGCATTTGAAATGAAATGCATACGAAAAATACTGGGATAGAGAAGAAAACAAATGAATGGGTGTTAGAGACGGCGGGAGTGGAAAGGAATTTACTGGAATCAATCAAAAGAAGAAAGCTGTCTTACTTTGGGCGTATAATGAGGAAACAAGGTGAATGTCTGGAGAAAGAAATTATGCAAGGAACGGTACCGGGAGAAAGAGCAAGAGGGAAACCAAGGAAGAGATGGATGGACAATGTGGGCGAATGGTTGGAATTATCAACGGAAAGGTTGCTGCGAGAAACCGAGGACAGGAAAGGATGGAGAAGAATCGTCTACAATGCGACCAACCCTCGTATCGAGGATGGTTGAAGAGAGAGAGAGAACTCCGCCGCTGTTCGTACTCTGACAGTGCCAGTCCAAAGGCTGGATAAAGGAGGAGGGCGACGCTAATGATCTTAGTTATCACACAGTGTCGTTACACTGAAACTACTTACTAATCAGTACTTTCAGTAGATTGTGAGAAATCCGTGCACACTCGTAAATGTTCGGTACACGTCTTATGCAAGCGTATGCAATCTCATATACTACATCATTATTCGAGCGAATGAGCAAACTGCCTATTTATAGCGACTTAAAGACACGATTAAAGGTGTCTAAGCGGAGCTTTAAATGTTAGCAATTTTCATTTCTTGGCTAACGCGACGCTACCAAATATTCGCGTTTTCTGCTTCTGTCATACTCGCGGGTGCGTACTTCTACGGTCCAGTCTCGGAGTTTCGCTATTTTTGGAGTTTCGCTATTGTTGGTCCCAATAGCTGGAACCAGTTACCTCAGTCCCTCAGGACTGATCTTTGCTCCATTTCTTTTTACCAGTTCCCCCAGCGCCTGAAAACCACTCTTTACCAGAGAAGACACTGGCCCGGGTCGGGACCGCCTCTGTTTTCAAGTGGCGCTATATTACGCTCGATTACGATTACGATTACGATTGACGAATGAAGTATACGTAGCAGAAAGGAAGCAAATTTTAAATCTGTCGGAGAAGATTCATTCATTCATTCATCATTCATTCATTCATTCAGAGAACTTATATAGCGCTCATTCATTCAGAGAATTTATATAGCGCCCCTCCAAGATAACCTACTCAGAGGCGCTTCCAGCCCAACTCCGGCGAAAAAGAGCAGTTTTCAAATTCTTGTAAAAGGTGTATGCTGAGTCTCCAGCTAGAAGAACACGCAGATCTGATGGAAGATTATTCCAGATGGTCGGCCCAACCACTGAGAAGGCACGAAGTTGCATCTCTGAAGTGCACGCAAAGGGAACAGCAAGTACACCTTGAGATGCAGAACGAAGATTTCTGCGGGCAGCCAAACCTGAGGTAGGGCAACAGAACTCACGCAAGTATTCTGGGGCGCTTCCTAATTGGCACTGCCAGACCCAGACCGAAAAATCCTAAATTGAATGCGCTGAGAAACAGGAGGCCAGTGGAGTACGTCACGCATATAATGCGAGATATGGTCAAATTTAGAGAAACCACCAAGAAGCCTAGCAGCTGCACGAAGCACGCGCTCGAGCTGAACAATGCGCCCCAAGGGGAGGCCAGAATAGATGGCACTGCAGTAGTCAATCCTACTACAAACAAACGCATGAACAACAGCAGGTGCAGCATTTGGTGAAAGTGAACGGGAAATAACCCACAATTGGCGCAACTGAAAAAAGCAAGCACGGCATAAAAGATTTAGGTGTTCAGAGAAGGTAAGTTCCTGATCAAGAACAACCCCTAAATTGCGATGAATTAATAATAGTTTCCAGTTTTTAAACGACATCTTGTGGCGTCGTTGAGGTCGATCTCGCCTTAATGTTTATCAAGTGAGCATTTTGTAGTTCAGTCATTAGCGACGTCTTTTTTGGCTCGGTTGGTAGTTATGTACCGAATGGATGGATGGATCCAGAGTTGAACGAAAGCTCATGACAACAATCCTCGTTGACATAAATTATTTTGGCATGTAACAGCTCTATTATCGAATTTATTTTTATTTGTCCATAGTTGAACGTTGTCCTATGAGGCTATGACATCAAAGGCCGTTGACGACAATACAGAAAATATACAATACAATCAGAAAAAGAAACTTATAGCATCCGAACAACACCATTAAAGGTGTCGAAACGGAGCTTTACAATAATATTTCACTAATATTCAATATTTTTGCAACATAAAGTAGTTCATCGTCTGTGATTATTATGTTCTGACAAATTTCATTAACCAACAAAGCATACATGTATTATAATTGATTAAGGTATTCCTTTAAACTGTTCATGTACATTAACCAAGCCATACCATTATGCAATATTGAAGAACTAAAGTTGAATGATAGTAATATTGTAATATGATTATTCATTAACCAATAAGTAATGTTTATAATTTTCGAACATCGGGTTCTTATTATTATGACATAACATATTTTAAACAAAAATCAACAGTTGAAAAGAAGTTGTCTATGGATATTTCAGTAACCAGCATTGCAACACAGTACTGCAATATTATGCAACATAGTAGCTACTCTGATACAGTAACCAAACCAAACCATTTGTAATATATAATACTGAAGAACCAAAGTTGAATAATAGTAACCAGCATTGCAACCAACATTGCAACCAACATTGCATAATAGTAATATGGCAATATAGATATTCATTAACCAATAATTAATACTTATAATTTTCCAACATCAGAATTTTATTATAAATGTTATATGACATAACATATTTACAAATTAACAATTGAAAAGGTGTTATCTATGATTGTTTCAGTACCCCAAATGTACACATACAACCTAAATTAAAGTATAATAATCCTATTCTCGAATGTACCGAATGAGCGCAATTGTACTATATGTGAGGTCGGATGAAAACGTTTTAAAGGTGTTTTAAAACGGACCGCATTTTCCACTTTTCAGCGACATCTTGTGGCTGAGTAGACTTAGCCTTAATTGGACGACGGTCCTAATCGCATCCAACTATCATAAGATAATTAGCGTCACTCTCTTCCTTCGTTTAGGCTGGGTATTGGCTCCATCCTAAACGATAGTGGCGGAGATGAGAATTGTTGCGATTGTTTTTATTTTTACGCATCTAGCCTAGGATAATAATGTTTTAAAGTTTACTAAGTTTACTACTACTACAACAACAATAACAACAACTACTACTACTACTACTACTACTACTACTACTACTGCTACTACTACTACTACTACTACTACTACTACTACTACTACTACTACGTATTATTCTTATTATCATTCAAAAAACTTCTGCTGAAAAGCCTTCAAATCACTTTGTTCTTTCTGTGATATTGAATACGTCGGGAAACGAAATGTTACATTTTATAGATTTGTACAAAGATGATTTAAAGGTGTCTACAAAGAGATACTTTTAAGAACTATTAATGGAAACCATCCAACGGCTATTTATAACACTGATGTCGAACTTAACGTAACATGTTAAGTAAGGTGACTTTTTCTGTTTATTGTCGTTATGTCTAAAGAGCCGCAGAACGAACACATACCAAGATTTATAAATAATAGGCCACTATTTCTATTAAGTGTTTAGCGACACCTTGCGACTACTACAGGATGTATTGCAAGTTAACGACGCTAAGTCCTAACGAAGATGAGAAGTGTGGCCCTCCTTCCCTTTCCACCATTCGGACTAGCACCACCATGAAACGGCAGCTGCAGAGTCATGTTATTATGATTGTATCGTTTAGCGACGGGTCAAGGTTGGCTACATGAATATGTCCATTGTCCTCTGTCGCGTATTGTGTTCATAAGGCCAGCCCACGCGAAACCTAGTCCACCTCAGAACGTTGTCAATCCATGATATTCCCGGCCTTTCTCGTCCTCCATCCCCTCCACGAGTCCCGTCATCATGCTGCCATCGATGTTAGACCACGGTTGTCTTATGATGTGTCCAAAATAGCGCAGTTTCCTGGTTCTGACGTGGGCCAACATTTTTTTTGCTCCTGCCGACATGTACACCCGCTCGTTGGTCATCATTTTCGTCCACGGTATTCTCAGCACCTTTCTAATGCATTTTGTTCTTGAATGCTTAAATGCTCATTTACTCTGCTTTCTTCAACGTCCAGGCCTCGCATCCACTGACCACTGCAGACAAAATAATGCAACAGCAACAAAAGCGATTCAACCGTGGAAATCTTCTGCTGCATGCAATGAATAGTCTCAATTTCTGGAGCAGAAATGCACTTCTTGAATGTAACTCTCAACGGAATCATCAGTCACCACCGATCCGCCTAGGTAAGGATCCACAGTTTAACCCTCAGGCTACCTAGGTTTTTTGTAACACGGGCTACCAACGGGATGGGTGGGTGTTACCACCCCCTGGATTTTGTGTTTGGTTTCACATATCATATCTTGTAATACCGGTACAGCAATGGATTCAGCATTCATTTCTGAACAAAATGGTATATTTAGTTGTACATTATGTGAATGCACCTCGAAATTACATAATTTTTAACAACGGAACCGATATTATTAGCGATATTTTATATTATTGTGTACATTTTGTACTTGTTGGATTAACAAATATAAGAATATGTGTGTTTTTAAACTGATCTATGAACAAGAACATCCAAGAACATTTTAAACATAATTTTGTAGCAATAGCCTACAAACTAGGCCATAGTCTGTTTAGTTGTAGCGAAATCTAAAGGCAACATGAAACAAGACTTTACGTTATTAAAAGATCATTAGCATTGCCCTCCTCCTTCATGCAGGCTTTGGCCTTACACTGCCTGGCCCTAACGCACGGACGTGCAGTGGCGGAGTTTTATGTACAACACAGTGCAAACCTAGAATTTATGCAGTTCAGCCAAATAAAAATCAGCGTTTGCTCGAAAATATGAATATTTATATCGTTGTTTCAAAACAATTTAAAGGTGTCTAATATGGCAAAGCAATTTATACTAGTCTCCAAGTCTTTAACGATATCTCGTGGCTGCCAAGGCCGTTGACGTCAAGTTTTTACCTTAGCTAATAAAGAGAAAGCGTACAAATAAGCGAAATCTACAACAAAGAAGCAGAGCGAAGGGCGAATGCCATAGACAAACACCCCATGTAAGCGGAAGGGGTTGACGAGGCTTCATGTGCTATCCACCTTCTCCAGAGTAAAGTCAAACACCGAATGTAAGTCGTTACGAAAAGTGCAAAACAGAGCTTATGAATTGAAAATAAGACTACATAGAAAAAAACACTACATAGAAAAAACACAACATAGAAAAAAACACTACATAGAAAAAACACTACATGGAAAAAACACTACATAGAAAAAACTACCCAGAAGATAAAAAAAGAAAGAGATGAGAGACAGAGAAAACTTCTGAAAATCAAAAACGAGAACTACGTTAACGTCGCCACCTGTTACAGTAGGCGTTCATGGAAGAATAAACAACGACGTTGTTACATATCATCAACAACGGCACTGAGAGGACCTCCTTTGCACAACAACTACGGATTACAATGGTCAATGATTAATAATGATTAATAATAAAATTCTAAACATTCTGTCGTGTTAGCGGAGGCGCAGCGGACAACAACCTGCCACGCGCAAGGATAATAGAGGGCAGGAAAGGGGAAGGGAGGGGAGGAATGGGGAGCAGAGCGGAGGGGAGGGCTGGTTTTCCACGAAAAAAATAGTTGAAAAGGGTTTATCCCGTCCTAGGACTGGCAAACCTCTAGCATAGCCTATTAATAATGAATCAACAAGTTATCTCCATCAAAAGAATTATAAGAAAACGTCAAAAGAAAATCGAAATACTTCAGGGAAATAGAGAATAAACAAGCGAATTCTTCTCAACGGTTAATGTTGCCATTTCACGACATTAATTTTGAAATTGCAGAACAAATCTCATATTAGGCTCTTCAGCTGTGGTCAACACTGCACGCTGTAACGTTCTCCTTAAACACCTTTTACGCGCTGATTCTCGATGCTATAAATACCTCAGTTTGCTTATGCAAATACCTCTGATTTAAATGTTATAAACTATTCTGGGAAATGTCAGGAATATTGAGAACGTAAAATGTTTGACCAATTATAATTATTAAACAATAATTATACAAATTGATCTGATTATTTACAAAGAACCACAGCTAATTAAAGCAGTTTTTGAAAATCTCTTCATTTAGGAGGAGTTGATATAAAGGGTTAGATTTTGGAATTATCTGATTTTACACATCATATCTTAATTTATCTGGTTTGCGGGTCACGGAGTGAGAGAACATCATCTGTTAATTTATTAATGCTGTACTCAACATTCAGGATTTAGGATTGGCGGGAAAAACACCGGAAGAACTTCAAGAACTCGAAAAATTTGAAAACAAGTGTATCCGAGAGTTCTTGAGAATCCCGTGGACGGAAATGATGTCCAACGAACGGGTGTAGATAGATAGATAGATAGATAGATAGATAGATAGATAGATAGATAGATAGATAGATAGATAGATAGATAGATAGATAGATAGATAGATAGATAGATAGATAGATAGATAGATAGATAGATAGATAGATAGATAGATAGATAGATAGATATAGATAGATAGATAGATAGATAGATAGATAGATAGATAGATAGATAGATAGATAGATAGATAGATAGATAGATAGATAGATAGATAGATAGATAGATAGATAGATAGATATAGATAGATAGATAGATAGATAGATAGATAGATAGATAGATAGATAGATAGATAGATAGATAGATAGATAGATAGATAGATAGATAGATAGATAGATAGATAGATAGATATAGATAGATAGATAGATAGATAGATAGATAGATAGATAGATAGATAGATAGATAGATAGATAGATAGATAGATATTAGTTTTATTTTCTGACAGGTTGACAGACCGCAACCAGTTACAATAGAAATAACATATTATGTTAAATAATGAAATCAAAAACAAACAAAAATCAGACAGGTGTGCAGTCAGGTGAGACCTAGGGCAAGCGTTTGTAAAGTACACGAGGGATAAAGTTCTTCACATCCTTAGCAGGCAGTTCAAAGTTATGACGTCTTTGACGGAGGTTGTATCGTCGTTGTACGATTGGTGGAAATAGCCCTCGCATCAGACAGGAACTATTAGCGCACACGAAAACTCGAAAACTAAGCTATTTTGGCCACATCACGAGACAGCCGCACAACATCGAGAACAGCCTGATGAGTGATGATGGGTCTAGTGAAAGGGGTCCTAGGCTAGGACGGGGAAGACAGAGAATATCGTGGATCGACAACATCCTGAACTGGACCGGAATTGTTGGTGCTGGTCTAATGAACGCGGAACGCGACAGAAAATACTGGACAGTGAGGATAGATTCATGTAGCCAACCGTCGCGTAGCGACGATGGCGATGTGACATGACATGACATGACTCAACACAGATATGATCGGAGCAATACTGCCCTAATAGCTCCCATGTAACTCTCTATCTGGCAGCAAAAGCTGATTGCGCTAACACCTTAATCAATTTCTACCCTATATCTTTCTATTCTGTTTGACTGTATGAGGGTAGTTTCCTCGACCAAGGTTTTTTAGGCTCTTTCGAATTCTCGAGATTTCAATTACGATGCAATTGTTTGGTTCTTTTTTTACATTTAACATCCTAATAATTGACTACCACAGAAAGCGTCTCTGATTTGTTTACCTATTTGCGCGGCGCTACAGAAATGTTCAATTACAACTACGCTATTCTGCTCTTTCGCGTAACGTAATCACAGCCACCAGATGTCGTCAAACCACGAATATTGGATTAACTGTGAGGCGCTCGTTGAACACCTGCAAATCATGTATTTCTGACGCTATAAATATCACAATCTTTTAAAAATAATCAGTGCATAACATTATGGGCTTTTACACCGATCTCTATTATAATAATATTATGAACGGCCTTAGCTGTCGCAATACATCGTTAATTAGCGACTACTTTCTTATTCGTCTTATGGCAGCAAAGCCGTTGACAACAACTCGAAAGTGTATACAATGCAGTATTGGTGATTGACTAGTTGTTTCGGTTTAACGACATTGTGTGATAACAAAGATGATTAGCATCGCCCTTTTTTAAATCAAGGCTTGGGACTGGCACTGCCAGAGAACGAGAAGTGGCGGAGTTAATTAGTGATTGAGCAAAATTGGCTTATATAAAATTATAGCGTCGATAATCTCCAGTTTAAATAGATGTTTAAGCGGTTGTAACAACCTTAATTCTCATTGTTAAGCGACACCTTACGGCTGTTAATGCTGTTGCCGTTAATCTTACCTTTGATTTAATCTACATAGGAAATGTATATAAATAGACAAAAGTATATGCCATACAACTTAATCCACATGTATTGGGACTGGCACTGGCAGTCCCACAACCTAGTGATTCATTATTAAACGAATATATATATATATATATATATAATATATATATATATATATATATATATATATATATATAAGTCCAGAGCAGATATTCCGCTGGAGGGCTATGCAAACAAGAAAACCTCTGTGTGCAAGCTCAGAGACTTAAAATACTTATGGCGATTACTATAGTTATCGTGTTTAGCCACATCTTGTGGCTGGTAGGTCTCTTGACATCAAACTTTTGACTTTTGATCGAACACGCCAAATTTCATTGGGGTTTCGTATTAACTTATTAAACCATTCGGATATTTTTATGAGTTCACTAGTCAGTTCAGTAAAAAGCTTTTCATAGGAACTATGAGTAAAAAAGATGTTGGAGACGTCAACAAATAGTATGAAGTGGAGATGAGTTAGGCTGGTCGTTGACGAAGAGCAGATACAGAAGAGGGCCCGAGATAGAGCCTTTTGGAGTCCTATATTTAATTGATAAAAATTCGTCAATTTGTTGTTACATTAATTTTGACCTTGTGGTATCGTAAGGTTAGGTAGTCACTAAACCAAGATACACAAATATCATAGGCGGAAATCCCAAACCCTACTCATCGTGAGATATCTTTCTGCGAGCGTTGAAACACAGACAAGATCACTGTGAATCACTAAGTTCGGCCGATGCACCTTGAATCTCAGCGCTCGTAAATAAGCTGGTGCCCTGTACTTGGCTTTCGAGTGGCGGTTTAGAAGTTTGGAGCTGACGATTACTCTATCTGGCGAGTGGCGACCAATCTACATACTACAGAAAAGATTCCCCAAAAATAATTATTATCTTGAGTTTCTGCGTCCTAAAAGTTTTCAACATACTGCCGATTGGGATGCGATCCACAGTTTAACGGCAGCTTATGACTACATAGGCCGTTGCGGCCGACAAAGATTAGTTTTTGGCATAATACAGCTCATTATCTAAGTTACTGATTGATCGAAAAATGCCTTATATATAGGCTCCCAAGTAACCAATTTAAAGGTGTCTAAACTAAGCTTGATATAATACGTTGCAGCAAATGGTAGCGACATCTGGCGAATGGCAAGGTTGCTACCTGTCTTAAAACGTACTTCTTTAGATAAGTTAGAATATCAGGGGTGTCAAATAGTCGGCCCTGGGCCATTTCTAGCCGAAATGAATCACATTTTTTCACAAGTGTATTCAATGTATATCGTCAGAGGACCTCGGAGCACGTGCCCGAGATTCAACTCTCTGAAAGAGACAGCCATCGGGAGGCGAACAGAGGCGCATGGGACGTGCGCTCTAACCAATGAAGCTAACTGAGCAAACACTCTTTACCCACCTGGTTGCACCATATATGCGGTAAGGCCACACCTAACACAACCCTGCCACTGCCTTTTTGTGGTGGCCCCAGTACGAAGGTTAGATAAATGAGGAGTGCGACGCTAACGATCTTTGTTACGACGCATCATCGTTAAGCAAACAAATAAAGAGCTAGCCTTTGAATATGTAACAAACATACTAACACACACAAATACGTACATCGATTTACATGCATATATGCATATTTTTACATACATGCATGTGTACATATAAATTATACACAATATTACATAATATTATATACAAAATACATACATACATGTGTAAACATATACATATATAGTTATATACATAATACATAAGTGGAGCTGCCGTAGTAAACGATTTATTAATCAATTAATCGTTAATTAATTTTAACGATTAAATGTATTTTCAACGATTAATCGAAAACCGCTAGACCGCTTGCTATAAATTATTGTCAACAAAACACGATGCACATTAATACCTAGTGGTGTTAACCCTCAGGCTACCGAGGTTTTTTGTAACACTGGCTACCAAGGGGGGCGGATGGTTACCACGCCCTGGATTTCGCGTTTGGTTTCACATATCATATCTTCTAATATAGCAATGGATTCAGCATTCATTTCTGAACAAAATTTTATATTTAGTTGTACATTATGTGAATGCATCTCGAAATTACATCATTTTTAACAACGGAACCGATAATAATTATTAGCGATATTTTCTATTATTGCGTAAATTTTGTACTTTTTGGATAAACAAATATAAGATTATGTGTGTTTTGAAACTGATCTATGTATCAAAGACCATTTTAAAGATAATGATGCTTCATTTGTAACAATAACCTACAAACTATAGTCCATAGTCTGTATTAGATACAGCGAAATTGTGATGCTGCATTCAGCTATATTTTCACATGTAACGCGTATTATTATTTATTTTTATCACTTTCGGTGTTCAAAAGATAAAAAAGTAAGCAAGCAAATGAAGTCCTGCATTCCCTCTATAGAATGGTATTTCTGTTTCTCTTCTAGGAAGAAAACTGAATAAGCTATGGTCGAAAAACTAAGGGGGGTGGTGGTATCCCCATCTGGTACCTCGGCTATATCGGGCATAACTTTTGAACGGCGTGAGGTACCATCATGATGTTTACCTCAAAATGCCCCAACGAATCTGCTACAGCTACCTAAAGCGTAAAAATTATATTCCATATGAAGAAAAAATTATGCTTAAAAACGTAGGGGGTTGTAGCCCGAGGGTTAACATGCTGGATAGCCTACATAATTGGTTGAAGGAATACATTAGAACTGAAAAACGCAAACAAGTCTAGGCCTACTAATATTTATGAACAAATAACTAGGCTACTATGTAAGTAGTAACTAGCAGTGAATATTAATAATAACATTTAAAGACAAACAATGAATAGTGTTATTTTTGTATTTGTCATTACTTATTGGGGAATACATGTAATCACAGGTTTACTATTAATTAATCGTTAATTTTTGAATAGTTAACTATTAAAATATTGTAATCGTTGACAGCCCTAACATACATACATACATACATACATACATACATACATACATACATACATACATACATACATACATACATACATACATACATACATACATACATACATACATACATACATACATACATACATACATACATACATACATACATACATACATACATACATACATATGTACATACATGCATACATACATACACACATACATACATACATACATACATACACAGATTTATACATACATGCATGCATGCATGCATATATACATGACATTAAAACATAATAGGATGCACACATTAATTGTTACAAAGGTGAGAAAAGAACACACGGAGATGGACGAACGGAAGGACAGACGGAGACATAGACAGGTTCTAACCGGAATCGATAAAGACACAGGAAACAATCGGTATGCAAGTTCAGCGACCCTTGTGCAACAAACTTCGAAGGCCAAGTTTTGGTAGCCTCATAATAGTAACAACAATTGACTCTGAATTCTATTACAGGTCCACAAATAGCTGCTTCTACTTATAGGGCCAATATCACGCTTAAAAGAGGTGTCTAATTATATCCAACGGTTCTCAATTTCCTATGACATAGTATTGATCTAAACATCAACACCATTTAATGGCAACAATGATTGTATTGTATTGTATTTGAACACTTGTTATAGCGCCCCTACCAGATTGCCCATTCAGAGGCGCTCCTGACTACTGCGCGGACGCTGAATCGGAGTTTCACGCCGAAGCGCATGAGCATTTGCGAGTGAAGGACTTGCCCAGGGTCCCTACGCGGCGGCTTTGAGGTGGATTCGAACCCGTAACCCTCCAGCTGCAAGGCACCGAACATGCCCCTATACCACCGCGCCCCAGTTGTATTGTGTTGTGTTGTATTGTATTGTACTCCACGTTTATAATGCGACCGAGCCACCCGCAGTAAAGATCCGAGAAATTAATCTCTGATAAACCGACCGACCCGGAATCGAACCCGGGCCGCCGACGTGGCGAGCGGGCTACCAACCCACTCGGCCACTCAGGATCTCTAGTCGGCCACTCACGATCTCTCGTTCACGTTCACAAAAATTATTTCGATCCGTCCTCAACAATAATTTGTTTCTAACAAAAAGGTCACGATTCGAGGAAATGTATTCAGTTACATGTAGAAATTGAACGAAAAATTTCTTAAATACAGATTGTGGAATAACCGAATTAAAGGTGTTTAAACTCAGCGTACTATTATTTGATGCAGAAAATAGTAACGACGTCTGGTGGCTGCCAAGGTCTTTGGCGTCAACCATAGCCTACATATATCAGGGTGTAAAAAGATAAATCATACTGACATCTATCGGCAGAAATGCGATTTAAACAACTTTAGACTAACTTTGTATGTCTTAGTAATGAATTAATTTTGTGTACAAGATTGTTATTAAGTGGGGCCTATTTAAAGACTGGTGGCTGCCAGAACCTTTGACTTCGACCTTATCCTATAGCGGCTTGGTTGTCTTTGACAAATACCCGTAAAGCCGCTATAGAGGCTTCAACATATAAACCGTATCCCCGTAAGGCCATTATAGTGGCTTTTGTTTTACTATGGCTTATTGGTTTACTTACTATTTAATTTTCAACCGGAAGTGACGTTGAAGTGACGTTGAAGTGACGTTGAACATGTAGTAAGGTCAGTGGCCATTGATGTTGGTAAGCAGTGTTTGTTTTGCCTATTTAATTTTTATTTGATAAACTTCATTGCATTTAGTGCATAATGCCAAAAAGAAAAGCAGCTTGCACCGCTAAGGCGTCCGCAAACGTACAGGCACCAAATAGAAAACAATTTACATTGGCACAAGCCAGGAAGCTGATTCTAGACAGCGAAAGTAATAGTGACAGCGCTGATAATTTGGAAACCGAAAGTGACAGAAACGTGGATGATTCTGATCACGAGTCTCACACCGATCGAGCGTCAACCTCAACCAGTAATGTTGCACCAGGTAGTTGGATACGCAATGTGACAGTAAATAATTCTACATTTAGACCGAGTGAGCCTACTGGTCCACGAGGTGCTGCAGCCAACTGTTCAGTGGCCACTACTACACTCAAGTATTTCTCAGGGCCATCGGGTGGGCGTTCCGCTTGCTGTGGAGCTATAGGGGTGAGAGGGTTAAATGACTTTCTGACATTGGAAGTAAATTTAATAAAATTCTCACTGTTAAATTATGCAGTACTATTAAACGATGAGTAATCGAACGATTGCTTATTTGCATAAGTAAATTGTACGTTTTCATCTATGGTTAGTTAAGTAAGTAAGGCAACATATCCTTAATAATTGAAAAATCAACTGCTAACCGCATTTTGGTGTACAGAGATCATCAAATAGATAAAGCAATAAAGTATAAAGCATCCGTGTGACAAATGTTTTACGAGATAGAGAGTTTGCCTTAGGTATAATTCTATTGTGGGTTCTGGGGCGTTACGAGTATGAAACAGTTTTTTGCTGTGTATCGACGCTGTCACAAAGATGATTAGTATCACCTCCCTCGTTTCTCTCTCTGTCTCTGTCTGTCTGTCTGTCACACACACACACACACACACACACACACACACACACACACACACACACACACACACACACACACACACACACACACACACACACACACACACACACACACACACACACACACACACACACACACACGCACAAACACACACACACACACACGCACAAACACACACACACACACACACACATCTGAAGAAACGTGATTTAAAGACAAAGAGCGCCTCATCAAGTCAGTCTAATGATGAGAGACGGCCTACAGCTGATAATGAAAGTAACCAGTGATTCAGAGGGAAGGGTTTGAAAAGGGAGTTGGAATGGAAAGGAAGGGATGGGAATACTGTTCGTTTCGATCGGAGTTTTGTGTTTGTTGTAAGATTTCTTTGCGAGTGGCGCTATATGAATAATTTCGAATATAATGCAGCTACAGTCATCCAGTAAAACCTTAAGACTTTCCTTTACTCTGACGCAGGCACTGAAGCAGGTCGAGAGCGCTGCTGATTTCTTCGCGGCGCTATATAAATGTTCGATTACAATAACAATTACAATAATAATCAAATAAAATCAATAAGTTAATGAATCGTTCGGTTTGTGGGGCAAAAAGTAAACAATTTCAATATTAAGGAGTGGTGGCGATCAAACTGAACACCTTTAATTGCGTATTTTGCTAATGTATAAATATTCATTTCACTTCAATCGCTAACTTCTTCGTCGTCGAACACACGGTTTTTGTAACTATTGCGACAAAACTTAAATACAAAAAAAGATCAAACCGTCTGGGATCCTGTTGCTATCTTTAGCTCGCGCGATAGTTATGAAGCCCATAGGACCCATATTTTCACCCAGCCAATAATTACGTGTGCCATATAAATCAGTTTATTTAAATTCTTAATTTTCCCTCTATGACTATATAGCCCTAACTCTTCCTCCCCTAGGTCCTCTGATATAAAATAACTTCTCCCATTCAATTCTTTGCTTGAATATTGTTTGTTTTTGTTTGAATGTATTAATCTTGCCATGTACAGTGCTGTGCGTTTGCCAGTGCTTCTCAATAAAGAATATTCTTACTTAATTACTTACTTACTTACTTACTTACTTATATTGCCCATGTGTAATTTGTGTATGCTGGCAGTGTGCATTGTTGATTGAAAAGCTACTGAGAAATCTGGCAGGGGGGTAATTATTGGTCACTTCAAGTGGCTACCTATCTATAATGACTAGGTTTTGAGTTCAGACCTGGTGCCACTGGTGGGGGTTTGGCAGCCAATCTGTTCTTCTTCTGTCTCTATTTCGCCGGGATTTGAAGAACACGCCATCCGATCGCGGTTTCATGTTGTGAGTCGGGAAGCACCTCTGATGTGCATTCTGGAAGAGACGTCATATGAATGTGTGCTTAAAAATTAATGTTCTACAGTTGATCATGTTGACATATATAGGTAGAAGAAGAAGAGCGGTCCCTGAAGCCAGCCCTCAAGCAGCCATAGGTATGAAGTGAAACCAACTTCATTTTCTTAGCCTCAGGATATGAGGGCGGGTGGCCAATCATCTCCCTCGCCGTCTCATCTTTCCACCGACAGTTGCAGCTCGTTTGACTAGGGGCGTAGGTGGAGAAGAAATCCCAAACCAAATTTCTGCCAGTTGGATTCTACATTTCTGCGAAATCCCGTTGGTGACTAAAATTCTCCAGAAATATTGACAAAGTTTATATGAAAAATGAACTTGATAAACTATGAATCGATCGAGGAGCTCCATCGACAGATACTCAACACCGTAACCAACCCAGGAATCTGGCTCTCTGAAACTTGGCTTTTATATAGCACCCGTACACAATATGATTTTCCGGATCCAGTTTCAGAAATTTGGAGATTTTACATTACAGAAAATGCACTATGTAGCCTAAGCATTGAGTAAATTATATTTTCTTTGTCGCGATGACGAACCTGAACCATAAGGCCTTTCGAACTCACCTCGAGAACTCCCTCTCGAATGGTTGGCCACTCCTCATCTAGGACGTCGGAGAGAAACTTGCTCCACTCGTGGACAATCTCCTCGAGAAGAACTTCATCAAGGCCTACAGCTACTACAAGGTCAAGGTCGGCGACAAGGAAGTGGATGTGATGCCAGGGTTTCGTCTCTACGTCACAACGAAGCTAAGGAAATCGGGCGTAGACCCCGGAAGTGAGCGCCAAGACTTCGATCATTGATTTTACGGTGACGATCAAAGGTCTTGAGGATCAACTGCTTCTTGGTCTCGTCATTCTGACGGATAAAAGGTGATACTAATCTAATAAAACCCGATATGATCTTAATGTTATCTACGCTAATCTAGAATTACAGAACTCCGCGACTGCACTCTGGTAATGTCAATCCCAAGCTTGGAGGCCAATGCTTATCATCTTTGTTATGACACATCATCGTTAAACAGCAACCAATATCTGATGACGCGTATGATAATGGTAATAATACCTTTACAGCCCCAGCTAAATATCATGATATTTGACACCTGAGGAAATAGTACAATTTCGGGTGTAAATTTAAAATATACCAGTTAAGGTGAGAGAAGAGAGATTTCAACGGCCTTGTCACCGTACCTAAAATTAACGTTTTTATTAAGCTACGTTTGGACACCTTTAAATCACTTCTTTCCAAAATATATTTGATATGTAATATGCCAAAACTAATCTTTGTCGGCGGCAACGGCCTATGTTGTCATAAGCTGCCGTTAAACTGAGGATCCATCTGTTGTTGAGCTGTAATATGCTAAAAATAATCTGTCGGCGGAAACGGCCTATGTCATAAGCTGCCGTTAAACTGTGGATCCATCCATCTAAGCTGGTTTCGTTATGCAAACGTAGATGTAGTTTCCTGGAATCAAATTTCTGACGAAAACTTTTCCAATTGTCTTACCCGATAGCGCATTGGATAACACACTGGCATGGAGAGCGAGAGGTACCGAGTTCGAGTTCCGTAGGGCAGACATGCTTTGTAGGCTGTTATTACTATTAGCGCCGTGTATTGCAGGCTGTCTGTTCTGTTAGTAGGCTAGCTAAGATTTATGTCTTCTGTCAATTGTGTTCTTGTCAATAATAGTTTCAATTACATAACTGTACACTGTAACCGGTTGCGGTTTGTCAACCGGATTGTTTCAATAAACGAAAATATTATTATTATTATGTAGATCCTCGGGATAACCATCGGCGAGAAAATGACAGTCACTGAACATGTCGACAACATCCTCAGCTCCTGCTCTTCATCAATGTACGTAGCTCTGAAAACGCTGCCAGGACGTTTTATGCCAACACAGGCTTTGCACGTGGTGACGCGTGCTACCACGATGGTGGAGGAGTGCGGGGTTTCTGCCGGGGATGCCCCGACTACCGATGGCTTGGGTTCACAAGTTCATGTAGTTCTTACGGTGACGTGTATATGTCTGCATGGATCTATGTCTATATCATCTATCTGCCTGCATGCATGACCATAGAAACCCAACCATGCGGGGGTCGAGTGAAGCGCTCTTTTTAGCGGCGCCTTTTTGATCCCGACCTTTTGATGATCGCCCTTTCGAAGTCGCTCTTTTGATAGTAAACCCGAGAACTCGTCTTGTTTTGGGAAATTGTACTGGTAGGGATATGGCACGGAGGATTTAGACATAATGAAGTCAGTCAATATCTTGGCTTTACTACCGGGCCAATGCAAAGAAAGGTTAGTTTCTGATTAAACATCTTAAAATAATTTTAAGATGTTTAATCAGAAACTAACCTTTCTATAATTATTGCTTATTCAGACGCTGAATATTCACATCGGGATCCGGTCGCCGTTAGTCAAGGTCAAGGTCTTGCTGTCGTCGAGGACGGAATTGAGGTTCTCAATCCAGATGGCGTCGACCGGACCGTCCAACAAGAGCCAGATATGGTCACCCGGAACAGAACGTGGACACACTAACTCATGTATACTGCGCTGGCTCCCAGTCCTCGATTTAACAGGTCAGAGTTGCGTTGACCTAGAAATTCGCAGAGGTATGTGCGTGTGAATGACGTTGCTTCCTGGTAAACACCTTAAATTAAAGTCAGCGACCATTTGCTGTTTTGAAGTAGTTTCATCAGCAGTTGACAAGGGCGCTTTTCTATGAAGTCGCTTTTGTTCCTCGCCAGTCAAAACATTTTCTTGAAAGGCAAATAACTTGAATTCATGACGCAAAAAGAATAGTTAAGAGGGTTTTTGAAGTCCCCTTTTCGCGTTGTTTTATATAACTCGGAATTTTTTATTTATGAAAACTGTAATCTTTGACTAATTTGCAGTTCGTATAAAATGTCCTAATAGAGTTCATTTTTTGTGAAAGTTTTTTGTTCAAATTATTAACCTGTTCCGATTTCATGGTGACGAGCTACTGCACGCAATAATATTGGATCCACGGTTTAACAACAGCTTATCACAAGCAAGACCATTTCGTAGTTATTGGATCCAGAGTTTAACGGCATCTTATGACAACATAGACCGTTTCCGCCGACAAAGATTAGTTTTTGGCATATTACATCTCTTATCCTTCTTTTCCCACCCTTTGGACTAGCTAATTAATTCCGTCGTTATTTCAACGTCGTTATTTTTTTATTTATCCACAGTTTAACGTCGTCTTATGACATCAAAGGCCGTTGACGACTAACGTCGTTATTTCAACGTTATGCATATTTAAAAGGTAGTAAAATTTTAAAAAGAGGAGTTTAAATGAACAACTGCAATTACATCTAATGTAAAGGTGTAAAACCATACAATGTATACATCCACCTGCTGCATTCTGGCGGTGCCAGTCCGAAACCGGAATGAATGAGAAAGCCCGGGAAAAGGAAGAGAGAGAGAGACGCTAATCATTTTTATGACACAGCGTCTTTGAACAGCAGCTAACAACTTATGATCGTATGGCGTTATAGAATTGATTACTTAGCTTTACACACCTTTAAAAATGATGATATTCTGGGTATATACTGATTTCGCATTCACTTTACATTAATTATTTCATTATTCTTTCTATTATAGCAAAGTACCGTAGCAAGATGTCGCTAAAAGTGACAACATCAAATAACACAGAAAAACTGCGTCTGTCCTTTGACTGTCCTAGTGCCAATGTTTCTCGTCCTCGGCATATGTATCTCGCTTTTTATAATCATGAAATGCAACATGCAGACAGTCATTGACTCGGGTGGAGACAGATAAAGAGACAAATCAAAAGATATTGTATTGTATTGTATTGTATTGTATTTGAACACTTGTTATAGCGCCCCAACCAGATTTCCCATTCAGAGGCGCTCCCGACTACTGCGCGAACGCTGAATCGGAGTTTCACGCCGAAGCGCATGAGCAATTGCGAGTGAAGGACTTGCCCAGGGTCCCTACGCGGAGACTTTGAGGTGGATCCGAACCCGCAACCCTCCTGCTGCAAGGCACCGAACATACCCCTAAACCACCGCGGCTCAGTTGTATTGTGATGTGTTGTATTGTGTGTTGTATTGTACTCCACGTTTATAATGCGACCGAGCCACCCGCAGTAAAGATCCGAGAAATTAATCTCTGATAATCCGACCCGATTAAAAAAAGATAGAGACCGATCCAAGCAGAGACAGACACACACATACAAAATATGGAGCGAGAAATACTGAGACAGTCACACCGAGGTCATAGAACGAGAATTCGTGACTTGAGGCTTTAATATTCGTAAATATTCGTGAATATTAGGGCATTTTAATATTCGTAAATATTCGTGAATATTAGGGCATTTTTAATATTCGTAAATATTCGTGAATATTAGGGCATTTTAATATTCGTAAATATTCGTGAATATTAGGGCATTTTTAATATTCGTAAATATTCGTGAATATTAGGGCATTTTTAATATTCGTAAATATTCGTAAGTATTCGCTGACGACGTCACTGTTTCAGTTTTGTCTACAAACTAATTTAAGACTACTAATTTAAGAATAGGTTTTCAAACTATACTAAGTGGAGTTACTGATATAAGATGCGCTACTGTAACATGTAACTGTAAATTCTTGCTCGAGTTCCTAGTTTTTTAACTGAATTTTGTACAATTAATCCAGGATTTTGAAGCATTAAGAATGAAAAGAAGTTAAAAAATTTAATATTCGTTGGCCAGTTTTAATATTCGTCAATATTCGTCAATTTCTACAAATCTTAATATTCGTAATATGTGCATACTCGTTCTATGACCGAGGTGGAGGTGGAGACAGGTAGAAAGGCACGGAGCCAGAGGACACATCGACGAGACAAGGGAATACAGATAGAGGTTCGTAAGGACACACGCGTGCATACATACATACATACATACATATATATACATACATGCCGTGGGTATGAAGTGCCAACAACTTCATTTTCTCAGCCTTTCCATATGAGGGCGAGTAGCCAATCCCCGACCTCGCCGTCTCATCTTCCCACCAACAATGTATATATAGTCTATGTTCAGTATTATAGTTGAGTTAGCTAGGGGATGTAGGTGGAGCAGAAATCTAGAACGAAATTTCTGCCTTCGCGGGAATTTGAACCCTCTAACTCTCGACTGACAGTTCAGCACGCTAACCACTACACTTTCGAGCAACAACAATAATTATTCTAACAATAAATAATGACACAGAAAAGATAACAATAATAATATTGTGCCAGATTCACACAATGTACAAAGAAATATCTGTTACACACTCTAGGAAGCACATTGCTAAATAAATTCAGGTGTTTTAAAAGTAATTAAATTCTAAAGTTTAAGCAACGCTCTGGAAACGACGTTATATACAAGCATCCATTAAGACACCTTAAAAATTGATACACGCGCTATTATATTTATGTGTTTTCATCAATCGCGATCAGTATAGGAATAAGGCGGGTCTTATCGTGAATAATGAGGTCGTTGGCTTTAATAACAATGATAACGAAAAGGATTAGGAAAAAGGATAATAATAATGTTTATGATGACGATGATGATAATGATGATATTGATAATGATAATGATTTCGATAGTGATGGGGGCGGCTCCATAGTGTAGTGGTAACATCAGTGGCGTGAAGAGCAGTAGGTAGCGGGACCGAAGCGCATGAGCAAGTGCGAGTGAAGTGAGTAGTAGGACGTGATGGGCGCCTTGCATGGCTGCCGTATACAGTTAAATTCGACTCCTGTAATAACTTGTGATCATCCGTTCATACTCATTAATTTTTTGTAATCATCCTGCATTTGTGTCAGTTTGAAATTAAACGAAGATAATTATTATTATTATTATTATGATAATGATTAAGATAGTGATAATGATGATGATGATAATAATATTTATAGACGCGTGTATGCATGTGTGTCTGTTTGGTGAGCTGTCTTTCTCCGGATGTTTCCCTAGACCTGATGTTCCCTAAGACCTGATGTTCCCTAAGACCAGATGTTCCCTTAGACCAAATATTCCCTTAGACCAGATGTTCCCTTAGACCAGATGTTCCCTTAGACCAAATGTTCCCTTAGACCAGATGTTCCCTTAGACCAAATGTTCCCCTAGACCAGATGTTTCCTTAGACCAAATGTTCCCTTAGACCAAATGTTCCCTTAGACCAAATGTTCCCTTAGACCAAATGTTCCCTTAGATCAGATGTTCCCTTAAATCAGATGTTCCCTTAGACCAGATGTTCCCTTAGACCAAGTGTTTCATTAGACCAAATGTTCCCTTAGATCAGATGTTTCCTTAGACCAGATGTTCCCTTAAATCAGATGTTCCCTTAGACCAGATGTTCCCTTAGACCAAGTGTTTCATTAGACCAAATGTTCCCTTAGATCAGATGTTCCCTTAGACCAGATGTTCCCTTAGACCTGATGTTCCCTAAGACCTGATATTCCCTAAGACCAGATGTTCCCTTAGACCAAATATTCCCTTAGACCAGATGTTCCCTTAGACCAGATGTTCCCTTAGACCAAATGTTCCCCTAGACCAGATGTTTCCTTAGACCAGATGTTTCCTTAGACCAAATGTTCCCTTAGACCAAATGTTCCCTTAGACCAAATGTTTCCTTAGATCAGATGTTCCCTTAAATCAGATGTTCCCTTAGACCAGATGTTCCCTTAGACCAAGTGTTTCATTAGACCAAATGTTCCCTTAGATCAGATGTTCCCTTAGACCAGATGTTCCCTTAAATCAGATGTTCCCTTAGACCAGATGTTCCCTTAGACCAAGTGTTTCATTAGACCAAATGTTCCCTTAGATCAGATGTTCCCTTAGACCAGATGTTCCCTTAGACCAGATGTTCCCTTAGACCAAATGTTCCCTTAGACCAGATGTTCCCTTAGACCAGATGTTTCCTTAGACCAGATGTTTCCTTAGATCGGGAGTTTGGACCGAAACCGGAAGTGTGGATCTATAAATCGGAAGCTAGGACCGAACCAAACCGAAACTTGGGATCTAAACGATGCTCAAGTTGCGACCTCACGAAGCAGGAAGCTGGGACAACACTTAAGCAAATGGCATATGCTAGCTAGGTAAGGGTAGGGTCGACGTCGACGGTCCTTGCAGTCCATAAGATGTCGATTGAGACTGGAAACTATAAATGGGATAAATAACTAAAATCAACTTCGCAGTGAAAGCCATAAGAAATTGTTTCCTATCGACGTCAATGTAACGAAATATAAAATGTTAATCCTAGAAAATATCTCAGCGCCTTCAAAAACCACGTCAGGGAAACTGGCTTAATTACCGGCGCTATATCAACGTCAACGGCCTTTGTTGCAAAAGATGTAATTGAACTTATGGAATGCAATGCAATCGTTAGACACCTCTTAAACTCTTCTAAAAAAACACATATTTTTAAGAGTCTCTCAGAAGTGCTCAAAGTTTCACACGGTACTCCACCCGTTTGACTGGGAGTTCCGCACGACGCATGATCGCTATGCCTCCGTGGCCAGGTCCAGGGCCCAGTGATCCATGGCTCTGTCACGGGGCATCAATGACAGAATATCCCTCAGGAACCGACCGTCTTAGGGCAACATCGGTGGCAGCAAGATGTCATGTCTCAGTTAGCACTAGGATATCCAAGTCTCTCTCTTTGATTATAGGATAGTGACAGAGACTTGTCTTGTGAAATTGGATTGGATCCAGAGTTTAATGACAATTTTATGGCAACAAAGGCCGTTTAAGTGGACAAAATTATTTTTGAACAGTTCTCACCGATCCATTGGCATAACAGAGCCTTCAATTCGATCGATACTTTAACACACAATGTCAGAACCGCGCTTCTGTATTTAGTTATAGGACAATTACTATCGTGTAATTAAATAAAATACAGAATCGTGCTTCTGCTTTTAGTTATCGGGCAAATACCACACTTAAAAAAGGTGTGTAATTATTTCTTAACAGTTATCACCGTTCGATGGCTTAATACAGCTGATGAATGTAGTTCGAAAGCACAATATTACTGAACGAAATTCACGATTTATATAGCGTCTGGAAAAGCGCTTTTAAGGTGTCTAAAAGCAGCCGAATAATGGTTGTATAAAACTGTGATGGAATCGCTCTATTTACCGCTTCAAGTTTGTTTAATCGTCAATCCTGAAAAGAGACGATTTTTAGAAAGGTATCTCACAAGCAGTATTGAAGTCTGGATAAAAAAGAGAAGAAAACGAAATTCGTCTTTGTTGTGACACAGCTTCATTTAACAGACATCTGATCAACCTACCGATAGGTTACAAGAATATTGTAAAGTAAGGTAGGGCGACGTAAACGGCCTTGGCAGACGTAAGATGTAACCAAGTACTTAATGCTACTGCTGACGCACATCCATCCAGTACTCAGACATAGATACGAGTAGTGGCGTAGTATTGCCTTGCCTTGTACAACAATTGGGTTGGATCGAGGGTTTAACGACATCGTGAAGCATGAAAGGTCGTTGGCGTCGGTAGAAATTATTTGGAACATTTTAAGCCGTTCGATGGTATAATACAACTCAAGAGCTTATATCTGTAACATAATATTAACGGACGAATTTCCTTTTTATATATCATCGGGAAAAGCTACTTTAAGGTGTCTAAAAGAAGCCGACTTATGGTAGTAGAGAACTTTATTAATATCGCTCTATTTCAGCCATTAAACGTTTGTTTAATCGTCAACCCTGAAAGAAGCGATTTTTATAAAGGTGTTTTAGAAGTCTCTTTCATTTGACGAGTAGTCGCAGCGTTTTGAAAGGTTGAATGGGAACTAATCGTCTTTTTATGACACAGCTTCAGTTATCAGGTAACTGCCTAACCTTCAGGTTACACATATTATTATCAAGAATATTATAAAGTAAGGTAGGGCGACGTAAACGACACTGACAGCCAAAAGGAGATGTAGTTAATTACATAATGTTATTGCTACCACTCATACATCCAGCATTCGGACATGGATATGAGGGCATTGATAGACATGAAATCGACAACAGTGACCGAGTCGGGAGTGTACAATGGGGGTGAATAATAATATCAACATGGCTGTATTGGCGCACTCAGCATGAAAACTAAGATGGGAGTATTAAAAACATGTGTGTTCAGCAGTTAGGCCTATGATGTGTGGTTGCAAACATTGTATTTTCGACACAATTCCGCGACGGAAAACTTCTGCACACGAGCAACCTTCGGCGCATGCGCATTGGTAAACATGTCTTTGATCGTCAACAATTCGATATTTTCTATCAATTGGCGTCGGTTAGGCATCGTGAGAGTCGGTTGCGGTCAGTGTTTGGGTTAGTTTCGTCATTATAAAACATGCTAAAATGTGCCGCAGAAGTAATTTTCTTCTTAATTTATTTATGTTTTTTGTTTAATTTCTGTCGTTTGAACTGCGCCGCTGCCGTTTCATGGTGGTGCTAGTCCGAAGGGTGGAAAAGAAAGGAGGGCGACGCTAATTATCTTCATTATTACGTACCGTCGTTAACCAGCAATATGTCGTGTTGTAGCCGCAAGGTGTCGCTAAACACTGGCTAGAAACAGTGGATAATGTATGAATGTTGGTAATTGCTATTTCTATGTGACTTAAGACATGACGACATTAAAGAGAAATAAACTAAGCTTACTGAACGAATTACATTAAGTTCAACATCAATGACGCAAGTAGCCGCTATCATTAACCGTCTTTACAGGTGGACACCTTTAAATTGTGTTTGCCCAGTCCTATAAGAAGGAAATTTCCAATAACCATCAATTAAAGTCCTCGAATGGTGGGCACACCAATCGCCAAAGTATCGCGAATCATAAGAAGTCATCAAACTATTGGAACATACGAAATCTGTTGACAAAGAATAATAAGTCACTAGAAACGAAATATTAATTATCTTCCTTATGACGCAGCGTCGTTAACCAGTAATACGTCCTGTAGTAGTCGCTAAACACTGGATATATAGAAGAAGCGCCGATTCGCTATCTACCGATCCTACACGGTCTCTGCATTTGAGCATTATGTCGTTCAACGATTGATCTCAGCACCCAGCTACAGCTCTCCAGTATTATGTGTTATGAGACTTTGACGACCACAGGTAGCCTACAGAGGCCCTTAACAAGAAGCTTACGCCTTCCACAGTCATGTGGTGCATCAGAAGAATGAGTCTATATTAATATTAGCAACATATCGATCGGAAAAACGAACCGAACAGTCCCAGTCTCTGACACAGTTAAGAAACACAGACTGAGCTTTACCCGGAACGTGGAACGGATTGCGGAAGACAAGGACTTCCGGAGAACCCAGAGGACTAGTACTACAATAGTCCACGAAGGACTGGATGACACAACGTGACCGACCTAGAACCATTTGGAGAGTAGGAATCAAGTTGTGTAGAGTGGCAATCGTGAACTTCGGCCTATAATAGAGTATGGAGGATGGCTATGGACGGAAGAGATTGACGTCGCATCGTTCGATGAGTTTCCTAACAAAAGAAGAATCCATTGTTTAGAGATACCTTTTGGTCACAATAGACGTTGACACCAGACAATGATGAATGCATCAATCATTTAGTTGTTTAAAGTGCTTAATGACATCGACCTTACTTTACATCAAACTCTGTTTTTGGATGAACACGATAGTCATTAATGCAGATCCGGTCCATATGGGCGACAAAATTACGCCCTACAGTGATGATGATGTTGACGACGATGATGATGATGATGGTGATGATGATGATGACGACGATGATGATGACGATGACGATGACGATGATGATGATGAAACCGACAATTTCCACAGCACATGCCGTTACAAGGGCGCTTTGACAAATCCTATTGTCAGTAAGGATACGCTTTAGAGAAGTAGTAAGTCTCAAAACTTAATACATGTACTTCTCCAAAGTGTATTTTGACTGACGTTAGGTTGTGTCTCAAGACTAGACTAGATGAAACTCTCAACTGAAATTTCGGAACGGATTGAAGGTGGGAGGTTGTTCCATCACCATAGCACCACATTACCTTTTCAAGATGATTCTGGTTCATTCCACCCTAACCCTAACCCTAGCCCTAACCCTAACCCTAACCCTAGTCCTAACCGTAACCGTAACCCTAACATAAAACCCCACCCATAAGCCTAACCCTAACCCTAATGTATCAGACTTTTCATAAACGTTCATAGACTTTTACGATATTGGACCAAAAAAATGACAACGCGCATTTATCGATACACATAATGCATGTTGTTACGGTTATGGACTCATGAGTAATTCACAGATCGGCTTTCTACTGAAGCAGGATGCACCTATGGAAAGAGATACGAAAAATAGTTAAACATGTAGATGAGAAGAAACATGTATCCTAATTTTGCTCCACTTAGATTCTCAGAGCATTGATTTTTTCCTTTTTAATCCAGTGAAGACTTGCGTTTGTGCGCCACCGGTCGATGTTTTTTAACGACACTATGTGATAACAAAGATCATTTATTTAGCGTCGCCCTCCTTTATCCAGGCTTGGTAGTGGTATTTTATTTAATCCAATATTTAACGACATCTTATAGCTACAAAGGCTGTTGACGTCTTTAAAGTGTTTGATGTATTTCAGTTCATTTTCTTGTAATGTTCTCATAAGTTTTCTCTCTCCTTTCCTGTCTTTGATTCCGTTTCTGATAGGATGTTGACATTTTAAAGTTTCTGTCGGATTAAGTTTATTTTCGTATAATGTCTATCATCAGTTTTCTTTCTTTTTTTTCCTGAATTGGATTCCTTTTCTGGCAGGCGTTCTACTCATTTTTTGTGACCAAACAGGCTCTTTTGATAACTATTTTCTCCTCAATCTTATTAACAATGTTTTATAGAATATCACATTCATCTGTCTAAATTACCATCAAACTATCAAAATTACAGTTACAGGCGATGTTCAATATTCATTATCCATCAATCATAAATATAATATATGCAGATTCAACCATCAATTTCAACATGACAATCAAAGCATCAATATTATTCAATGTTGGTTTTATGCATTACAAAATTAGCTCGAAAATGAATCCTATTCATCAACATACATAAACCAATTTTAAGCAATAACTATAAGGACCAAGAATATTAGAAATATTATTAAGCATCAATTTTATCCAATACGAAAAATAAAATCACATTAGAAACGCATACATTTAACATTATGAACAAACCAATTAATATGCTATAAACAAGGAATATTATTCTAAAAAAGTTATGATATTTTTTACTCAAGTAACCGTTATGCAACTTTATTAAACCATTATTTATTGCCGTTACCTAGATTATGTACTTACTCACATCACTTATGAATAGTATTTTCAGGTATAATTACTCTATTTATTTATAATCTCTACATGATTTTCTTATTAGTAATGTTCATGAGTATATCATATACTTCGAGACAAATATCTGGATAATTAACAGCTATAATTATGTTGGAAGGCTACAATTAAAGGTGTCTAAACGGAGTATAACATTGACCGTAGTTTCGATTGTCTAACGACATCTTGCGTCTGCCACCGGGCGATTGTATCTGTTTAACGACGCTGTGGTATAACAAAGATGACTAGCGTTGCCTGAATCTTTAATCTTTATCCATGCTTTAATAACATCTCGACGAAATAATCTTGGAAACATATGATAGAAAATTTTGAACGAAATTAAAAGAAATAATTATAGAGTTCAATTATCACAATTTAAAGGTGTCGAAACAGATCTATTTAATATTCCGTAGTTTCATCGTTGGCCTTGGCCTGACGGAGGAAAAACAAAGAAGAAGAAGAAGTTTCGATTGTCGAATGTAGGTAGATATGTGACAAAATTTCGGTATGCCACCAATCAAGCTAGCAGCAGCATATTAAGGAAAAGACTGTAACATCAAGGTAAAAGAGAGCCCATATCATAATAGATAGCACTTCCAAAATCGATTCTGGAGGAGATGAAAGCGTGGATCAGTACAGAAGCATCCTATGTAGTAAGTAATGGTCACATAGAACGGATCTGACGGAGAAGACAGTAACAACTAAGACATACATTGTTAACATACACTGTGTTTAGCGACATCTTGTGGCTGGAGGAACAGTTAACGTCGACTTTACGTCTGAAGATGCTGTCATAATTTCTCAGACAAGAGAGTTTGTGGTTCCCATTGTTTTGAAGGTATCGCATGGCATCAAAGATGGGAATTGTGTCTCTCCTTTGCGATCGATCGTGCCTCGTATTCAAGTTCTGAAGTCTATCAACAAAGCAAAAGATCCGCAGCACAAAGGTTCCCTCCATATTGGGCGCCACCATAAATCTGGCCCTGCATTAATTCATTTAAGACGCTAATGTCGAAACGAGCAATTTCTGTGAAGTGTCCTTGTTAGTTGAAATATCCGGAGACAAGCCATTGAGTGAAACTTACGATTATACATGGTTAGAAATGCGATTTAATATTGTCGAAACATGGTTAATGTCGCTTCCACCAAATCCAAATTTTTAAACGTTTTCTACACTCCGTTTCTACCAGGTATTCATCGTTCCATCGCGCCTATTGACAGAAGAGAGTCCTTCCTCAATAGTGTAGTGGCTAGGGTGCTGAAATGTCAATCGAGAGGTTGTGGGTGCAAATCCCCGCCAGGGAAGAAATTTGTGTGAAGATTTCTGCCCCACGCTAACACCCTAGCCAACTCAGTTCAAATGAGTATACGGACTGGTCACTGTCGGTGGGAACATGAGACGTGGAAAGAGAGGACTGCCCACCAGCCCTCATATGCCGAGGCTAAGAAAATGAAGTCGCTAACACTTCATACCATCGGATGCCTCTCAGGCTAGCTTAGCGGTCTGCTCTTCTTTTATGGCCTCAAAGGCCGTTAACGTCGATAAGACTAATTTTCGTACATGTATGCCTTCGGGAGAAATCTAGAGATTGAACGAAAATGACAATTATAGAGCATTATAAAACTATGATTTAAAGGTGTTTAAAGCTGTTAAAACAAATATTTAACGGCTTCTAAAACCGCTACCATTAGCCTTCAGGATTTCACCGAATCCCAGCAAACCATGCGTGTATAATTTACGAAATATGGCATACGTTGTAGGCTAAACTATCTGAAGGTCTAAGACATTAATTATAATAATTATGTTGTGGACTGGTTACCCAACAAGGAAACCTGTGTCTAACCTTCGACAAGTCTTTCAGGGTGAAATTCGCACAAGATTTTCTCTTGTCCGTTGTGTTTGACCGCCCCGTTGTCCAGCGTAATCTCAATTCTTATTTTCAGTGGCATCGATCGCCAATTGCACCCTGGGAGTTGAAGTCGCTTCGGACAATAACAAGATGAATGGTAACATCACTGGCATTAACAAGATGACAATAGGAAGCGGGATCGATTTCCGCTACCCTCCCAAAACGTCCACTCAGCCTATCTATCGGTAGATGGCGTTGGTAAAATGAGATGTAGGACATGATGGGCGCCTTGCATGGCTGCCAAACAGCTAATTTAGACTCCTGTAATAACTTGTGATCATCCGTTCATACTAATTTGTGATCATACTGCGTTTTGTCGGTTTGAATAAAGGCGACCCTAATTAAGCGGGGCTTGTGCCCATTTTGGGTCTCCTCTGTTCCCTAGCCAATGCACCGATAGGTAATAGTCAAGTTATAATTGTTGTTAACTGTTATATGCATTGTGCTTCTGGAAATAAAAGTTGTCAGTTAATTAAGTTAATAAGGAATATTATGATTATTAGTAGTCTTGCGGTTAACGTGCTGGACAGTTAAATGAGATCGTGTTTTCAAATTCCTGATAAGGCAGAAATTTTCTTCGAGATTTCTACTCCACCTTTCTCCCCTAACCAACGACTACACTGACGATGTATTGTCAGTGGGAAGATGAGACGGCGAGGGGAGATCTGTCCACCCGCACCCATATGCCGAGGCTGAGAAAATGAAGTCACTCACACTTCATGCCCATGGCTGCCTCTCAGGCTAGCTTAAGTTAACGGATTGTTTTTTTCTCCAATGGCCTCAAAGGCCGCTGACGACGATAGGAATGAATTTTTTTTCTCGCAGTTTTAAGTGGGCAAGCGAACGTCATTAGAGATTGGACAAAAATGACGATTATATTGCGTTATGTAACAATGATTTCAAGGTGTTTAAACAAAGTTTATCACTGTCGTTGTTTGAGTGCTTAGCGATATCTTACGGTTTCTTGAACCGCTTCCGTTAACCTTGAAGATTTTGCCGAATGTAATCACGCAGTAAATGCATAATTAACGAAGTATGGCATACTTTGTAGGCCAAACTATCTGAGGTCTAAGATAAAATGTTGTGGACTGGTCAACCAATTAGGAACCCTTTGTCTAACGGTCGAGAAGTCTTGTTGGTTGATAGACGCACATCATTTTCTTTGTCCGTTGTAGTTGCCTCGCCTCGTTGTTCAGCTTAATCTCCTAGCTACTTGTTATGTTCAGGGGCATCGATCGTCCCTTCCACCCGGAGAGTTGCAATCGCTTCGTAGAATAACCGACCTTGACAAATATGACTAGCGTCGTCCTCCTTCTGAATCCAGGCTTGGGACTGGCACTACCAGAGTACAGGCAGTAGCGAAATCAAAAGGCATATACACACGTTTTACACAGGATCTTTAAGACACAATAACGTCGCGGTCTTGATAGCCACAAGATGTCGTTAAACGCTGACGAGGGTATACGCAGGTAGGCCTATAGCCTACAGCGTGTACTGACCTCACAATTTGTTTAGCATACTCACCTGCGCAGAGCGTGTACTCATCTCCAGAAAGTACTTTGACATAATTTTGGTTTTGTTTAACACTGCATAGTGTAGACTAGTAATAGTAAAAGTTATACTATTACTATAAAAAGTTTCTATTTAGATCGCGCCAGCCGCAACTTTTCTTTTAATCTCTAGAGATTTAACTGAACGACTAAGTCACCACGAACACATAATCTATGGTTGGCATCAGAGGTCATGACAACCACCAGTTGTAGTTAAACACTGCACAATATAACAAACTGAATAATCAGTACTTTTATTACGCCCGAAGGCAGAAATAAATCAGACGTCACAACATACATGCATAAATCTGAACAAACATATTAAAGTCAAACGCACAGACTGCGAAAATGTTCGTTAAGGTCATTATTTCATAAAGAAAGTGCTCAACAACGTAACACCAGAAAATATCCTGAAGAAAATTAGATGTCGAATGAACTAGTCACCTATAGAACATCATGCGACGTTTCTTAATAATGTGACGTAAGTCTAGTCTACCAATGCCACAAATGAAACCTTTAACGGAATAATAACGTTGCCTCTGATTAAACACCTTTAAATCGCAATTCTCGACGCTATATGTTTTTAGAGCTGTAATAAGAGCTGTAATATGCCAAAAACTAATCTTTGTCTGCGGCTACGGCCTATGTTGTCATAAGCTGCCGTTAAACTGTGGATCCAATCCAAATGCCAAAAACCAATCTTTGTCGACGGCGACGGCCATTGTTGTCATAAGCTGCCGTTAAACTGAGGATCCAATATATGTTTGTCATTTTAGCGAAATCCTATGCCTTTAAATCAAACGTATGAACAAAGAGAGAAATGTGATAGTCTTATATTTAAAAGTTAAATGTAAATGTAGACCCCGTAAACGTTTTTCTATAGCGATTGAACATTGCCTCGACCCATCTCATTATAGAATTTGCTAATTAATTTATAAAAGGAACGAAATGCTTGTTCAGAATGGTTATCTTCATATGGGAATTAGTTTTTTGTTTAACGACGCTGTGTCATAACAGATGATTAGCGTCGCCCTCCTCCTTTCTCCAGGTTTGGAACTGGTACTAACTCTCATACAGAGCGTAATTGCATATGTTACACTCAATTTGAATAAAGCCTGTTCACATGCATACCTGCTTTACTGGACAATCCCTCTGACGTGACGCAGCACTCGGAAGTAAGCTGATGGTTCTCTGCCCTTTGCTTGAAAATAGCGTCTCTGAAATTTGTAGTAGGCCTATACGATTAATTATAGGTCCACGAGGCAGTTGTCTGCTAAATTAAGCTGTCATAACAAAAACGATTAGCTTCGTTTATGTAAGCTTTGACACCGCTGCTGCTACTGTCTTGTGAAACACTTCACTCAACATCGCTTCCTTTCAGTGCTGACGATTAACAAACTTGAAGCGGTCGATATGAAGCGATTTTGACACACTGTTCTGCTACCATAAGTCGGTTGAGTTTAGACACCTTAAAAAGTGTTTCCTGACGCTATATAAATCGTGAATTTCGTTTGTTATTATTCAATGACGATAGTACCGCATAGCCTCTTGAGCCGCATTGTTCCATAGAACGTTGAGAACTGCTACAAGCCTGGATGGAGATGGGCGACGCAAATCATCGTTGTTATCAAGCAGTGTCGTTAAACTGAAACGACTACTACTGCTACTAATGTACTAGTGTACTGCTACTAATTCCAATAGTGTTAAAAAAGAGCATACAGTGCATGAAATAACAATGAATATAATGAGCAACAACTCCGCCAAAGCGCGTACTCTATAGCAGTGTCAGTCCTAAACCTAGAGAAAGAAGATGGGCGAAGCGAATAAACTCTGTTCTGACAAGGAGTCGTTAAACAGCAACTAACCAACCAAAGATTGGCATCCGTATGATGTAATTAAACACTGAGTTCTACATAGTCACAGTCATAATTATCACTCGCGTGAACAGCAGAACATCAAACAGAAACCCGCTACCTTCCCAAAGGTCGACTCATCTTGACATTCGCTAGGTGGCGCTGGTAAAATGAGCAGTAGGACGTGATGCGCGCCTTGCGTGGCTGCCATGCAGTTCAATTCTACTTTTATAATAACTTGTGATCATCCGTTCATACTATAACTTGAAGTCATACTGCGTACTTGTCTAAATTAATAGAGAAGAATTATCATTATTTTTGTTATTTTTTTCAAAATACGATCCCAGCTTAGACACCTTTCAATCACTTCCATCCTGCACTATGAAAGTGTAATTTTCTTCGTCAGTAGTTAAGTAAAGGAGAGAGCTGATATCTGCCTTGATATGTGTTTCTGATATCAGTGTTTCTGATATCAGTTTTTCTGAAAACTGAAACGAAAATGCGCTGCTAATATCAGTTTTGGAGGTCAAAGGTCAACCGACCACCTCACACAAAACAGACGGCCATTAAAGGTGGGCAAAGGTCATTTCAAGGGGTGCTCTTCTTAGGGGGGCGTGCGTGTGCTTACCCCACACATAGGCTCAAACACACAAACACACAAACACTCAAACACACACACACACACACACTATATGCTCTCTAGCATTGAATATTTAGCTCTTGCATGGTGTTTTTGAGGCTTACTATATAGATTTTACTCTTATACAACAAGACCATGCATTCAGCTGGAATTATACAATAAGGGACCTATCTAGGGTTAAGTAGAGTTACATAGTTTTCAAGAGGGTTCACATAAGCAAGTCTTTAGTGAGTTCACACATAGTCACAAGCCAGTGTATTTAGCACGAATTATAGAATGATGGACTGAAACAGATCGCTCAAGCCTTTTTCACTTCTCATCAATTATTTATTATGCTCACTAAGCACTTTTGGGTAACGGACATTTTCTTGTTGAGTGAGTTCCCACACACTGAAAAGCCCTTGTATTTAGCTTGAATTATAGAAAAAGGGTGGAAATAGAGCGATCAAGCCGTTTTTCACTTCTCAGCATGTATTATGCTGACTAAGCACATTTGCGTAACGTGCTTTTACATTTAGGTATACCTCAAACTATACTATCTAGAATTATCAATTGTCTTAAATTTAAAGTCAGCAACTTGGGTTTTTAACTCTTGTAGGTAGACTTGCATGGTTTTACATGGCTGACTAAGCCCAATTTATTATTCATTAAATACAAATTGCAATCTTTTACTCTATAGGCAAGCCGCTATAACCGGTGTATTTGCCCTTTTACACATAGGTGCGCAGCGTTGTGCTAGCAATCTCCTTCAATGCGCACTAAGGCTAATTTATTAGGCATTAGGCACAAATTGGACTGTTTTTGAATTTGGAGCTCGTCATTTGCAAAGCTCATTTTACACTGTTTCATTGTACAGCCAAGGTGTCAATGTTTTAGACACTCACACTTAGACCAACTTTAAGCTTGCACGCCAGTGCAGCTAGACTTTGCTCGTGTAGCTGCACATGTATTGTTTTACAAGGTTGATCAAATCTCAATGAATATTCTTTTAGCCTTCCTCCTTTTACGCTTAGTGTGGAAGCCAATACAGGCAGTGTTTGCGCTTGCATGCCAGTACAGCTCTCCCCATTTAGCCATTTGCAACTTTAAAATTTCAGAAGTAGTGGTTTTCAATCTTTTAGATTTCAGACGTCGGGCTTTCCAACTTTAAAATTTCAGACACTCTGGTTTTCAATCTTTTAGATTTCAGACCTGGTGGTTTTCTAAATTTTAATTTAAGAACTTCTTGCTTGCTAATTTAAAATTTCAGAAGTCGTGGTTTTCAATCCTTTAGATTTCTGAAGTTGTGGTTTCCAACTTTAAAATTTCAGACACTCTGGTTTGCATCTTTTAGATTTCAGACCTGTTGGTTTTCAAAATTTTAATATCAGAGCTTCTTGTTTGCAAATTTAAAATTTCAGAACTTGTGGTTTTCAATCCGTTAGATTTCAGGTGGTGTGGTTTTCAACTTTAAAATTTCAGAACGCCAGGTTTGCTTCTTTTAAAATTTCACACTTGGAGGTTTTCCAAATTTTATTTTTCTGAACTTCTCATTTGCAACTTTAAAATTTCAGAACGTCGGGTTTGCTTCTCTTAAAATTTCACACCTGGTGGTTTTCCAAATTCTATATTCTGAACTTCTCATTTGCAACTTTAAAATTTCAGAACTTGTGGTTTTGAATTCTTTAGATTTCTGGTGGTGTGGTTTACATCTTTAAAATTTCAGACATTCAGTTTTGCTTCTTTTAGATTTCAGACGTTGTGGTTTCCAACTTTTAGATTTCATATCTTGCGGTTTTCAATCCTTTACATTTCAGATGGTGTAGTTTTCAAATTTTAATTTCAGAACTTCTCGTTTGCAACTTTAAAATTTCAGAACTTGTGCTTTTCAATCCTTTAGATTTCAGATGGTGCGATTTGCAACTTTAAAATTTCAGACATTCTGGTTTGCATCTTTTAGGTTTCAGACCTGGTGGTTTTCCATCCATTACATTTCAGACCTTGTGGATTGTAAATTTAAAATTTCAGAACTTCAGCTTTGTATCGTTTAGCTTTCAGACTTTTAGATATCTCAGTTTGGTAAGAGGGTGTCTTCTTTGAAAAGTTGCTGACTGTGAGTTAAAATGAGGGTAATGTTGCATCTCTTAGGTTGAGCAATGCTATTTATCTTACTAAACCTCCAACTTGCACTGTTTCAAGTGTTTCAAAAATGACTGTTTTAATCTCTTTGCAGCTCGTTCTCTGCTTGTGCACAGAAGAGTGGCAGTGAAGCTGCCACTCTGTTACTGCGGCGGAAGCGGCGGCGGCGGCGGCGGCGGCGGCGACAGGACCTCCCCTGATCTTACCAGTATCCATGGACATGGGCGCTGTATACAAGCTAATTGGATCATGTCCAAGTCTTTTAATTTTGGAGTTTATAGTGCAAACAGAGTATCAAACTTGAAATTCTCAAAATCTCAGAAAGATGTCAACTGAGCGATGAGAACTGAGAGATGGGAAAGCTGAAACATTCAACTCTGAAAGATGCGAATGCAAAGTTGTGAAAACGGAAAGATGGAAACTTTTGCAACATGTTTTAAATTTGCAACTTCAGCACTCGCTGGTTTGAGTGCATCTTTAAAGTAGAAATTTCTTACTCTCGTGATCATTATACGATTCGATATATTTCTCAAACAGTACGCAAAAATGTGTTTTAAGCCTGACACGAAGGAGTTTAGCAAGGTGTGAGAGCAATCGTCGAATGATAATTACCATATCGATGTAGACGAAATCGACTGCAATGATGAGCATATATTAAAGTTGTCTGATCTTATTCGTGTGCAGAGTTGTCATTTTGAGGACTGTGGAAATTATGGATGTATTATGTGAAATTTGCCTGGCCGAAGCTGTGTGAAAGAAAGAGAAATGAACGAACTATCGTCTATTAACTCTTAAGCCTGAGAATGAAATGTTTAAAACGTCTATGATTTGTAGAAACTGCAAATCGAATAATGTAGAAATTCTGGTGTTGCCTTGCACACACGTCGTAACCTGTTCAAGATGCGCAGCCACTTTAAATAACTGCCCAGTGTGTGGCGAAAGGGTTGTCGAAACCCTCAGAATATACATGGTTTAATATTCTACAATGTATGCGATTGACTTGTTCTGAACAAACCAAGACGACCACAACTTCAATAAAATTTTAATCTGATATACTCGTTTCTTCGCATATGCACATTAACACTAGGCTAAACTCTTCTTCTTAGACGTTCTATCATCGCGTCTGTATATGCATAAGCTTAAGCTGCTACACTTAAACACCCTCTCAAAAAGTTCTTAAAATTTCTCAACACACCGTTGTGGAGCACACCATTCGCATAAACGCGATCGATTAATGGCAGCCACCAACCCATACACATCCAAAACAGATACCGGCTTTGAGTTGAATGGTGAATGAGCCAAAGCTCCGCATGCATTACAGCTGCTGCTACTGCTGCTATTCAGAAAGCTCAAGCTACTGCTTCTACGGATGCAGCTTCTACATCCGCTGCTAGAGCACTCGCTCCCAAAAAAAATGAAGAGTCTATGAAAATTTGGGTACGCACATGGTTGCAAAATAGATGTAAAGTTCAGCGCAACCAACCAGTCGCAAATGGAAAAGGATTAATGAGTAGGCCTACCATTTCTATTGGTCATTTTTTAATTCGTTAAGTTCATTTTAAATTGTATGCATTGGTCTGCAAAGCCTGGTATGCCAACTCCTCTTGAAGTTGAAAATTTAAAACATGTTGCAAAGGTTTCCATCTTTCCGTTTTCACAACTTTGCATTCGCATCTTTCAGAGTTGAATGTTTCAGCTTTCCCATCTCTCAGTTCTCATCGCTCAGTTGACATCTTTCTGAGATTTTGAGAATTTCAAGTTTGATACTCTGTTTGCACTATAAACTCCAAAATTAAAAGACTTGGACATGATCCAATTAGCTTGTATACAGCGCCCATGTCCATGGATACTGGTAAGATCAGGGGAGGTCCTGTCGCCGCCGCCGCCGCCGCCGCCGCCGCTTCCGCCGCAGTAACAGAGTGGCAGCTTCACTGCCACTCTTCTGTGCACAAGCAGAGAACGAGCTGCAAAGAGATTAAAACAGTCATTTTTGAAACACTTGAAACAGTGCAAGTTGGAGGTTTAGTAAGATAAATAGCATTGCTCAACCTAAGAGATGCAACATTACCCTCATTTTAACTCACAGTCAGCAACTTTTCAAAGAAGACACCCTCTTACCAAACTGAGATATCTAAAAGTCTGAAAGCTAAACGATACAAAGCTGAAGTTCTGAAATTTTAAATTTACAATCCACAAGGTCTGAAATGTAATGGATGGAAAACCACCAGGTCTGAAACCTAAAAGATGCAAACCAGAATGTCTGAAATTTTAAAGTTGCAAATCGCACCATCTGAAATCTAAAGGATTGAAAAGCACAAGTTCTGAAATTTTAAAGTTGCAAACGAGAAGTTCTGAAATTAAAATTTGAAAACTACACCATCTGAAATGTAAAGGATTGAAAACCGCAAGATATGAAATCTAAAAGTTGGAAACCACAACGTCTGAAATCTAAAAGAAGCAAAACTGAATGTCTGAAATTTTAAAGATGTAAACCACACCACCAGAAATCTAAAGAATTCAAAACCACAAGTTCTGAAATTTTAAAGTTGCAAATGAGAAGTTCAGAATATAGAATTTGGAAAACCACCAGGTGTGAAATTTTAAGAGAAGCAAACCCGACGTTCTGAAATTTTAAAGTTGCAAATGAGAAGTTCAGAAAAATAAAATTTGGAAAACCTCCAAGTGTGAAATTTTAAAAGAAGCAAACCTGGCGTTCTGAAATTTTAAAGTTGAAAACCACACCACCTGAAATCTAACGGATTGAAAACCACAAGTTCTGAAATTTTAAATTTGCAAACAAGAAGCTCTGATATTAAAATTTTGAAAACCAACAGGTCTGAAATCTAAAAGATGCAAACCAGAGTGTCTGAAATTTTAAAGTTGGAAACCACAACTTCAGAAATCTAAAGGGTCCATCATTCTATAATTCGTGCTAAATACACTGGCTTGTGACTATGTGTGAACTCACTAAAGACTTGCTTATGTGAACCCTCTTGAAAACTATGTAACTCTACTTAACCCTAGATAGGTCCCTTATTGTATAATTCCAGCTGAATGCATGGTCTTGTTGTATAAGAGTAAAATCTATATAGTAAGCCTCAAAAACACCATGCAAGAGCTAAATATTCAATGCTAGAGAGCATATAGTGTGTGTGTGTGTGTGTGTGTGTGTGTGTGTGTGTGTGTGTGTGTGTGTGTGTGTGTGTGTGTGTGTGTGTGTGTGTGTGTGTGTGTGTGTGTGTGTGTGTGTGTGTGTGTGTGTGTGTGTGTGTGTGTGTGTGTGTGTTTGAGTGTTTGTGTGTTTGTGTGTTTGAGCCTATGTGTGGGGTAAGCACACGCACGCCCCCCTAAGAAGAGCACCCCTTGAAATGACCTTTGCCCACCTTTAATGGCCGTCTGTTTTGTGTGAGGTGGTCGGTTGACCTTTGACCTCCAAAACTGATATTAGCAGCGCATTTTCGTTTCAGTTTTCAGAAAAACTGATATCAGAAACACTGATATCAGAAACACATATCAAGGCAGATATCAGCTCTCTCCTTTACTTAACTACTTTCGTCTAATCGGTTTGATCGAAAAAACTGCTGTTGAGAGAATGTCGACGCTACTGGCCGTGGCATCCACAAAGTGTAAATTTATAACATTTATCTAGCACCTGTACCAGAAAAATGTGAATCTGAGGTGCGAAGAGTCAGCCGCCAGGTGAAGATGCACTTAGATTTCCAAATCCTTGAAGGCCAATGAGAAATAGAGAGTTTTGAGCTGCTTTTTGAAGGAAGGAAGTGAAGTTGAGCTACGAAGAACCACCAGAGAGTGGTTCTAGACTCCAGAGCGACCGTCTGATCTCGGTCACTGAATTCATCAGGTGAGATCCTTTACCATCGATGACCTTCCGAATAGGTGCCACTGAGTTTATAAGCCTATTAGCCTGGTCGGGACGGATACTGTGGGGAGGCATGCTAAAAAAGTGGCGGGTATACTACGGGTACGGGTATACCCGCGGGTACGGGTAGGGTCGGATTGTAATTTTGAGTACGGGTCGGGTACAGGTACGGGTAATGGTCCTATGTTACGGGTACGGGTCGGGTAGCAAAAATTCTCTACCCGCAGACCTCTACTGTGTATGCAATGGATACAGTTCATACTTCATACATTTGAATTGGAAAATGTCAGTTGGAAAGTGATCCAAGAAAACGCTGTTATTATAGTCTTATTTTGCCAGCGAACGAGACTACCCGGACAATTGAGAAGCAACTATGTCAGCTACCTGTATAGGTTATAACAGTCACAAAGTATTTTTATTACATAAAACCGAGCCGATTCAAATGACTGTAGGGGGTATAGAAAGAAATGTAATAGTAGATACAAGGCGCAGTTTAACAAATAATTTAAACATCAAGGAATCAGCGGAAACTAGATATCGTTCTATTAAAGGAATAGATAACATAGATTCTAGATAGATTCTGACATAGATTCTATTAAAAGACTTTTTAGACGCATCTAACACCACTTACTATTGATGCCATATTATGCATAATATAGTTAGCATTCTTTGTGTGTTCGATGGTTAATTCCGCCACTGCCTTTTCAGGTGGTGAGAGTTCGCAAACCTCGCTTAGATGTCGCTAAAGAGAAATACAGTCATTTTACTGCACAACATATAAACATGTAAGCTTAACAAATAATTTAAACATCAAGCAATCAACGGAAACTACTGTAGTTTTGGTGCATTAAAAGACTTCTTAGATGCTATATGCATAATATTAGTATTGTCTGTGTGATCGCCAGTTAATTCAGCCACTGCCTGTTTCAGGTAGTGACAGTTCGCACACCTCGATTAGACGTCGTTAACGAGAAATACAGTCAGTTTGCTGCACAACATAATAAACACGTCTATGTAAGCGGCTGCGTAGTCAAACATTCCGCCTCTATAATACAGTATGGAAGATGGCTAAGGACGGAAAAGAAACATGATGACGCATCGTAGAAATAGCAATGCTCGGTTGGGTTTGCCACCAAAAGCGGAATCACTGATTGTCTGCATTGAAAGTCTCATTTTGAAGGTCAAGGAGGGTTCCTAGAAAAGGCCTGTTATTGAGCAACCACGCATTACGTTCTGTTAACATCCATTATTTAGCGAGACCTTTCGGCTGCTAAAACCGTTTCAGCACGTTATCGTCCATTAATCGAAGTTTACATATTTCATAGCGTTGCGAGAAAGGTTTTAATGGCGTCTATATAAGCAGACTACTGTGATAGTAGTTTCCGGTTTTTAACGACATCTTACGGCTGCCATGGCCGTTGACTTTGACTGTGGATCACATTTCTCTCTTTGTTCATACGTTTGATTTAAAGGCATAGGATTTAGCTAAAATTACAAACATATATTGGATCCTCAGTTTAACGCAAGCTTATGACAACAATGGCCGTCGCCGCCGACAAAGATTTTTTTGGCATTGGATTGGATCCACAGTTTAACGGCAGCTTATGACAACATAGGCCGTTGCCGTCGACAAAGATTGGTTTTTGGCATATTACAGCTCTAAAAACATATAGCGTCGAGAATTGCGATTTAAAGGTGTTTAATCAGAGGCAACGTTATTATTCCGTTAAAGGTTTCATTTGTGGCCTTGCTAGACTAGACTTACATCACATTATTAAGAAACGTCGCATGATGTTCTATAGGCGAATAGTTCATTCGACATCTAATTTTCTCCAGGATATTTTCTGGTGTTACGTTGTTGAGCACTTTCTTTATGAAATAATGACCTTAACGAACATTTTCGCAGTCTGTGCGTTTGACTTTAATATGTTTGTTCAGATTTATGCATGTATGTTGTGACGTCTGATTTATTTCTGCCTTCGGGCGTAATAAAAGTACTGATTATTCAGTTTGTTATATTGTGCAGTGTTTAACTACAACTGGTGGCTGTCATGACCTCTGATGCCAACCTTAGATTATGTGTTAATGGTGACTTAGTCGTTCAGTTAAATCTCTAGAGATTAAAAGAAAAGTTGCGGCTGGCGCTATCTAAATAAAAACTTTTTATAGTAATAGTATAACTTTTACTATTACTAGTCTACACTGTGCAGTGTTAAACAAAACCAAAATTATGTCAAAGTACTTTCTGGAGATGAATACACGCTCTGCGCAGGTGAGTATGCTAAACAAATTGTGAGGCCATGTACACGCTGTAGGCAAGAGGCCTACCTGCGTTTACCCTCGTCAGCGTTTAACGACATCTTGTGGCTATCAAGACCGCGACGTTATTGTGTCTTAAAGATCCTGTGTAAAACGTGTGTATATAACTTTTGATTTCGCCACTGACTGTACTCTGGTAGTGCCAGTCCCAAGCCTGGATTCAGAAGGAGGACGACGCTAGTCATATTATTTTGTCAAGGGCGGTGATTCTACGAAGCGATTGCAACTCTCCGGGTGGAAGGGACGATCGATGTCGCTGAAAATAACAAATAGGAGACTAGACTGAACAACGGGGCGAAACAAACACAACAGATAAAGAAAATGGTGTGCCTCTATCAACCAACAACTCTTCTCGACCGTTAGACAAAGGGTTCCTAATTGGTTGACCAGTCCACAACATTATATCTTAGACCTCAGATAGTTTGGCCTACATAGTATGCCATACTTCGTTAATTATGCATTTACTGCGTGATTACATTCGGCCAAATCTTCAAGGTTAACGGAAGCGGTTCAAGAAACCGTAAGATATCGCTAAGCACTCAAACAACGACAGTGATAAACTTTGTTTAAACACCTTGAAATCATTGTTACATAACGCAATATAATCGTCATTTTTGTCCAATCTCTAATGACGTTCGCTTGCCCATTTAAAACTGCGAAATTCATTCCTATCGACGTCAACGGCCTTTGAGGCCATTGGAGAAAAAACAATCCGTTAACTTAAGCTAGCCTGAGAGGCAGCCATGGGTATTGTATTGTATTGTATTTGAACACTTGTTATAGCGCCTCTACCAGATTTCCCACCCAGAGGCGCTCCCGACTACTGCGCGAACGCTGAATCGGAGTTTCACGCCGAAGCGCATGAGCAATTGCGAGTTAAGGACATGCCCAGGGTCCCTACGCGACGACTTTGAGTTGGATTCGAACCCGCAACCCTCCAGCTGCAAGGCACCGAACATACCCCTACACCACCGCGCCCCAGTTGTATTGTGATGTGTTGTATTGTGTGTTGTATTGTACTCCACGTTTATAATGCGACCGAGAAATGAGCATTAAGAACAGTAGGAAGCGGGAAAGATCGATACCCTCCCAAAACGTCCACTCAGCCTATCTATCGCTAGATGGCGTTGGTAAAATGAGATGTAGGATGTTATGGGTGCCTTGCATGGCTGTCAAACAGTTAAATTCGACTCCTGTAATAACTTGTGATCATCCGGTCATACTGAGTTGTGATCATAATGCGTTTGTCGGTTTGAATTAAGTTAATAAGGAATATTATGATTATTAGTAGTCTTGCGGTTAACGTGCTGGACAGTCAAATGAGATCGTGTTTTCAAATTCCTGATAAGGCAGAAATTTTCTTCGAGATTTCTACTCCACCTTTCTCCCCTAACCAACGACTACACTGACGATGTATTGTCAGTGGGAAGATGAGACGGCGAGGGGAGATCTGTCCACCCGCACCCATATGCCGAGGCTGAGAAAATGAAGTCACTCACACTTCATACTTCATTTCTCGGTCGCATTATAAACGTTACCATCATCTCGTTATTCTCCGAAGCGACTCCAGCTCTCAATAGACGATCGATGCCACTGAATATAAGAATTGAGATTACGGTGAACAACGGGGCGGGCAAACACAACGGACAAGATAAAATGATGCGCGAATTTCACCCTGCAAGACTTGTCGAAGGTTAAACACAGGTTTCCTTGCTGGGTAACCGGTCCAAAACATAATTATCATTATAATTAATGTCTTCGACCCCCAGATAGTTTAGCGTACAACGTATGCCATATTTTGTTAATTATGCATGCACGGTTTGCTGGGATTCGATGAAATCCTGAAGGCTAATGGCAGCGGTTTTAGAAGCAGTTAAATATTTGTTTTAACAGCTTTAAACACCTTTAAATCATAGTTTTCTAATGCTCTATAATTGTCATTTTCGTTCAAGCTCTACAGTATGTTTCTCCAAAAAGCTTGTAAGAACAGCGAAAATTAGTCTTATCGACGTTAACGGCCTTTGAGGCCATAAAAGAAGAGCAGACCGCTAAGCTAGTCTGAGAGGCATCCGATGGTATGAAATGTTAGCGACTTCATTTTCTTTGCCTCGGCATATGAGGGCGAGTGGGCAGTCCTCTCCCTCGCCGTCTCATGTTCCCACCGACAGTGTACAGTCAGTGTACTCATTTGAACTGAGTTTACTATTGTGTTTCGTGGGTCAGAAATCTTCACACAAATTTAATTTCTTCTCTGGCGGGGATTTGCACCCCGACCTATCGATTGACAGTTCAGCACCCTAGCCACTACACTATCGATGACCCTCTTCTGTCAATAGGGGCGATGGAACGATGAATAGCTGTTAGAAACGGAGTGAAGAAAACGTTTAAAATGTGGGTATTGGTGGAAGCGACATTGAGCATCTTCATTATAATGCAGTGTCGTTAGACAGAAACTAATTGTAATTACAAATAAGTTTGTTCGATGTTGTCTTGGTCATTTAGACACCTTTTAATCTATTTAGCGGATTTTATATAAAGGTCAATCGATCAAAGTTCTATTAATAGTTCTTCCTGATACCAATCACTACGTTATGTAACGTCGACGTCAACGGCCAATTATGTGGTCAAACGCTAAACAATGATAAAGTTACTTCTGTTTTGACAATTTTAAATCGAATTTCTAACCATGTATAATCGTAATTTTCACTCAATGGCTTGTCTCGGATATTTCAACTAACAAGGACACTTTACAGAAATTGCTCGTTTCGACATTAGAGTCTTGAATGAATGAATGAATGCAGGGCCGGATTTAGGATAGTGGGATCCATGGGCGCCCAATATGGTGGGAACCTTTGTGCTGCGGATTTTTTGCTTTGTTGATGTGCAGTCTCTGAGCTAGACTTCAATACTTGAATAAGATGCAAGGTCAGTCGTAAATGGAAGAGAGATTCTTTGATGCCATACGACGCCTTTAAAACAATTGAAGCCATGATGAAAAAATCTTCGGTTAACGTAAGATCGACGTTAACTGTCCCGTCAGCCACAAGATGTCGCTAGACACAGCATGTTAACAATGTATGTCTTAACTGTTACTATAATCAACATAAGATCCGTTCTGTGTGATGATCACTTACTACACAGTCTGCTTCTGCACTGATCCACGCTTTCATCTCCTTAAAGTATCCATTTTCGAAATGCTATCTATTCTGGTGTATGTTCCTCTCTTATATTGAAATTACAGTCTGTTCTTAACGCTTTTGCTCGCTTGATTGATGACATACCGAAATTTTATCACGTATATACCTACATTCGACAATTCAAACTACGGCTAATTATTTTTATATGTTTCGACACCTTTAAATTGTGTTCATTCAAAACTATACATTTTTAATTTCGTTCTAAATTTTCGATCATGTGTTTCCAATATTATTTCGGCGAGATGCTATTAAAGACTGGATAAAAAAGGCAGGCTACGCTAGTCATCTTTTTATGCCCAGCGTCGTTAAACAGAAACTATCGATCTGTGGCAGACGCAAGATGTCGTTAGACAATCGAAACTACAATTATTATTATGCTCTGTTTCGACACCTTTAATAGTATCATTCCAACATAATATAGCCGTTAATTATGCTCTCCACTGCTCGCACTCTGTCAGTGCCAGTCCCAATCCTAGATAAAGTAGGAGGGCGACGCTAATGATCTGTGTTATAACAGTGTCGTTTAAAAAAACATCGACCGATGGCGCACCAACGTAAGTCTTCACTGGATTAAAACAGGAAAGATCAATGCTCTGAGAATCTAAGCAAGTGGAGCAGAACTCGGATGTTATATGTTTCTTCTCATCTACATGTTAAACTGTTTTTCGTAACCCTTTCCGTAGGTACATCCTGTTTCAGGAGAAAGCCGATCTGTGAATTACTCATGGTTTCTGCAGCTGTGATTAGTGGCATTTTAGATTCACTTAAAGCCTCACTAAAGCAAATGGCATATGCTTGCTAGGTTGGGTAGGGTCGACGTTGCTGGTAATCCATAAGATGTCGATAAACACTTGAAACTATTAATTAATGAGATAAATTATAACTGAAAGTAGCTTTGCATAAGATGTCATTCAATACAATCGTTGGACACCTCTAAAACACCTCTCTTCTAAACTATATTTAAAGAGCTGTAGTATGCCAACAAATAATCTTTGTCGGCGGCAACGGCCTATGTAGTCATAAGCTGCCGTTAAACTGAGGATCCAAGTCACTGCTCATACTCTTGAAGTGCCAGTCCCAAGTCTGGATGAAGGAGCAGGGCGACGACATTGATGCCATATATAATGAGTAACAAAAGGAATCAATGAAAATTATGCCCTTAAAACGGTTAATGTGTTAGAATAATTTCTGTCACCGACAACGACCTTTGTTGTCATAAGCTGTTGTTAAACTCTGGATCTATCCACTCAATAAAAATAATTTCAACAACGACCCTCAATGTGGTAGTGCCAGTCCAAAGCCTAGTGAAAAGACGAGGTTGACGCTAATCATCTTTGTTACGACACAATATACTTAACCCTCAGGCTACCAAGGTTTTTTATGACACGGACTACCAAGGGGGAGGGTGGTTACCACCCCCTGGATATCGTGTTTGGTTTCAAATATCATATCTTGAAATACAGCATCCCTCCCCTTGGTAGCAACTATGAGCATCAATGAAATTCATCTTCCACCTTCAGTAGCAGACATGAAACGTCGCTAAATCAATTAATACTTTAACCTTTTAACCAGTTTAATTGATGTCAGTCTCTTGAAATATTTCCTAATATCGTTTGGATGGATAGAGGATCGGAAGATTTTCGGGATTCCATTTGGAGATCGTTCAACAGTCGAGGTGCAGTGTGGTATATGGATGGGATAGAGAGATATGGATGGGATAGAGAGATTGAGACAAGTAGCACTCGAGCACGACAACCCATGCCTCTTAATCAAATATTGATATGTGGCATTTAATTTTCATATTATTCATTTAGTTATTTATTCATTCATTAATTCATTCAAAGCCGTTAATGTCAATAAGAATCAGTTTCTGTACAGTTTCACTTTTAGTTGAACTACCCCGAGGCAATCGACTGAACTATAATTTGACTTTCAATCGGTCGGAAGTTTCAGTTTAAATTGAATGAAGATGACAAGGATATAAGAATACAAATTGGGAAGGCCGATGCGGCTTTTGGGAGACTGGAAAAGATATGGAAAAGCAATGGATGCAGCGTGAAGATCAAGATCCGGTTATATGAGGCCGTAGTGTTGAGCACCCTGCTCAATGGAGCAGAGACGTGGCCATTGACGGTAGCAGATAGGAAAAAACTGGAGGCAGCACATCACAGATGGCAATGAAGAATTCTGCACATCTCCTGGAAAGACAAGATCAGAAATAAACCACCAGGGAAATAACAGGGCAGGACAAGCTAGAGAACATCATCAGAAAGAAACGACTGAACTGGATGGGACACGTGGCCCGAATGAATAGTGATAGAAGAGCCAACCAGGTAATCAACTGGACTACGGAGGGGAAACGCGGGAGAGGAAGGCCAAGAAAGAAATGGATGGGAACTGCTCGAGAGGACCTGAGATGCCTGGAGATGACGGTGGAGGATGCTATCGAGGTGGCAAAGGACAGGGAAGAATGGAAAAACTGCGTTTCCCGATGTGCAGTCCTGCACGGGAAGAACTAAGGTAAGGTCTAAGGAAGGACCTGGTGTCTAACAGAAGATCTTATTAATTGTAGTTTTGAGCGTTTAGCGACATCTTGTGGCTGCCGTAGACGTCGAGAGGTAACTTGAAATCGACGAGTTTACTAGAGGCGAACATTTTGGCGAAGCCCTCCTTCTTTATCAAAGCTTGGGACTGGCACTGCCAGATAGTAGGCAGCAGCGGAATAATGTATGCCATATCTTTGCTGTTTATCCGAACAAGTGTTATCCAGTTGGTCGATTGAACGTAATAACCATTATATAACATCCGGTAAGAGATTAAAAGGTGTCTAAATGACCAACACAACATCGAACTAACGTTTTGTTATTACAATTAGTTTCTGTTTTATGACGCTGATTTATGATGAACATGCTTAGTGTCGATTCCTCTTTAATCCAAGATTTTAAAGATTTTCTATAGTCTGTTTCTAGCAGGTCTTCATCGTCACATCGTAGCTTACGATATTGCCAAAAAGGGTCATCGATAGTGGAGTGGTTAGCTTGCTGGACTGTCAAATTGATCTTCCCTGCGGAACTGCTCTCTGACTCTCCTGAAGTTCCGTCAATTTCCGTTGGACCTCGTTAAGAAACTGACCAACCTTGTCGTCCGTAAACAATCCTTCCGGATCCTCGTCGATTGGAAAGAGAACCTCGTCTTCCTTGACCCGTTCTCCGTCAATAACGCTCTTTTGAAAACGACTTTCACCCAACGAGACATAAATCATGAAAATCTTTGCTTTAACAAGGCATGGGTCCATCGAAGGTATCAATCCTGTTATAAAAGCGAAACTATAACAGAAATTGTCCAATTCAAATGTATGAACTGTATCCAGTAAGGACACAACACTATTTGACAAGGGATATAAATCGTGAAATTCGTTGGTTGTACACGGCAAGGATGACCAATCTTTCTACTAGAACGCAACCACTGATGAGGGAATAGTATTCACACCTTTTGCTTCGAATACAGGTGGTGTCACTGCTAGAGCAACAAATGTTGCATTCAATGCAGTCACGCAATTGTATTGTTCTGTGATTTGTAACTTGTTAAGATAGGTTTTTACCTAAGTTTCCTTTTTCGAGACTTATTACTATTGTTCCACGCCAAACGATTTAAAGTTGATTCATTTGCTTGGTGCGCGACATTCTAGCGATCATTAAGGTGCTGTTGGATTGCAATCCAGAAATTAAAAAAGGACATTTACATCGCATTAGAAATCTACGATTAACTCTTTGGAAGTGAGGTGAAGCATTGGAACGTTTGAGGTGAGGTGGGGTATGACATACCCCAATACATAATTTTTACTTGAAAGTCTCAATATCAACTATATAGCATAATCTACATAGCATAACAGCTAAACTACAATTTTTTTACTAATTATCAGCTAAACTGCTGATTATCAGGAGCAAATAACTGTTTTCATAATTGAAATGGCCAGTGCTGTGGCGTTCAGAATCAAAGCGGTCCTTTGCAATGGCATCTTCGTGACCTTTGAAACATGTAACGTTTGCGATCAAGTGACATAATAATCGTGATAATGCATCAATTTTGCATCAATTCTAAATTATATGCTGCAATATCTAATGTTGTCGCCCATTTCTTTTTAAAGCACTGCACCGCTACATTTTTAATTCATTCAATGCATCATGTATACAAAGAAAATATAATTTCATTTTTAATGCGCAACAAAATAAAAAATATTGAGCGTTCAAAAGTACCTGAAATGGTTGTAAATTGTCCGTATTTCACATTCACTAAGGCAGACAAAAATAATTCATGGTGGCTCCACGTTTTCCGTAGAAAAAGCAGAGTAGAAAAGCTATGGGGTGTGTCATACCCCACCTCACCTCCAAAGGGTTAAAAGCTGTTTAGGCAGAGTTTGTCATTTTTACCTGTGTGAGTGCTTACCGATATCTTATGGTTTCTAGAATCGCTTAGGCCTACGTTAACCTTCTATTCGCAGCTTTCCCGAAGTAATTTACGAAGTCATAATAATAATAATAATAATAATAATAATAATAATAATAATAATAATAATAATAATAATAATAATAATAATAATAATAAAAATAAAAATTAATAATAATAATAATAATAACAACAATAATAATAATAGAAATAGAAATACTACTACTACTACTACTACTACTACTACTACTACTACTACTACTACTACTACTACCACTACTACTACTACTACTACTACTACTACTACTACTACTACTACTACTACTACTACTACTACTACTACTACTACTACTACTACTACTACTACTACTACTACTACTACTACTACTACTACTACTACTACTACTACTACTACTACTACTACTACTACTACTACTACTACTACTACTACTACTACTACTACTACTACTACTACTACTACTACTACTACTACTACTACAGTAACTACCACTAGTCCTTTGCCTCGCCGACTCATCTTCCCACCAACAGTGTACAGTCAGTGTACTCATTACAATTGAGTTGGCTAGTGGTGAATGTGGAGCAGAATTCTCGAAATAAATTTCTGTCCTGGTGGGATTTGAACCTTCGTCCTCTCAGTTGACAGTCGAGCGCACTAACCATTAGGCCATCGCGAACCCTAGAGTACAGATCAATTAGTGTTTTCTGGCTTCGTTGGTTGTTTGCGTCGATCTTACACTACATTCGATTCATATCAAGCTATGTATGATGCAAGGCCTTATATATAATGTGTTTATAGATCTTAAAAGAGGTTTTTACATTATTAACATGAGGATAATTATCTCATCACCGTCATATGACGCAAGCATTTATTATAATGAGTTTGAAAGTCTTAAAAGAGGTTTCTAAATTATAAACATCACAGTCACTGATTATTCTCGCTGCAGTAGATGTTTTGAAGATATCCTTCGTTTTTATGCGAATAATTTTTTCGTATTATGTTGGTTTCTTGAATGACCGTCAATCGGACTAGACTGCGTCTTAAGAGGGCGGAAATGTTCTCACCCGCAGTGTCGCGCTTCAGACCGCGCATTCCTGCCATTTACCGGAAAACTTGGGTTTGGTTCAGAGAACGACGAATGGTGTCCGGAGTCACTTCGTTCTTCCATCACGGAGAGGTTCTACGTCGATGATGCCTTGCCTCGAAATTCTGACTCGAAAGATACCCAGACTGCCTTACCTTAAACTGTTTGCGCCTGTTAAGGAAGCGATCATGATAACATAGCTTAAATCAACTTCTTATGGCAACAAATGCCGTTGGCGTCGCCCTCCTCCATTTTTCACGCTTGGGACTGGTACACCCAGCTCTTGTTGCACGGACTGATGGTTGAATTAAAGAGACGCTTTGACATGTGGGATGGGCTTGCGAATGTTTTTTCATACGTGTAAAGCCATTTATATACTATTGGAGACCACCTTAAAAGAGGTGTCGAAATTTTCAACGAGTTCTGAATGCTCCAACTGCAGCACTTTGGATGCATTTACTTCTACCATCTTCTACCGTCAACGAGGGACTACTGGTCGGTGAGGCAATCATGTACCGTCGGCGGAGACTACATCGACTGACCTCCTTCATTACCCTCGATACCACGACATCGTAGAATTCTGAACTTGGGTCAACTATTAGTGTGTATTAGAACCAGTTGGTTGGCTCCATGTGTGGCTTTTTATTAATACACTGTTTGTTGGTGGACTTTGTGTTGTTCATAAAAATTAGCATTAACTAGCATAGGATTCCTTTTATAGGAATTACTTATACTTAGTTAATACAGAAGTGGCGCTATATAAATTTGTATTCCTCAGGTGAACAAATGCATTTTTGGTTTTGTTACTTTCAGACATTACCAAGAATACTAAAACAAGATAAATTATAATCTTCCAAGCATTGCACATGGTTTTAGTTGGCATATTTATATAGCTGTGCGTACTCGCTTAAAAAGGTGTCGAAATTATTCTAAAAGTGCTCATGCCAGAAACTTTAAAAAAGGTGTTGAAATTATCTACGACTATTCAGAGTCTATCCACTGCTTTAAGCACTTAAACTGCCAACGATGTCCCTCAGCTGCCGTGCCTCTGCCGTGGTCCTGAGGCTGAGCGTTTGATTCTCGCATCGGTGCCAGTCTTTGACTGCTTGTATCGCCAGTTTATGCATTGTTTGTTGAATGACATATGCGATGAGAAAGGGTTCTGGTTACAGGCGACACTAGTGTGACTAGAACATTCACAAGATGACTTGTTTCGCAACTTATGATTCACAAACAATGCTTGCTTTTTCGACACCTTTTAATTATACACTGTCTAATCATAAAAGGAGAGCGTTCGATTTTAGTGTTCGAAACTCCGCCACTGTTCGCTTTCTGACAGTGCCAGTCCCAAGCCTGGATAAAGGAGGAGGGTGACGCTAATGGTCTTTGCTATCACACAGTGGTCGTTAAACAGTAAACAACCAACCAGAGCGTTCGATTAAATCCCCACAAGAGCTGTAATATGCCAAAAACTAATCTTTGTCGGCGGAAACGGCCTATGTTGTCATAAGCTGCCGTTAAACTGTGGTTCCAATTCCAAATCCGCACTGCTCGCTTTCTGGCAGTGTCAGTAACAAGCCTGGATAAATGAGGAGGGCGACGCTAATGGTCTTCGTTACCACTGTGACCACTGCTTGGGATTTTTCCCAAGATCTTGGGATTTTAGAGGTCCGCATTGGGATCTGAGGATTTTGCGTAGCAATCTTGGGATTTTTTCTAAGGTTTACAGACTAGTTTTACCATACTTTCCAACAGTGGCAGTGAATCAGATTAGAAAATCTCGCTCAGTGTGAAAGGCTTTTATTAGTATTGTAACTCGTAAACATTGTTAATTCAATGTTATACTCTTTGCCAGTTCTTAGCTAGGCAGTTTTCTGAATAATTGTGATTGTTAAAAGTTAAAACACATTTCATATTTCATCACTTTTTCCTTGTCGGTAACTTGGGATTTTTTGGTACAGTTTTGCCAATCTTGAGATTTTTCTGGCAAGAGCTTGGGATTTCAGAAAATGGAGAGTGGTCGCACTGTTCGTTACCGCACAGCTAGTCGTTAACAAAGACCATTAGAGTCGCCGGATTTGAACTAACGGTCGAGGGAAACAGATTTGTATATAACACGGGCAAAACAGATTTAATGGTATCTAAATGGAGCCGAACAAATGCTACGATATTCAATTTTTAACGTAAAGCCGGTCATGTTAGGCTATAAGTGCGATAACTATTTTCGTTTAGAGACATTTTTGGCAAATTTCAACTAAACTGGTAGAGTAAAATCTGCAAACATGACATGAAAAATTCTCTTCAATACATAGGACTGACAAAGAATGCGATTTGTTTAAGTTGGTCAGTTGCTATTTAACGACGCTGTCTCATAACAGAGATGATTAGCGTCGCCCTCCTCCTGTATCCATGCTTCGGACTTACACTACCAGAATAGGTTGAAAATGTGCTTTTGTTTGTGATTGAATAGATCTGTCCGAGCTCCTCGGAATTGTATTGTATTGTATTGTATTGTATTGTATTGTATTGTATTGTATTGTATTTAGGAATTTATAAAGCGCCTCTCTCAGTAATACCGAGGCGCTGAATGGCGGAATGGCGACTTAGTGATTAGTATTCCCAGACGGTTATTTCTTGCCATCTGGAATTCCAATGACGATGAAAAGATGACGATAGAGGAATTCCTTGGTATGGAAAATAAACGGAAGTCATGGAGGACCAGAGGAGTGCTGGAGTATTAATAGCAGAGTTGGAAGTAAGTAAGTATATTCTTTATTAAACCTTTTACAGATGAGCCGCACTCCGGTGTACAAACATCATAGGACAAAAACAAAATCAATAGGAGTAGCCTACGGCATTCTTCCTAAGAGTGTTTTCTTCATAATATTGTCAATGAAGGCCAAGACCCTGTCATCAGATGCCCCGGGCTGTTTACAACAGCTGTGAAGAGACCCGTATCAGCCCTGCGACCAAGCCGGTCAAATGTTGGGTTGTGAAGGGGAATATCACAATTGTCAGATCATTCTACTTATGATGGATTCGAGCCTGTTTTTTTTATCCTGCTGACGAGCAAAACCCAACTATGCAGGGAGGGAGGAGGATTAAAAACAGAGGAAGGGTTGTTGGAAGAGGAATAATGAGTGAAGGAACATGAGAAAGAGGAAGAGATGATCTTGCTTAAGGTTTTAATGGAAATGGGTGAAAAAATATCATTACATTTCGAATATCTCACATTTTTTACATTCATTGGTTTAATGTGTACTTTCAGGATTTTGTACAGGGTATGCTTTTATTTTTGTGACTATATATTAAAATAAATAATGTTTTTCTCAACAAATGGACACATAATCATTCGTAACTTTGTCAAAGAGTAAGGTAGAACCAAACTTTTGATATTCATGTGGCAGATTGCATGTCGGTGGAAAGATGAGACGGCGAGGGAGAAGATGACTGACCACTCCGCCCTCATATGCAGGGGCTAAGAAATTGAAGTCGTCGACATTTCATACCTTGGCAAACTATCCGGAAAGCTTTGCGGACTGTTCTTCTCCTTTGTATGTCCTCATAGTCCGTTGATGTCGATACGATTCTGTTTCGCAAGTTGTACGACGTATCAAAAGTCAGCTACTGAGACCGGACGAAAATAACGATTAAATCGCATTAGAAAACTACGATTTAAAGGTGTTCAAATGGAGTTTAATATTTGACTTGTTTTAATTTAGCGCTTAATAGTGACATTACCAACTGATATTTTTTCTTGTTCAGTTGTTTAACGAACCCTACGGCATACGTCTTTGAATGTGTTTTGTAGTTCCTTTACATTTTGGCTCACGAGCTCTTTTAAAGCAAACGCAGAACTCTGATCGAACAGAACAGTATTACCATCCATTCATCCCCATTCCCACTCCCTTTCCAAACCCTTCCCTCTATGTCACTAGCGTTTTTTATTATCAGCTGTAGACCGTCTCTCATTAGACACGCTGGCTGAGGCGCTATGTAAGTCTGTGGTTGCAGTTACAATTACCGTGGGACACCCTAGTTGATTGGCTAGAGCGCGCATTTACGACACATCTTAAACGTTCGCCCTTATAGGGGGAGACCGGGGTCGAAAGTAACACGGGTTGAATGTAACAACCATCGCAGCGCCTTTACTGGAGAGCAGGGAACCAGCTTATACTGATCTAAAGGTAGAGCAAGTCGACAAATCAGCGTGAACAAAATTTCTGAGCCGAATTCTTAAAAATAGATTTTTTATAAATCAAACAAGATTTTTGTGCACAAAAGTGAATCTCAGCTTTTTTCTTATTTTTCTCATCGCTCTCTGCATTCATGTTTTACATTCTCACTGATTGCCCTAATGAGAAGAGTTGTCATCTAAGCAGAGTCTGTTTGAACGATATTGTCTGAAGTTGATGGGCTCCAAGGGTATGAAATAAAAACTAGATTCATGTACCAGCGGGGTTGGTTGTAACAAATCGGGTGGGGTTAGTTGTAACATGTTACAACCTGCCCCCAATGTATGTTACAACAAGCCCCAGTGGATCTTTAAGCCTGATCCATTTTAACTGATAATATTAGCCCATACCCTATTGACAGGCTTATGATTGTGGGTCTATAAAAAAATTGTAGGCCTATTTATTGCATTGTATCGTATTTGTTAATTTATATAGCGCCGCTCATAGCAGTGACCATTTAGTAGCGCTCCCAGTGCGAGAACCTGTAGAGAAGAAGAAGGTTTTGAGGAGGGAGTCCGGATAAGGCTGTAGGAAGAGACCCAGAAAGAATAGTAACACGTAGAGAGGAAGGAAGGGCAATAGTGGCAAAAGATCTAGTTTGGGCCATAGTGGTCCTAACTCGTGGAACAAAAAGGGTATGCCTGACCAAGGCGCGGAGAAGTCGATGATAAACTGAAGAGAGAGGGAGCGAATGTAATCCCTAAGATATTTAGGAGCAATGCCCAATTTTGACTTAAGGACTAGGACAAAAACTTTGAACTGAATTCGGGCTGTGAGAGGAAGCCAGTGCAATTGATTCATCATAAACGAGGAGATATGGGAGAATTTAGGAAGGCGAGGAATCAATCTCTTATTATTATTATTAATTTATTATTGCAGAGTAGAGTCTTTCTTAAAGGAATGAGGAATCACAAGCGTAAAAGTACGAAAGGTATGACTCCACTGGAAATAATGCACGAAGTCATCTCACACTGTAGGCCCACTAGGCCCTACTGATTTATAAAGAAGCAGTCACGAAATGGCGGCAAAGTCGATATTGCACCGAGGGTTGGATGCGGAAGAAAAAGATAAGTCATTTCAAATACCGAAGTAGGCATTCTGAGAGATCCAGAGAAGTGAGAAAACTACAATTTCAGTGTGATGTGACATACAATAAAAGCTTTCCACAAAACTGGCGTATGTGTGAAATGGCAGGTTCCGATTGGTTCTCTGGCTTTCTAGAAAGAAATCATACAATTTCTTTCCACACTCCAGAAGCCGCAAGCATTTCCAGAGCGATTGGTTTCAACATAAATGCTGTTGCATCATTAATTTTTACGACAAATTAGCAGAAGTTATAGATCATTTTAAATTTGATGGCATTTGGAATACGGACGAAATCGGAGTTACCACAGTATTGAAGCCTTCAAAAGTTACAGCAGAAAAGAGATTGAAGCAAATCAGTGCGCTAACTTCGGGCGAACGAAGTATGCTAGTTATCATATAGCACTCGCACTGAATGCGGTTGGAAATGCATCTATTCACCTTACCGACAGTTAATTTCTATGACCATTTCATTAGAGCTGGACCAGTTGGGCGTGCTGGTGCAGCGAATAAGTCACTAAAAGTCAGGTTGGATGAAGGAAAAAGTTTTGTTAGTTTCTGAATCACTAAGTATCCCTAAAATATTGTAAAGCCTCAAAAGAGATACCTGCGCTATTGCTTTTGGCCAATCACTCGTCACATATCTCTGGACATCGACTCAATCGACTATGCAAAGAAAGTGGTATCGCTATGCTGTTCTTTCCACCGCATACCTTCCATAAGCTCCAGCCTAACATTGTGGATTATTTTTAAGGTGTAATTACAACAATTGTTCTGTTACAATTTAGCAAAGAAGCAAAATTTAATTTTTTTAACTTTCCCCAATATTGTTACAACATGCCCCTGCTCATGTTACAACTTACCCCGTTAGTGGGGTAACTTGTAACACCCGGCGATGCTCGTTATTTTTGATGGTCTCGACTGTATTTGATATGCAAACCATCTGATACTTTTCCATTATATAGCTAACATGTTGATGTAAAAAAATTACAGTTATCCTGGTTACAAATACCCGAAAACATGTGAAATTCGAAATTTGTTACATTCAACCCCAGTCTCCTTTACAGTAAACAAAAATAGTCAGCTTACTGAGCAAATCACACTAAGTTCGACATCAATTAATAACTATTGAGTGGATTCCATTAATCGCCCTTACAAGTCTCTCTACGTAGACACCTTTAAATCACGTTCATACCGTTCTATAAAATATTTAAGTTTAGTTGAATTATCAATATGGAGAGATCCTGAATGGCTGAGTGGGTTGGTAACCCGCTCGCCACGTCGGGGGCCCGGGTTCGATTCCGGGTCGGTCGGTTTATCAGAGATTAATTTCTCGGATCTTTACTGCGGGTGGCTCGGTCGCAATATAAACGTGGAGTACGAGGTTGCTTTCTGCCTCCGACACTAATCATCTTCGATATGAAAAAGTGTCGTTAAGCCGAAGTACAACAATTATCAATATCAACCTACGAGACTTAACCGATGAGGGATTCTCTAGTTATTTAACCAATCGACAACGTATAATAATAAGATTATGTCCGAGACCTCAGATGGTTTAGCTTGCAACATATTCCATAGTTTGCAAATTCTGCGTTTATGGTATGCTGGCATTCGACGAAATCTTTAAGATTAACGGCAGCGGTTCTGAAAATCGCAAGATGTCGCTAACACCCAAATAAGAACAATGGTAGACTTTCTTTTAAACACCTTTATATTATTGTTTCCTAATGCTATATAAGCGTCATTTTCGTATAATCCTAGATGTATTGCTTGTTTGTAATGATTGATTACCTATGTAAACATTTATAACTAAACTAAGAATTTCATGTCAAAATAACATATATAATAAAATTTAATAACCATTAAACTGAAATTAAAAATTAAAAGTGAAAGACTGAGAATATCAGGTCAGATTGCAGTGCTCTTTTCTGTTCGTGTCTTTAACGTGTGGTGGGGAGCTGTCTTTTTCAATGTATGCCTATGCATGTATTTTAATTATGATGTCTGGTTGCATTGAATGAAAAAAAAAATGCTTGAAAATTAAAAATTAAAATATAAATTTCATATCATAATTTCAGGTGTTGTAAACTTCATAATTACAGGTTTTGTAAACTTGAAACCAATGCTGTTATATCATTGAATAGCTGGATTGGAAATCTGGTGTACTTTATTGCTGTTTATAAGGAATCTTTTCATTTTACATTAAAAAATTTTATGTGTGATAATTGCTGCAAAACAGTGTATAATTTTCCTGAAAGACCATCTTACACTATATTATCTTATGCAAGTAACATTGACATTAGTATCTGAATTATAATATTATGCTGCTAAATGATGAATATTAGTGACATTGTAAAGTACTGTTTAGATGTCTTTAACTCTATCAATTTTGTTTTAACTGTATTGTACATAATTTTGAATTGTCGTCAACGGCCATAGATGTCATACGATGACGTTAAACCACGGAATAAAAAAAAAAAATCCTAGATGTCAATTCCACTCTTTAACGGTGATATCTGCTAAATGAATTATTATCGATGTCAACGGCCTTTGAAAAGGAGAGGAGTTCGAGAGGCATAAAATGTAGCCATGGGTATGAAGTGTTAGCGGCTTCATTTGAAGGTAGGTGGACAGTCCTCTCCCACGCCGTCTCATCTTCCCACCGACAGTGTATGGCCAGTGTAGTCATTGTAGCTGAATTCACCAGGGTTTATGCAGCTGGAGTAGAAATCTGGAACAAAATTTCTACCATAGCGGGGATTTGACCCCAAACCTCTCGATTGACAGTTCAGCACCCTAGCCTAGTCACCCTAATGACTCACCCTAGCCAGTGCACTAACGAGCACCCTATTCTGTCAATAGGTGGCGATGGGACGATGAAGACCTCCTAGAAACGGAGTTTAGATAATCTTTAAAAACTTGGATAAAAGAGGAAGCGAAACTAAGACTATTCATCATGATGCAGCGTCGTTAAACAGAAACTAATTGTAATTACAATGGGTTAGTTCGATGTTGTCTTGGTCATTTAGACAACTTTTAATTTTGTACACGATCTTATATAATTGTTATATTTCGTTCAGTCGACCAACTAAACACCGCCATTGTTCGTACTGAGGCAGAGCCAGTCCCGAGCCTGGATTAAGGAGAAGGGTGACGCTAATAACCTTTGTTATCACAGAGTGCCGCCGTTATACTGAAACTACTATTATTAATCGACCAACTTCGACTTGTCGTCATCAATATTGTGTTTAAGCATACATAAAGACAAACAATAAGGAGAAGGCAAACAATAATTCCGCCACTGCCTACAATCGGACTGTGCAGTCCCAAGCTTTGATAAACAAGGAAGGCGACCGGCGATGCCAATAATTATGTTCACCTCTTTTGGAAGCTATGGTAAAGTCATCGATTTTAGGTCAATAGCTCAATTAGCTTACAACACAGTTTTTACGGTGAGAACTGGTAATAAAAGATCACCTATCGACTATTACATGTGCAGCCACGGCAGCCACAAGATGTCGTTAAACAGGAAATACTACAACTCTTCCAAGAAGAGCTGCAACATGGCAAAAATAATTTCTGTCGACGGAAACTGCCTTTGTTGTCATAATCGTAATCGTAATCATAATCAAGCATTTATATAGCGCCACTCAAAAACAGAGGCGCTCCCGACCCAGGCCTGTTTACAAAAGACAAACATCTTAGTATGCAAATGAAGCCCTGCATTTCCTCTAAAGAATGGTATATTTGTTTCTCTTCCAGGAAGAAAAATGAGTACGCTATAGACGAAAAACTAAGGGGGGTCGTATCAACCCCCCCCCAGTACCTCGGGTATATCGGGTGTAACTTTTGAACGGCGTGAGATATCACAATGATGTTTACCTCAAAATGTGCGCAAATTATCCTGCTACAGCTACCTAAATGATCAAAATTATATTCCATATGGAACAAGTTTTCGAAGCAAAAAACCTAGGGGTGGGGTCGTAATAACCCCCTTGGTAGCCCGAGGGTTAACATTTCAACATTTTCTCAGTAGGCTACTCCAAAATTGCTTCCAACCGCCTTTCAATACCTCATGTCCAAAAGCTGGCGATTGAACGAAATGAACGTTTTTATAGGATCGTAATTACCTGTTATAAAGGTGTCTAAGTACAGTCTCGCAAATTCATCGTGATTCAGCTTATTTCACGGGTTTAAACTCTGGATCCATTCATTCATTGCTGGTGAAACTGGGCCACTACCAGTCTTCTGACAGTGCCAGTCCTCAGCCTCGAGAAAGAAGGAGGGCAACGCTAATCAGCTTTGTTATCACAATGTCGTTAAACAAAAAAATGCTGCTACTTTCGACCTTGCGCACCGCAAGGTCATTGATGACAAAAGTAATCGTGTAATCGTTTGTGGCGTACCTTCAAACGAGACAAAATGGGTTCCACCTTTAAATTAGTACACTACGCAATTATATATTTTAGGAATAAACTTTCATTCAACGCCGCCACTGCTCCTATACTCTAGCAGTGCCAGTCCCAAGTGTGGAGAAAGGAAGAGGGCGACGCTAATCATCTTTGTTATAACACAGTGTCGTTAAACAGCAACTAACCAACCATTCAATAGCATACGCAACTTCGAAAAACTGCGCTACTGGTAAGTTAAGATCTACGTCAATGGTGCTAGCAGCCGAAAAATATCCCCTTAAACATTGGATTAGAAAATATTTATTGGGGCGACACGTCGAATTGAAACTTCGACCGGAATGCGCTGTTACCTAGATTGAAAGACGCCATTTAGGACTCTGTAGCAGTAACGACGCTGTGACATAAATAAGATAATTAACGTCGCCGTAAAGTCTAAAACAATTACACAGTTGCAAAACTTATATAGTACCGTAGCAAGAAAAACTCACCAGAGGCACCTGCGGTGGCAAGAAGCCATTAAATGCTCGATGCAAGTACTGGAATTAGGTCCTGCTTAGACACCTTCAAAACCTGCTTTACACTGGATATATAAACATCATTTTCGTTCATTCCTCGAGTTCGACGGTACTATCATATTTGCTGTGTAACATACCCTCTTCGTCAAAGCCCTAACAGCGATCATTGCAATTAGTATCCCAGATTTCTAATTGTCACCACGCTATTCACATAATTCCTCCCAAAAATTATTCGTGAGAGGCGCGAGATGTCCTTTTAATACTAAATAATTTAATTGGAATAATACTGGATACGGCGGGGGTTCATAGAGTAGTGGTAACATCACTGGCGTAAAGAGCAGTAGGAAGCGGGATCGCTTCCGAACTTTCCCAAAAGGTTCACTCAGCCTATTATTCGTTGATAAAATGAATTTTAGTACGTGATGGGCGCCTTGCATGGCTGCCGTATACAGTTAAATTCGACTCCTGTAATAACTTGTGATCATCCGTTTATGCTGAATTGTAATCATAGGCCTACTGCGTCAGTTTGAATTAATAAACGGCACGGCAGAAGCAACACTTGCCTGATAGTGTAAGAGTCTCAGCGCTAAATAACCATCCTCTAAGACTGCTAATGACTTCTTTCGTGTAGTAATTTGCTGATCCTTCTAATCGCGGTTTCCGATTTTCATTTTGCCGAAGACATTAGTAGCACTTCAGAAGCAACCCTTGCTTATTAATGAACGATTCGGAGCACAAAGACTAACAGTGTAAGAATTAGTTGATGTCAGATCATCAATTCCTTCCTTACTTGCTACATGCTTGAGTGGTGTCTGCTGCGTTGCATGATGTCTTGCAATTGTTTTAATTCAAAATGGCGTCTTTTTATACAGGCAAACGTAGCTTTTAAAATTATACGCTGGTTTTAACGTCTACGACCAATCAACTAAGTCGTTAAGTCAGTCGCCAACTCATCAAGTCAGTCGATAATTCCTTAGCGACTGACAAGTCAGTCGATAATTCCTTAGCGACTGACAAGTCAGTCGATAATTCCTTAGCGACTGACAAGTCAGTCGATAATTCCTTAGCGACTGACTTCGGGGTCTACATCAGGTCGGAACTCCCCTCAAAGAGACGCCCAGTCATAATTATTATACGATAGGACAGGTAACCACGTGAACTGACCAATTAGCACCCAATTGCCTGTATTTAGTAGCTAGGGATTGGATCCACATTTTAACGGCAGCTTATGACAACATAGGCCGTTGCCACCGACAAAGATTAGTTTTGGCATATTACAATAGCTAGGGATTAAACGGAAAGAACTACTTATAGAGCAAAGAATAGGCAATTAAAAGGTGTTAAATTTGATAGCCATTAGGGCCTACGCTTGAATATTGAAGTTGTTTATTCTATGCCTAAAATACCGAAAGATTTATTGGCTTAATTTATAAGCTTTAATTGATTATTATTCGTTATATAGAACGAGAATGAATGACTGTAACTGTATTGCAATCGCAATTATTCATATATAGTGCCAATCGTAGAGAAACTCGTCACAAATCTCCGATCGAACGGAACAGTATAATTCCCATCCGTTTTTTCCCATCCGTTTTTTCCCATTCCGACTCCCTTTCCAAACACTATCCATCTTAGTAACCAGCGTCTTTTATTATCAGCTGCAGGAGACCGTCTCTCATTAAACATGCTCGATGAGGCGCATATAAGTCTGTGGTTGTTATTACAATTACCGTGGGACACGATTCGCAATTGGTTAGAGCGCTCTCTTTATACACACCTCACTGGACTTTTTAAAATGGGGGGTCCGGTGGCGCGTTGGATAACATCTGGCGAAGAGTGCGAGAGGTACCGAGTTCGAGCCCCGTTAGGGCGGATTTGCTTTGTAGGCTGCTATTAGCGCCGTGTATTACAGGCTGTCTGTTCTGTTAGTAGTTAACTAGTTAAGATTGTTTCAATTGCATAACATGTAAATGTACAGCGCAGTGCGTTTGTCAGGCGCTAAATTAAAGAAAAGATATTATTATTTATTTTATTATTATATTTAAACACCTTTAAAACGTTCTCAACCAAAACTATATCAGCTTGGGACACAGTTGACGATTGGTTAGTAACTCCGCCACTGTTCGCTTTCTGACAGTGCCAGTCCCAAGCCTGGATAAAGGAGGAGGGCGACGCTAATGGTCTCTGTTACCACACAGCTAGTCGTTAAAAAGGAAACACACACGATTGGTTAGTCGTTCTCTTTAAACACCTTTAAAGCGTTGTCAATGAAAGCTATATAAGTGTCAACCACGATAACACGCTTTTGTTCCTCTAGTGATGGCAGTAAGGAAGCCGATTGTAGTAAATTTCTAAAAAATGTGCGCTTGAATTAAATTCTAAACATAACTCTCTTATTCATATTTATACAGACGGTTCTAAGGCAAATGACATTGCTACAGTTGCTATCACAGTACCGAATTTAGATAGTGACAAGAGGTATAGAATATGCAAGTACTAGTACCAGAGACGGCAATCATGTTTGACAGGTGAGCGGGACACTTTTGAACTTGGTGAACATTTATTCGCGCATGAGCACGAAACAGATTTTTTGCCTCTTTTTTGTGCACGGGAAGTGCGTCAAAAAGCAAGGGGCAGACATATTGTAACGGCATGTAGATATACACTTTCATCAAATTACATAATCACATGCAAACTAACTCAATTCTTAAGCGAATTGACAGTTATTAGTTAGTTTCATCCAAACTAGCTAAAACATCTGGGTATTTTTCAAGAACAGACTTGACAGCAGAACAACGGGTATGCCGTCGTCTTGTCGGATGCAGCGGATTAATGGCATTCAAATTACTAGATTGATCATCAGTGGCCACTGATGCAAATATTTCTGTATTTCTTGATGTATCATAAAATGTTCCAAGTTCTTGTACTCATTGAAGTGCATCGCGAATCATTGCGACCGATGAACTGGCATTAGAAGCCACAAGGTTAGTGGAACGGACAGCACAGTGCCCGTTTGATGCCAATGGCTGCTTTAATGCTTTATCTTAATCTTCGCCTGACAACCATGATAGGCATCCGACATATTTGCGGCATGGTCTCAGTGGTCAAGTTTCCACTACGCATTTATTCAACAAAAATAGCAAACAAAAGTTTCTCTAAAAATGTGGGGGACAACTATATACGGTGTCCCCACACCATTAAAGGTGGATGATACTTGTCCCACTCTTCCATGCGATCGCGGCCCGTGAAAACTGATACAACTGATAACACGGAAGTTTTGTTCCTGGGTGGTACGTGTTAGGCCCACTATAAGTGAAATGATAAATAAATAAGTAAATAAATAACTCAATAAATATAATAAGGTTTTGTAAGATATTTAACTCTTCAGTCATAATACAATAGATAACCATGTGAGTTTAGCCATCGACGCTGATCTGCTGATTGAATGGAAAATGACGTGTTTTATAGCAGAATAAAATACAGCCCGTAAAACAAAGTTTTTTACTATATCCATCTAGTATCCTATAACGTGTACTCTGAAAATAGTCCGCGTTCATTTTACAACATAGCACGCTTAATGAGGCAGCGCACCCATTATTGTTGCAGCCAATGGCAACGCTGGCCAATGGCAACCCTCCGTATCGGAAAAGGGGATTCCCCGATTCGAAAAGTTGAGTCCCCGATTCTATAAGCTAGCCTTTTTGGGGGAGCTGAAATTTTGATAGAATGAAGTGTGTGCGAGGGCGAGTCTGTCTGCCAAGTTTCACGACGATTGAATGATTGTAAGTGATCGAACTAGTCGTCGGAAGATTTGACTTTTTAGCCTGTGGCTCAATCAAGCAAGCAAGATTGCAAGATTGCAAGATTGCAAGATTCCCGCAAGTTAAACTAGATGGATAAAAAGCAATATAAAGGTGTTCAATTTGATCATCATCACTTTGGAATTTTGTAACTGATTTATACTCTGTGCCTCTCATACTGAGCAATTTATTAACTTATTGACTTTAGTTGATTATTTTTGGTTTTATAGAACGAGATTGGATGATTTTAACCATATTGTAATCGAAATTATTCATATAGCGCCATTCGCTCTTACAACAACCACAAAACTCCGATCGAACAGAACAGTAAGTAAGTAGGCCTAAGTAAGTATAGCCTTTATTACTTCATTAGCAAACGCACAATGGGACATCAAAACAGAATGTAAAATAACACATAGAAGTAATAATAATGTATAGTAATAATCATAACGAATAGTAAAGTTCAAAACATGTCAATAAGTGTAAAGCATCCTCGTAATGAATCTCTTTCTAGTGAGGAGGTCAGAACGTGGAATTTCACGGTTGTGAGGACGAAGCCGTAAAGGGTATTGTGTTTCATGAACTGGAGGGAGGGAGTAAACCGTGGAGAACATGCCCAGGGTTAGCCAATATATTGGAAAATAGAGCACGGTCAGCTTTGACTCACACTTCTTCGAAGGTAGGGTAGTTGCTGGGCAAAAAGTTTTTTTTAAAAGAGAGTTTAGATGTTCTCGCTCACCAAAATTAGCGAAGCCCCACATGCAAGCAGGAGAGGAGTAAACCATTCGCGCAACAATAGTAGAGCGCACTACGTCATAATTATAGACAAATGATTGCCAGTTACTGTAGGCCTAAGCCCAGGACACGCAATGCAAAAAAGGACTGCTTAGCTCTGTAGCATATGGTATTAATAGAGAGTGTGACACCAAGAATTTTGAGATCAGTAACCTGGTCAGTCCCATCAATTGGTGGGATAGTGACATCAATTCGGTAATGGGGACGGGTTATGATAATTTCACAAGACTTGCTAGTAGGCCTATTTAAACTTAAGTTGAAACTTTTAGACCATTGTACAATATGAACAAGTTCAGATTCAGTAGTAGAAATGCCTGATGCAGGTATCAGCAAATAACAAACATCAGCATATTTAAATAATCGGTTTCCCATATGGAGAGCCTTTAAACTATAAATTGTAATCAGATAATTGGAGGGACCAAGTCCCGAACCCTGCATAAAACTGGCATTGATAGGCCTACTCTTGTAAGATGAACTAATACCACAAAACTTGGTACAAAGCACTCGACGATAAAGTAATGCAATTACCCATTAGGCCTATATACAAAGTCAGGAATTGGAAGTGAGGCCAGCTACACAGCATGGCTATTGTGCTTCGCTGTATGGAAGGCAGTGGCGTAGCCAGACTTAAATTCAAGAGGAGGCAACTTCAGACGTTCTTTAAACAGGCGCCTTTTTTACAGTGTTTAATCTAGTCCCCTTGCTGTCGGGGGGAATCGAGGGTTCTGGGGTATCCAGCTTATTTAAAAAGTTGACGACCGGGGGGGAGGGTAGTAGCGAGTGTTTCCAAGAACAAGCGTTCAAAAATTTTCGAGGGCGGGGGTACTAACGGAGTTTTCCAAGGATTTTCGAGGGGGGTAGTAACGGGAGTTTTCCAAGACAATATTCCCAGTAAATCCTGCCGGAATTATCCCTAAATTTAGTAACTTTCACACTTTCTCTACTACAAAATTACATGTCTTTCATTTGCCATTTTTAGGATTTCTTCAAAAACTCCGATGACCTTTTTTTTTTATTCATTTGACCTTTTTTCCTTCCACTTTACCACTTTACCTCGAACACAGGCGAGACACGACACTTCAATTCAAGAGGAGGCAACTTGCCAAAATCCTGGTCATTTGCGTCGTTGATCAATTGAAACTCCACTATATGGAAAAACCAAGAGGAGGCCTCCTCCTGCCTTCATGTAGCTACGCCTATGATCGAAGGCCTTAGAAAAATCAAGTGAAATTAAACGAACGAAAGGCTCATGTTCAGCAGTTTCTAACAAATGATGAGTCAAGGCTATGAGCGCTGCAAGAAGTAAAACCAGAAGGCCTGAAGGCAACTTGGTCAGCAAACATACTATTCTCAATTGGGTTAGTGAATACTGAGTAGAAATAATTTTGCACCAATAATTTTTCCAATATTTTGCACTATACAAGTTAATACGTCAAACATCAAATAACCAAGGAATACTAACATATTCTTTTTATACACCTTTAAATGGATTTTCCACGTTCTATATAAAAAGGCCATGCGCGTTTAATCGCTAGATTTTAATCTCTCCAAGGCTGCATCATGCCATGCGAAAGGTGACAACTGTTTAAGAAATTTTGTTTTATCGAGGTCAACAGCATCTGATTCGTAAAGAAGTTATTAAATGTTCTACTGTTGATTATGACAAATTAGGGTAGAAGAAGAAGAGCAGTCCCTTAAGTCAGCCCTCAAGCAGCCATGGGTGCGAAGTGTTACCAACTTCATTTTCTTAGCCTCGGCATATGAGGGCGAGTGGCCAATAATCTCCCTCGCCGTCTCATCTTTCCACCGACAGCTGTTTATATGGGTTGGCAAGGAAGCGTAGGTGGAGCAGAAATCTCAAACCAAATTTCTGCCAGCTGGATTACATGTGTCTGCGAAATCCCGTTGGTGACTAAATTATCCAGAAATATCGACATAATTTGCATGAAACATGAATTTAATGAACTAAAACTCCAGCGAGGAACTCCATCGACAGATACTCAACACCGAAACCGATAAAAAGAACCTGGCTGTCGGAGGCTTCTTTTATGGCACCCAGTCCTTAGCGCGCCTTCAAAAGCGCGAACCGTCAAAAGCGCGCATGACAAATACGTGCCGACAATAGCGCGCATGCATCGAGACGAAAAGACAAAACAAAACTGAAGAAACTCTTGTGTAAGACAGCAGCGCTAACAACGGGGAAAATATCTCTCAAATGAATTGAAGTTATGATAAGCAGTTAATAGCTAAACACTCTTTATATACGGTAGTTAATGTTTGTTTGGTTGTCCTTTCAAATTGAATCGTTATTTGCGATTCCGCGCAGATAGTCGAGCAATGCCACGTTGCCTTTTGTTGGAACCAAAGCTAGCAGGAGTCGGTTAAGTCTGACGTAGGCCTACTTGGATTTCGATGCCTCAGGTTGTCGAAATCCTGCTCGAAAACGCTCGATCATAATGTCTACAACTCTACATCATCCTGCATTGAAGTTTTTCATTCAAAGGGAGAGTGTACAGTCTTTTGGTCTACGCTGCGCGCTTTCGTCAGCGCGCATTTGACGGGCATTTTTTGCAGCGCTCAATTGACGGCACGCTTTTGATGGCGCGCTTTTGTCCTGCGCGCTAAGGACTGGTCACTTATTTTTATATAGCGCCCGTACACAATCTGATCTTCCGAATCCGACGTTTCTGTGGCTGTGAGAAATTTCGGAGATTTACATTACAGAAAAGGCGCTATGTAGCCTAAGCATTCAGTAAGATTGCATTTTCTCTGTCGAGGTGACGAACGTCAACCAGAAGGCCTTCGAACGCATCTCGTGGACTCGTTCTCGAACGGTTGGCCACTCCTTATCGAAGACGTTAAAGAGGAACTGGACCCGGCCCTGGACAATCTCCTCAAGAAGAACTTCATCAAGGCCGGCAGCTACTAGAAGGTCAAGGTCGTCGACAGTGAAGTGGATGTGATGTCAGGGTTTCGTCTCTACGTCACAACGAAGACAAGAAATCCTGCGTACACACCGGAAGAGAGCGCCAAGACTTCGATCATTGATTTTACGATGACGATCAAAGGTCTTGAGTTTCAACTGCTTGGTCTCATCATTCCAGGGCCGCATTAAGAGGGGTGCTATGCCCATGTACCCAGGCCCGCAGTTTTGAGGGGCCCGCATTTTCAGAAGTGAAGAAATTTCTTTCTAACGGGCTTGTTTTTACTAATTTTTAAATCTAGGGGAAAAGTAGCGCAGTCTGTACATAATATGCGTGGTGAACCGGTCGTTGTCAAAGGGGGGGGGGCCTTGAAGGCAATCACAGCACCCGGGCCCGCACTAGCCTTAATGCGGCCCTGCGTCATTCTGACGGAAAAGAAGGTGAATTGATCGGTCCATACTAATCTAATCAAATCCTATATTATAATCTCAATGTAATCTACGCTAATCTAGAATTACATAATTCCGCCACTGCCTGAATTCTGGTAGTGCCAGTCCAAAATATAGATAAAAGAGGAGGGTGACGTTAATCACCTTAGTTATAACCCAGCGTCGTTAAACAGCAACTAACTAACTAAAGACTAAATTTCCACCACTGCCTGCACTCTGCGAAAGCCTGATTTAATGAAGGAGGGGTCGCTAATAATTTTTTTATGACAGCGTCATAGCAACCAATCTCTGATGACGCGCATGATGATACTAATTACAACACCCTAACAGCTCCTAGATTATTCTTTTATATTTTGACTCCTTTGGAATTTCAATTATTTCAGATAAAAATATAAAATAAAAGAAAATCAGGTGAGGTAAGTTACGATAGATTTTAACGGTCTTCGCATTTTATGTTGCAGTTGAACGTTAAATGAACTCTACTATTATAGCATGCTTAGACACCTCTAAATCGTTTTTTACCAAAATTATATAGTTTAAATTTTCGCTCAATCTCAGATATATAACTCCGGATGAAGTCAAACTTATTATTTAGTAGTATAATTCAAATCTCTAACGCTGTTCTACCTGTGGTAGTGCCAGTCAAACGACGTTATGATCTAGCGTCCTTAATATAGCAACCAATCTATTAGATACATTTTATTTTTGATATTTTTGACTCATGCTGTTTTGGGGAAAAAAGTAAAACAATATCTGGCAGGGTAAGACAAGAAATATTTAAAAGGCATTCACTACATACATTGCAGTTAAACGTGAAATTAACACTAAAATAATGGCTTGTTTAGCTACCTTGTATTGGTTTATTTCCAACGCTATGTGTCTGAAGGTTTTCAAATCATGAGATAAAAACAGTTCAATCTATAGTCTAAGATGCAGTTTGTAGGAATCAAATCTCTGACGAAACCAACGCCAATCATCTTTGTTATGAAAGCGTCGTTAAACAGTTAGGGTAATGGTGGATTTAGAATATGGCGATGGTTGGTTACTTGCTGTGATAACAGAGAAGATTAGAGTAAGAGCAGTGGCTGAGCTCGGATATGGCGATACATTTTTAGGATAATGTTATGGCTATAGGTTAATTGCTGAAGCTTTATCATAACAAAGATCATGGATGGTCAACACGCTGCCTGCGGGCCATTATGCGTCTCGCGGGCTGTTGATTGGCGGCCCGCACAACCCCTCTGTAAATATTTTTTGTCTTATTTTACGTCTAATTAGCTCTATACTGGGTGTACTACTGTAATACTGCATGACAATGACATCTAAAAACACTTAAAATGTACTGTTGTCAGTTCTAGTGACCTAGTAATTGCAATTGTAATTGTAATCGAACATTTATATAACGCTGCTCAAAATCAGCAGCGCTCTCGACCTGCTTCAGTGCCTGCGTCAGGAAACAAGAAAGTCTTGTGGCGTCTACGGAACTGGGAAGCTGAGAGGGCTAGTAACTCAAGGCGAAGAGACTGGGGAAGAGAGTTTCAAGCTGATGGACCATCACGGGTAAAGCAACTAGAGTGGGCCGTAGCAGAGCGCTTGCGAGGGACAACCACGGGTCGAAGATCGCAAAAAGGCCCTCGCAGGTAAAGAGGAGACAAAGGTGCAAAAAGACCTCAGGTAGCATGGGGCCACCCCAACGAGGCAGTTACGCATGAGGGAAAGGATTTTGAACTTTACCCGCTGTTGGATAGAGAGCCAGTGAATGGTATCTAGAATATAGCCTGAGATATGGGCAAACTTTGGAATGTCGCCTATAAGCCGAGCTGCTGCATTAAGAATAGACTGCAGTTTGTGAGTATTAGAGGCGGAGAGTCCAATTTATATAGCATTATTTGACGTTTTGAAGGTGACTTACATGTAAGTTAGTGCTCATACCAATTGGCTGCCTTGACCCAGAAAATATGTAATTCGACACTTTATTTGTCATTTTACCTTATCTACGAGCAGAGATGTGCATATTTCTCTTTTAGCGTCCATATTGGCCGCCATTTTGGATGGTACCATTCCCACAGAAGCAAAGGAACAAATCAAGGATAGAGAATTCTGGAGACGACAAGTTGAGGACTCATCGTTGGCCTTGGCCTGACGGAGGAGAAACAAAGAAGAAGAAGATTAACTTTTCTGCACTTAGCCTATAATTATGTGTCGTTTGTAGCATACTAAACTGTGGACACACGAATGATTATATTTTAAGAGCTGTAATACGCCAAAAACTATCTTTCGGCGGCAACGGCCTCCGTTGTCATAAGCTGCCGTTAAACTGTGGATCCATCTAAATGATTATTTCCGTCACTGTTTGTACTCTGACAGTGCCAGTTTCAAACCCGATTGAAGGAGGAAGGCGATACAAATGATCTTTGTTGTCATACAGTGTCGTTACAAATGATCTTTGTTATCACACAGTGTCGTTACAAATGATCTTTGTTATCACACAGTGTCGTTACAAATGATCATTGTTATCACACAGTGTCGATACAAATGATCTTTGTTATCACACAGTGTCGTTACAAATGATCATTGTTGTCACACAGTGTCGTTACAAATGATCTTTGTTATCACACAGTGTCGTTACAAATGATCATTGTTGTCACACAGTGTCGTTACACTGAAATGCTACTACTAGTAATTACTAAGAGATCTCACTCTCTCAGGGACATTTATTAGTGGGCGATAGTAGCCTATTGCTAAGAGTGCTTGCCTTAGACACCTTAAAAGCGGTATCAACTAATGCTATATAAGAATGGGAAACAATAAGTGGTCAATAACTTTAATAGCAACCAATGCCATGTAAAGGTAGATCGCTAACGGCCTTGAGACAGATGCGATATGCCAAAAAATAATTTCTGTCAACGTCAACAGCCTTTGTTTCCGTAAGGTGTCGCTAAACTCTGCATCCATCCAGACGATCAATAAGAGCGCGCGCTCTCTCTCTCTCTCTGTTTTTCTGTGTCTCTCAGTCTCTCTGTATCTTTCTGTCTCTGTCTTTTTCTGTCTCTAAGTTGGAAGTAAGAAGATTATAGTATAGGATGAGAATCTTTAAGACATGTTGATATTAAGGAATCCTGCCATCGCCTCGAAATGCATAACAGCGTCGTTAAACAGCAACCCTTAACCTTGGTAGGACCAGCTCAAAGCCTAGGCAGGAGGGCGACGCTAATCATCGTTATCAGAGTCGCTAAACAGCAACTATGGGAACTATTTGTAATTGTAAGTAAATATAAGAAAATTATTTTAAAAATAAAACAACTACATTACAGTAAGAATGTAATTAATTGAAAAGTCATAGAAACTTCAACATTAGTTAACATAGGAGCTGGAAATGTAACATAGCACTAGATACCATTTATTGCCATACTCAAAATTAATGTGTTTGACTTAAACACTAGGGTGGAGTGAAAAAAACAAAAATTCTAGAATCAGAACGTAATAGTGATAACTCGTTGCCTTTTTTGTGTAGTTAGTTATAATGCCAAATATTCCTTTAAGATTATTACTATTACATTTAGGTTTTATAATTTTACTCTTTTCACTCCACCCTATTAAACAACTTTAAATCGTGTCCTGTCAATGTTATGAACATTGAATACTATAGGGTGACTAGATAGGTCGAGAACGATTTTGAATGCAGACAAATATATGTTATACACAATATAATATGGAAAGTTGTATACTGGAGGATAGGTTGTTCAAATGAGAATGTTAAGCAAAAAAATTAGATCACTAGCTCTCTTATTAAAAGTTTAGCGCCAATATCCGTGACGTCATCAAATTCGTGCCAAGCAAACGTAAACAAGCAGCATTATCATTGACTAGTGAATACGCCGATTAGGCAATGGCGACCTTAAATGAATCGCAAATTAGGGCTCAAGCTATTACATTATTGGAAGAAAAGTACAGTTACAGTGTTATAGGAAAGAAATTGGGTCGTTCTAAATCGTGGATTAGCAAGTGGGCCAAACGCTCCACAGGTGAAGTTCAGTCCCTCAGTTCTGGTGTGGGGAGGCATGACATCTCTTGGATTCATAGGCGGAGACTTGGTCTTGGCTTTGGGGGGGAATGGTGGAGGAGCGGCCGAAGGACGATCGGCGAGGCGCGCAGCGCCGAGCAGGGGGAGGGGTTTGGGGAGGGGCACATCCCCCTCCCCATGTAAAAATTTTTGAATTTCGACACTGTAATGGTAGCATTTTAAGCTGTCATCTGAACAAAATTGCTCTATAATTTGAGTGCTGATAGGAACCAGCTGTCACTCGTAGCTTAAATGTAGTTTGAGTCGTGTTTGAGTTTGGGGAGGGGATGTGACCCCTCCCCTGCAGGGACGTCATTTCAGGGGGCAAGAAAATTTTTCGGGGCAAACTTGGCCAGCTTGTTAAGTTTTGCATTTAGTCTACATGTGCAGAACTGTGGTTAAATATTTTAACATGTTTCCTTCTTGTTCTTATTTATTTCTTACTATGTTTGATTCAGTGATGGGAAGTATTTTAAATACTAGTATTTAAAATACTACTTTAATTGCTAGTATTTAACATACTACTTTAAATACTGTCTAAGTATTTTGTACTTATATATTTATATATATTCCGAACTTGCACAATGAATCAATCATTCATTGTCAATGATTGATATGACAGCTATTTTAACTTCTTAAAGTAAATTTTCAATTTTACTGCTGTTTCGTTATCTTTGGTCAGCCTCAGATGGAGCTTTGCTTCTCTGACACCCTGAGGGCCATGACCAGGGGCTTTCCCCTCATAAATAATAATAGCCCAATAATAATTAGTGCAGGCCTAGTTCATGCAGCATGCGATACTGCTTTGTTAACTGTTATTTATGACAAATTAAAGTATTTTTAAAAAGTATTTTAGCATTATAATTTAAAGTACAAATGCTCACAAATATTTTAAGTAGAAGTATAAATACTGTCATTCTATTGTATTTTAAATACAAGTATTGTATTGTATTTTATTGTATTGTATTTATAAATTTATAAATCCCCTCTCACAGTGAACACCAATCAGAGGCGCTCCCAGTGCGAAAGACTTCGAGCGAAAAGGGTGGTCTTAAGACAGCGAAAAGAAGCACCAGGCCCACCAGATAGTATCAAAGAACGAGTTGATGAAGGGAGTTGGGTCCATAATGAAGGGCCAATGAAGGCAAAAGCTCGAGATTTAGCCATAGTAGTCCTCGCTCGTGGGACAAGAAGGTCAAGGCGATCAAGTGAGCGAACGGATGGTGAGAGATGGCGGAGATAGGCCGGCGAATGAGGCAACAGAGGTATTTGGGAGCTAGGCCAGCATAAGACCGGCAGACAAGAACAAGGACCTTAAGCTGGATGCGAGCAGTGAGAGGGAGCCAGTGAAGTTTTTACAATACAATACAATACAATACAACTAGCAAGTTCGGAATATATAAAAATATATATATATAAAACAAAGTCTACAGAGCAAAATTTGTAAATTGTTATGCTCCCAGTGCGAAATAGGTTGCTACAGTGCAACTTTGTCAACAATTGTCTGCTGTCACTGTGTGCCTTCACTTCAATCACAGATGCAAATGGAATTATGAAGACTCATATTAAAGAAAAACTTTGGAAGCTTCCACACCACTGTCACAATAAGAATACGATCATGCTTAAATAACTTAATAAGGCTTATTTGCTCAACAAAGGAGCATTCCTGGTCCTTTTTTCTGCAAAATTTCTTATGACAATTCAAAATAAATCAATTGTTCAGGCAATATTAGACTCAATTAATGCTCAACAAAGCCAAATCCACAAGACATTAATGAGACATTATAGACCTTAAAAATTCTTAATCACCTTGAGTTGCAGAGGCTACTGTTGATGGAGTTGTCAACAGTATATGTAAGCTGACACATACATTTGGAAATTGCTTTGAAGGATTGCACTGCGTTAAAAAGTCCAACAGGTCCAGTGGTGTTAAATGGGTACATTCAAAATTTGCCTTATGTACAGAGGGTAAATGATGAATTTCTGTTATTGAGGTCAGCAGGATATTGCTTTGCTGAAGCTACAGCTTTTTCTGCCAACTCACTTGCAGAAGTGGTTAGATATTTCCACAAGAAATGAAACCTTTCTGCCAAATTTGATTAAATATGCATAACATAGGAAAACTTTGACTGTGAAATAAGTTCTATAATGTAAGACTGATGAATAGCAAATTAGCTTACCTTCACAGGTGTCAGTTTATTATTGATATTTACATCTACACCTACATATATGTAGGCCCTATGTATCATAAGAGTTTTATCCATTAGCCGCATCACCCGATCCAAACAAAACGTGCAGAGAATGACACTCCAAACTGTATATAATATACCAATGGGACAATCTGTGTGACTGAAAGGTTTTGGCTTAGGCAAGGGCTCCTGGCTAGAAATTTGATATAGGTCTACTGCAAAACCTGGTTTCATGCATGAGAGCCAGAATGTGGGTGGGAGGCTAGTTGATGAGAGATATCTTCCTGATGGTGAAGCTGAAGCTGCATGGGAATGTTAGAAAAGGGTCATATAAGGTGAGTATAATGAAAGAAAGCATGAACATTAGCATTGACCTACATCATGTAGAGGCTATCAGAGGCTATCAATCTTACAACTATGCCGTTGACCGGTACCTCTGTGGGCTCTCTCGGCTAGTCGTCTTTGACAGGCAACTCTGTGTGTTCTCCAGTCAGTCGGTATATGAGATAATCTGTGTGACTGAAAGGCTGGATTGCCTGTTCGTCTCCAGTTACATAGTACTTATGTAGCTAAAGCTAAAAAAAATTTAATTTCCACACTGTAATGGTAGCATTTTAAGCTGTCACCTGAACAAAATTGCTCGATTATTTGAGTGCTGATGAGAACCAGCTGTCACTCGTAGCTATTACTATTATATTCATGAAATATTTCAGAAATATTGGGGGGATATAAGCAGCTCCGTCCCCCCACCTCAAGTTTTGGGGGGACCGTCCCCCCCTGTCCCCCCCTAAGTCTCCACCCCTGCTTGGATTAACAAAACTTCATATCATTCCAAATAAAACTTCAGTCACTTCGAGTTATTACATTAATGAGATACTGGAGAAAGAGGTCAAACCCGCATTCCAGCGAACTGCAGTCTGCGCTCAGTTAACAGCCACAAAAATGTTTCATAACAACGGCGAAGGATTATTTCAACAAGACGGTGCACGTGCACACACATAAAAAGCCTCGGTCGAATGGTTGAACAAAAATATCAATGGATACTTCTCACCGGGGGACTGGCCGCCTAATTCGCTGGATTTGTCACCAATAGAAAATGTTTGGAGTATTATGGCGGCAACTGTTTATGCCGATCCCGAACCCCAGACATTGAACACCTTAAAACGTCGGCTTCGTAAGGCATGGACATCGATACCTCTGACAACTCTGAAAAATCCTATCGGCTCGATGCCTAATCGACTTGAGGCTGTAATAAAGAGTAAAGAAAACATTATTAAATACTAAATGATAATTTGTATTAATTAATTAATTATGTGTGGATTAACAATGATGGTCGTACAATAGGCTATTGTTTTCGGCCTAACTGGACGTTTGCTTGGCACGAATTTGATGACATCACGGATATTGGCGCTAAAATTTTAATAAGTGAGCTAGTGATCTAATATTTTTGCGTAACATTCTCATTTGAACAACCTATCCTCCAGTATACAACTTTCCATATTATATTGTGTATAACATACATTTTTCTGCATTCAAAATCGTTCTCGACCTATCTAGTCACCCTATATTTATCGCTCTATCCTAACTCTGCCACTACTCGTACTATGCGCATACGAGAACTTTGATTGTCATGTTGAAATTGATAATTGAATCTGTATGTAGGCCTACTATGATTGATGGATAATGAATATTGAACATCACCTGTAAATGTAATTTTGATAGTTTGATGGTAATTTAGATAGATGAATGTGATATTCTATAAAACATTGTTAATAAAATTGAGGAGAAAACAGTTATTAAAAGAGCCTGTTTGGCCCAAAAAAATCGACAACAACCACTTGTCAAATTTCACCGTTGCAACATTCTGTCAGAAACGGAAACCAAGACAAGAAAAGAGAAAGAATATTGATGAAAAACATTATTCGAAGAAGACTTAAATACGTCAAAAACTGTAAAGACCTCGATATCCTATCAGAAATGGAATTCAAGACAGAAAAAAAGAGAAAGAAAACTGATGAAAACACTACACGAAAATGAACTGAAATGCATCAGAAACTTTAAAGACGTCAACGGCCTTTGTCGCTAAAAGATGTCGTTAAACATTTGCTAAAATTAATAATAATAATCGCCATATCCTAATAAAACTATTTGCTTAGACACCTTTTAATCGTGTCGAATCAATGCTATAAGATTGCCATATTTCGTTTAGTCTGAACTAATCCCATCTGCAGCTTCAGTTCTAACAGGGAATCCTCTTCTCGTAAATGACTGCAGCAGTCACACTATTTCAATAAGCAATCGATATATATAAACCGCATGAATGTCTAGTAACGAGAGTCGTTTATTAAAAAAGTCCGAGACTACAAAATTGTTAATCATTCATTTGCTGTGACAGGAACTAATAATAGTCCTTCCATTGATTGCAATACGTGACACGATGAAATCGACATCAAGGTTTCTAGCAGCCCTTAGATGGCGCTATCCTGCACCCATTGGCCAATTTAATAGCAAATAATTATACGTCATATAAAAATATTAATTACTAATAATTAGCGGTATTCTAAATAATTATCGACACAAACCATCTGCCAAATAGCGTCGCCTCAAGCATTTGTTGCCATAAGATGTCGTTAAACGTTTCATCCCATCCCTATCCGCAGTGCCACAAGTGCCAGTCCAAAGCCTGGAGAAAGGAGGAGGGTGAGTCAAAGCCAAGGCAGTCATAGGATGTCATTAAACACTGGAAACTATAATTACAATTAGGCCTACAGGAAAGGTCATGCGAAATCAATGGTGCGATTAGCTAAAACTATTTCCACAGCAAAGGCCAATTGCGATTCTCACAGTCTCATTATCCAATTATTACTACTATTATTTTCTTATTGCTTCACTGTAATTCATAAATGCTATCATTATTCACTCAATATAGCGATTTATTATAATTGTTAGATTGGTCGTCTAAAAAACTGAGATAATAATATTATAAAACTTGTCGTCATAACAAGGTTTCCAGATTAGTTCGATCTACAAACATTGTAATTCTAGACAACATGTTGCTGTTTAACGACGCCGTTTCGAAACAAAGATGATTAGCGTCACCCTCTTCCTATGGGCATATTTCGGACTGGCACTACGAGAGTACAGGCAGTGGCGGAGTTTTCGTCAGAGATTTGTTTCCAACATCTGGATGGATCCACAGTTTAACGGCAGCTTATGACAACATAGGCCGTTGCCGCCGACAAAGATTAGTTTTTGGCATATTACAGCTCTTTCCAACATCTAAACAGATGCAACAGATCTTATAGCTGAAAGACTGAACGAATTTTAAACTATATAACGTTGGAAAGGAGCAATTTAAAGGTGTCTAAAATAGCCTAATATTGGCGTTAATTTTACATACGGTGTGAAGGCCGTTGAAATTATATCCAATGTTACCTGATTTTAATAAATATTTACCGGAAGTAATTATAATTCCTCACGAGTCAAAATATTTAAAAAATGTAGCTACAGTAGTGGCTGTTACGGTTTAGTAATATTATAGTAAGCGGAATCAGATTGGTTGCTGTTGTAACAACGCTATGTTATAAGAGAGATGATAAGAGTCACCCTCCTGCTTCATCCACATTTCGGACTGGTACTACCAGAGTGCAGACAGTGGCGGAGTTCTGTAATTCCAGATTAGCTTAGATTAAATAAAGATTAGATTGGATTCGGATTTGATTAGATTAAGATGTACCAATCAAATCACCTTCTTTTCCGTCAGATTGACGAGACCAATTATATATAATAATCAATAATATAAAATAATCAGTTGATCCTCAAGACCTTTAGATCTAATCGTCACCGTAAAATCAATGATCGAAGTCTCTTAGCGCTCACTTCCGGTGTTTACGCCGGATTTCCTGTCTTCGTTGTGATGTAGAGACGAAACCCAGGCATCACATCCACTTCCTTGTCACCGACCTTCAGTTGTAGTAGCTTTACATAATTTATGCTTCTCTATTCTCCCATGGCGAAGCAAAATGCTCCTTCATGGAACAAATAGGGAAGGCATGAATATTTAAAAATCTGATTTTAACCATCGGCCTATATTTAAACAATTAGAAAATTATTAATAATGGTGACTGTAAGTTACATATTGAAAATAATCAACAAAAGTAATGAAAATTCAATACTTAATTAAAATTAGTGTTGTTATTTTAAAATTAAATTGTTGTTGATTGTTAAATTTAATTACATAGACCTGATGTGACGTCACATTTCTCAACCCAACCCCCCCTTCCATGTCACACATCGTCACAAGTTTCCCACCCACTTCCCATAGGTGCGTGACGTCATTTATGGACGGCCCTTTTACGACGCTATATATACATAGACCATAGCCTACGCTTTAATCAACTCCGCCACTGATTGTACTTTGTCAGTGCCAGTCCCAAGCCTGGCTGAAGGAGGAGGGCGACGCTAATGATCTTTGTTATCACACAGTGTCGTTAAACTGAAACTACTACTACTACGCATTTTATCAGAAATGGTTTCATTATGCCAAAACGAATTCTGTCGAAATCAGCCTCCTTTGTTGCCATAAGACGTCGTTAAACTCTGGATCCATCCACGCGTTTATTCGCCAGCTTCAACTGTAGGACTCCAAAAGTCTGTATCATGCCATACGGAGAGAGATAACTTTAACAAATAATTGCTATCGGCGTCAACGGCCATTGTCGCCATAAGATGTCGCTCACCTGTGGGAAATCCAATCGCTAGTTAGGTGTAACAGTTGAGCCAAGTAGAATATAACTGTTACATAAGTAAGGTAAGGTCAACGTCAACGGCCCTGGCAACCATAAGGTGTCTTTATACAGTGGAAAATACTATTATTCCCCAACGAAGGCGTTAACCCAACTGGGTTGTCTTCAAATCAGATGTCTGTGACTCTGTATGCCTTTCCGTTGGGTAGGAGCTCATCCAATGTCACCTGCTTGAGGGAATAGGCGGGTCATTGGTAGCTAGGCGTACAACCCTAGTTGTACGGCGGCTAGCAACGATTAGTCTTGGCAGTTAGAGACGATTGTTACAGTTGAGAACAGTAAAAATAGAAACGGAAAACATAGATGAGTAAGCATAAAGACATTGTTGCAGATTGATTAGAAAGAACGCTTTCTTTAGACGCCTCTAAAATGATTCCACTCGACTTGGTATTCGACACGGTGGCAATAATAAATTATTGGTTACTATTAGAGCGCTTTCTTTAAACACCTTTAACACGCTGACAAAAAACACTATTTAAGCATAGGACGAGGTTTGTTGGTTGTGTCACTTCTTACCTTGTCCTGTTTTTTGTAAGCTGTATTACCCCATACGAACGGTGGAAACGGTTCTAACCATAAGTTCGTCACTACTCTACATGTAATAGTGCCAGCCCCGTACTTGAAGAAATGAGGAGGGCGACGCCAATCATCTTCGTTATAATACAGTGTCGTTAAACAATAACTAAATACTAACAGCATTCTGAGCTCTTTTTAGACACCTGTAAATGGATTTTACGACACTATATATATAGAGGCCTACGCATTTAATCGCTAACTAAAAAAAACAGGACAAGGTAAGAAGTGACACAACCAACAAACCTCGTCCTATGCTTAAATAGTGTCGTTTCTCAGAAATTTCTAGAAATTAGAAATTAAAAGTGAAAGACTGAGAATATCAGGTCAGATTGCAGTGCTCTTTTCTGTTCGTGTCTTTAACGTGTGGTGGGGAGCTGTCTGTTTCAATGTATGCCTATGCATGTATTTTGGTTATGATGTCTGGTTGCGTTGAGTGGAGAAAGGGAGGGAAAATGAAAAAAAAAAAAATGTTTGAAAATTAAAAATTAAAATATAAATTTCATATCATAATTTCAGGTGTTGTAAACTTCATAATTACAGGTTTTGTAAACTTGAAACCAATGCTGTTATATCATTGAATAGCTGGACTGGAAATCTGGTGTACATTATTGCTGTTTATAAGGAATCTTTTCATTTGACATTAAAAAATTTTATGTGTGATAATTGCTGCAAAACAGTGTATAATTTTCCTGAAAGACCATCTTACACTATATTATCTTATGCAAGTAACATTGACATTAGTATCTGAATTATAATATTATGCTGCTAAACGATGAATATTAGTGACATTGTAAAGTACTGTTTAGATGTCTTTAACTCTATCAATTTTGTTTCAACTGCATTGTACATAATTTTGAATTGTCGTCAACGGCCATAGATGTCATACGATGACGTTAAACCATGGAATAAAAAAAATATAAAAAAAAACGCTAACTGGTCTCCAAAGTGGCTATCATACCATACGAACGGTGACAACTGTTTAAAAGTTTATTCTATCGAAGTTTATTCAACGGTCTCTGACGCCATAAGATGTCTTTAAACAGTTGGATTCAATCGCTAGTTTGACGTACATTTGAGTAAAGTAGGATAATGACATAGGTAAGAAAAGGTCGACGTGAAAGACCCTGGAAGCTATAAGGTGTTGTTAAACAATGGTAACTATTACCGCTAAAAGTTCTAATCGAAGGCGTTAACCTAACCTGGTCGTCTAAAAATCTGATGTATATGCATTGTCGTTGGGCATCATTGGTAGCCAAGCAAATGGTAGCCATCGATATCGTCGCAGATCATGTAGTCGCAAATCATTTCGTCGCCCTAAATATCGTCGCAGTCTACTGATCGCAATCATATAGTCGTATTGGACGTAAATCAAGTGGTTATTCCTCAATTGGTCGTAATGAGCATCTGTGCACGAATGCATAGTACCGGAGACCAACAATGCACAAATATCACGCACCTACTTCTGAACTTGTATCAGCAGTTGTTGGGGTAATTCGTTCGTAATGTACGCCTAGTAATCGCCACAATGTCGAAGTTAACGTTTGTTACGAGTAGCAGAGGAACTAACAAGGCAGTCTTTGAGGGTTATATTTATAGAAAGATGAGAGAGGTGAGCGGGAAGACATACTGGCGATGATGAAACTAAACCGATTATAGTCCCTAGATTTTTATAGAGCTTTTAACCTCCTTTTACTTAGCTATGTAACCGTGACTTTCAGTTTTTTAATTAGCTTTGCATGATGAGATTTTCTGTTGTAGGCTACTATAAAAAACGACGGAATGAACACGACGACTTGCATGCGACGAGTTATATAGCGACGATTTAATTAACAACGACATAAATTGCGACGACTTGACTACGACGAAATGACTTACGACCTAACGATAGGGAACCAAGCAAATGACACCTCGAGGTCGGCTTGAGACGATTATTCTCAGCAGAAAGAAACGATCGTTGCCGGTGAAAACTGCAAAAAATATGAAGAATTGGAGACTACAATGGAGTCAGAAATAAGCAAAGACACAGTGACATATTAATTACAACGTTTTCTCCTTAGACACCTCTAAAATGATGTCAAACAAAATTTAAATTCGTATGGGATGTGGTGGCAATTGGCTAAAACAGTATCTTTAAATGGGTATATTTCACAACCGGAGGCAAATTCAGAAATAGAATTAGGGAAAAATAAAGTCATGCAAAATTTAAAAAATTTCTTACACAAATATTTTACTAGCAGTGCTGAAGCATACTTAATATTGAGCAGAGCTTAAATTTGACAGATTTGGCCTAATTTTTCATTTTAGTTTTTTTACTATGTGAAACACATACAACTTTGATTCCTAAATATTTACAACTCCGTTACATACTAAATACACATTACAAGATACCGCCACTATTTATAGTTAGTGATTAATTAGTATTAAGTGTGCATTAAATTATGACACAGCAAAATAAATTATTATGACGATAAATTATCTACATGTACCATTAAATAAATTCATTTTAATAGAAAAATAAAGTAACGGAGTTGTAGTAACGGAGTTGTAAAATATGCATAATTAGGTCTCCACGCTTACCGCGCGAGTTAAGATATAAAAATAGTAATAGTTTATAGTGGCCAGGCTGTCAGTTTCAATATTATTTTTGAAAGAAAAAAATTATATACACGCAAAATGCAATAATTACCGTCACGGAGTTGTAAATCTTTTTTATACTATAACATTACCGGATAAATTTCCGCAAATTGTCAACAGAAGCAAATATCCATATTGATTTCTTTTCGGTAAAATCAATGCAGAAATGTTCTGCTATCGAAGATGTCAATTCAAAAAAATTGAGTTTTCAATTTATTCCACAGATGGCAGAAACCCATTCGTAACGGAGTTGTAAGCAATATTTGAAGACAGAGGGTTTTATTTATTTTTTAATTATTTAGTTCGTTAATAAGTTAATAAAAACCATATGGAGCAATGGATATATGTAAGTTAATGATCTAAAAATTTAAAACATCAGTTCAGCGCTTCAGCTGTTACCCTAACGTAACGTTGAATTGACGCACCATTAGAAAGGACAATGCAATTTCGGGTTAAAATTGGACTTTATAATTTTTTTCTCATACTAATCATCTAAATAATATAACATACATAATTTTTTTAAACTAACTTATGCCCTGTGATGTATTTAAAAATTATACATTATAATTTTATTCTTTGTGTAAGCCGCCCAAAGGAGAAGACGGAAATTTATCTAATTTGCCTCCGGTTGTGAAATATACCCAAATACCTTTGAAACGTTGCCTTCCGATCAATAAAATTGTATTACAGGCATAGAACACTTAACTGATTTTTTAGCTGTAATATGCCAAAATTAATCTTTGTCGGCGGCAACGGCCTATGTTGTCATAAGCTGCCGTTAAACTGTGGTTCCAATCCAGAACACTTAAGCTGTAATAATGCCAAAAACTAATCTTTGTCGGCGGAAACGGCCTATTTTGTCATAAGCTGCCGTTAAACTGTGGACACACACACAGAACACTTAATGATATCAGCAAGATTGAAGAGGAAACAGTTATTAAAGAGCCTATTAAGGTAAAAAAAAAATGAACGGAAAGCCTAAGAGGCTAGAAGATAATAATAAAAAAAATGCGAAACAAATTAAAAAAGAGCCTATTATGGTCATGAGAAGAACCTTTATGGTAAAAAAAGAGACTGAAAGAATAAAAGAACCTGTATAAGGTCAAAAAAGAGCCCTTAGGCCAAAAAGAAAGAAGAAAAGAGTCGAATAATGAATAATGTGTTATATATATAGATTGATATATCTTATATTATAAGGCGAAGTCTGTTTACGTTTTCCTTCTGTTTGTATGTTTGTATGTTTGTTTGTCCGCATCTAAAGGCTCGGAAACGGAACGCTTTAGCGATTTACAAAATTTTACACAACATTATTACGCCACGGCATGATCAACGCGACTATTTTCAGCTCGCAATTTTATTTAAACGCCGATATATGGACATTTTAAATTATTTCCAACTGTTTCAACGAGGCTATCTTTTAATAGTATGGCCATTTGTCACGTCACGCGGCTAAATATGCATGACGTCAACGCTCTGATTACGTCACCGCTCTGATTACGTAAACGCTCTGATTCGCAACCAATAATACGCCTATTATAAGGTTGAGATAACCCGTGTAGAACGGGGAACAAATAATATTGAGTAAATAAGGTAGAGATAACCCGTGCAGTACACGGGAAAAGCAACTATGTTCACCTCTAAATATCGTTTCCATTCAGATATATGGACATTTTTAAATATTTGAAGCCCATCAGCAAATATAGTAAGTAAGTAGCCTTTATTTGCAGTTGTTAAAAATTACGCCTGGGCAAAACCCGGGCGAACGCCGGGTAAAAAATGCTAGTATTATATAAATATATTAAGTAATAATAATAATGATGATTTATATGAATAAGAGATCGACAACAACAACCAAATGCCAAATTTCACCGTCGCGACATCCTCTCAGAAACGGAATCCAAGACAAGAAAAGATAAAAGAAAACTGATGAAAACATTACAAGAAAATGAACTGAAATACGCCAAAAACTTTAAAGACGTCAACAGCATTTTGCAGCTATAAGATGTCGTTAAACATTGGATTAAACAAAAATATCAACACACTTGTAAACTAATAATGATGAGACGAGGTGGAAATTATGAGACACGGTGGCAATTAACAAACTCCGCCCCTGAACTCTGAGCCATAGTACCAGGTAGTGCCAGTCCCAAGCATGGATGAAGCACAAGGGCGACGCTAATGATCTTTGTTATCACACAGCGTCGTTAAACGGAAACTACTACTACAGGTAATTAGCTAGAGCGTTCTATTTAACCCTCCGTCGGACGTGGGGTCAAAAGAGTGCATTTCAAGTCATGGATCGATGTTAAAAAGTGAATTGGCTGCTGCGATTTTTCACGACAATTATTGTACAGATATTCAAGTTGAGTGTGTATGCGAATTTTAGATGGACACAAAATTACAGGACATTTATACAGATAGAGTCATGGGGTCAATTTTGACCCCACTGCTAATAATAATTGATGTTTCTTTCTCATTAAACAGTCTAAAGTTGCACAAAACCCGCAATATTGCTTCCTTATTTCTTGTTACGTTTACTTATCAGTGACCCCACGCCCTTAGTTGTATAGTTTTTCCGCCCGACGGAGGGTTAACATAATTATAAAGTCAGGTCGATGCAAACCATAGGATGTCGTTCAACGTTGAATAATAAAATTGTTAAGATGTCCTAAAACACATTTTACTTTTTGTATAACCGTTCTATAAATAGATCATACTGGTACATTCGTCAATGTCAAACAGCCCACTACTTTCTTTCTGCTATAAATGGATGACGATACAATTGACAATGATAGTGCAGCCACAACCTGTACTGTGGTAGTGCCAGTCCCAAGACTGGATGAAGGAGGAGGGAGACACTTATCATCTTTGTAATGACACAGCGTCATTTAGCTGTTGCCATGTCACGCCGTCGTTACATGTTAAGCCTTCATCATGATTGTATACGTCGTTGATATTGATAACCACACCGCTGCCTGGTACTCTAATAGTGCCAGTCCGAGGCATTTATAAAAGACGAGGGCGACGTCAATGTTCCTAGCAGCAATAAGATAATCGTTAAACACTCTACCCACTATTGCGGCTGCTGGATGTTATAACTTAACGGCGAAAAAAGTTGAAAGGATTTTTATCATAATTTATCGACGTCAACGGTCGTTGCAAGAGACCATTAAGGTGTCGTTAAAATCTTGCTATTTTCCCATCTTTCGGATAATAATGAAGGTTAGTTCTCAAGAATTGTCGTTATTGTACAAAAATTCACATCGACGTTATAACGTTGTTTGATACCATCAGACTTACGGTTTTGAATTATACGGACATTTTAAGACTCTAATTAGATACCTTTAAGTCTTGCCATTCCGGTTCTATAAATAACGCATTTTCGTTAATATCTAATGTGACCCTTAATTCAGTTGCTTTCGACGCATTTAGAGACACGGTTTCACCTATAGCCACAACTGTAACTGTAACTGTAATCGAACATTTATATAGCGCCGCACGTAAATCAATCAGCAGCGCTGTCGACCTGCTTCAGTGCCTGCGTCAGCGAACAGGAATGTCTGAAGGCGTCTGGAGGAATAACAATTGTTTCGTGTAAAACCTACTGGGTAGGTTTCCAAGCGCCACTTTTAATTGTTGAACATGTCAGAGGCAGATTAAGTAAGATTAGTTCCAATCAGGTTTCTCCAAACGATTTCGTTGTTTAGCTATGAACTCATTCGAAGCGACCAACGACTGAAGCCTGAACATTGTTATACATAAACCTGATGCGATTAGATTACCGCATTAAACAAGATACTTTGCACGGGATCCAGAAAGAAGGCAGTTTCATCGGTCTATACTAATCTAATCAAGTCCAATCTAATCCTAAAGTAATCCAAAACTAATCTAGAATTACAGAACTCCGCGACTCCCTTTAGGCCTACTCTGGTAGTACCAGTTTTCTGGATGAAGGAGGAGGGTGACGCTAATCATCTTTTTATGACACAGCATCGTTGGACATCAACCAAATAATATATTTGAGGACGCGTATTATGATACTAATAATACCAAAACAGCTTCTAACTTAATTATTTGATTTTTGACTCAAGAGGAATTACAATTGTTTCGTGTAAAAATTAAAAATATATCAGGTGAGATTAGATAGATTTAAACGGCCTTCAAACCGTACATTAAATTTATGCTAATATTAAGGTATCTTTAAACACCATTATATCGCTTCTTTCCAACGTTATACAGTTTAAATCTCGTTCAATCTTTGAGTTAGTCGTCATGTGTAGCTATTTTGTATAAGACTTTCATTCTTATTGTTGTTAGCTTACGGTTGACCTTATGTACCTGAATTTTAATTCAAAGCCGAGTTTATAGCTCGATACCATACGGGGAATTTTTTATAAATTACCAAGGAAAAGGTGATCGTATTAGAGATAAAAAATTCCATTTTATGCCATCCGGCAGTGACGTCATCCGACAATAACGTCCGACCATAGACGCTGTGTAATAGCGGAATCATTTTAACGATTCTATTAATTTCACTAAACTAGTTATTGCTTATCAGTAAAACAATCCTCAATATTGCACGATCACCCGCTCAGACCTTGTTTCTCAATATCGAGATGGATCAGATCTAAGAAAGAATTTCATACAAATAAATCAAAATTTACAAGCAGCCAACAGTCACTTTTACCAAAATAAAAATCAGAACAGCTTCTAAGCTGTATTATTTTACTGATCGCAACAGACTTGAACGGTTTCTTGCAAGAGCTGCACGCCTGGGTTATCTACCATCTGGAACCGCAACCATCGAAGAGCGAGTCTCGTCAGCTGAAGACCGCCTCCTCCAGTCCATCATCTGGAATGAGATGCATGTCCTACGACGCTTCTTTCCGCCACCTGTGCTGCGACCCTACGCTCTCCGACCTCGTGCACATGACTTTGTACTTCCTCCAAAAGACTCTAAGAACTTTATACCTAGAGTACTATACAAGCGAATTTTTAAGCCACCACGTTGACCCAAATCTTAAAAACTAACATTACTTCCTATTTTTTGCCTTTATAGTAGCCTTTGTGTATGTAAGTTGTGAAGCGGTGTGTCTTCCTGCTTGATAAATAAACGAATATATCATCATAAGCGTTTAACTGCCCTGTTAGCCTAATCTTATACAGACCCTTCCAGTCCTGCCTGGCATTAAAGGTTATGTCATTGAATAGGCTATACTGGGCATTGAGATTACAGAAAAGTTCAGTTTTCCCCGTATGTTCAAAGACATTGCATTCGGACCAAGCAATCTCTCCATGCCCATCGTATTTTGATCGAACATGGGCTTTCGGGGGTCAGGCTTCATGATATGGTCAGGGCTACCACTATATCAGCCGCATGCTATACTGTTCCCAAGTATGGTGGGGCTTCGCCAGTAAGCAGGAACTTGACTCTGAGCGCGCTGGTCCGCAAGTTGGTACGCCTTGGTTTCCTACCCAAATCTTTCCCCATCTTTGAGGAGCTTTGCAAAAAAGCTGACATAGACCTTTTTAGAAACATCTTAACAAATACTAGCCACACCCTCCACGACCTTCTCACCCATTTCAGTTGTACTGGTCATGACCTGCGCCCACGCTCACATAACCGTGTCCTCCCTAGATTTTATTCCCTTACCAGGCGCGGCTTCTTAGCTAGGATGTTGTACAGTTAGACATTCTGTTTCTAGTTGACTTAATTTTCTTCTAATTATGGTTTTCTTTATACATAAATTATTTCTGACTTTTGTATGTAAAGCGCTGAGCGTTTGCTTGCGTTTAATAAAGAACATTCTTACTTACTTACTTACTTATCTTGCGGTCGCCAGGACCGTTACGTCGACCTCAACCTAATAGGCCATTGTGTGCGTTTGATACCAACGATGGATGGATCCACACTTTAACGGCAGCTTATGACATCATAGGCCGTTGCCGCCGACAAAGATTATTTTTGGCATATTACAGCTCTTATGATGAGATGCATAAGGTTGTCGCTGTTCCTTTAGCTCTCGGCAAAGATCTTTCCCCAGTTTCTTGATGAACAGCCGACGCTTTCCCACTGGAGCCTTGTCAAACTTCAATTTCTCATGGAGAACGTAAGCGAAAGTGCCGCAATAATATAGTTGGTTGCAGAAGAGCACTACCGGCCAACGTCTGGTTGAGAACTTCGTGCTGAATGTTTCTGTCATCTGGTCAGCACAATTGACTCCTACTTTTGTCCAGTTGTAGAATTTTATAACCTCCGGAAGCTTCCCTGACCAAAAGTCCCACTGGAGGTGTGCATAGTCGACTAGACGACGACCACTTTGTCTTTCTTACACTTGTCGCCTGTCACATTGAACCCCGCAAGAGATGATTACAAATCGCATCCTCTGGGAGTCACACATTCTTCGGGCAACTCTGCTAGAATAGAACGAATATCACCAACTGGAAGACACAGTTCAGCAATGCTGTCCGGAGCAGTACCAGTCGTAGCCTTCCAAACCAGCGTAGCAATTTTGAATTGCACCCGATCAGCAACTGGAAGCCAGTGGAGCTCAAATCGCATGTAGTCGAATATAGGCCTGGGAGTCACTTTGGTCAGCCAATCTGATCCCACTTGACCCTAAAGTGACTTGAGGTCGACTTAAAGTCGACAACTTGGAGTGAAAACGACTTGATCCGACTTGAAAGAAAAACAACCAACTTCCGACTTAAAGTCGACTTCTGACATAGTAATAACGATTACGTACGGCCAATAATACAAAAATGTCATGCCAATTTTCCTGGCAAGCATTAATTTCTATAATAATCTTTTCTGTAATAAGCGCCTGACAAACGCACTGCGCTGTACATTTACATGTTATGCAATTGAAACAATCTTAACTACTAACAGAACAGACAGCTTGCAATACAACGGCGCTAATAGCAGCCTACAAAGCATATCCGCCCAACGGGGGCTCGAACTCGGTACCTCTCGGTCTCTGTGCCAGATGTTATCCAATGCGCCACGGGCCCCCCTCCTACTAATGAGTAATGAGATCTCAACACCTGATGAATAAAATAGTTTATTAGGCCTATTTTAAGCTGTTTGTGTTTGTACTTGAACAGTTTTGTAATGCCCTAATAGGTTAACAGAAGAATCTGCAGCGGACCGCGGACTGGTTGCACTGAATGGCGTGTTATAATGACACATTGTAATTCTGTTATCATAATTATTTGGCCACTAACGTCATTCAAATAGCAATGCATGCGTATCATCCTACAGTACTCCCACTCACCGACAATAAAGTCGATCATTGTCAAATACAACAGTTGTTCCGTCTGAAAACGACTAATGCAGTGCACGAAAGTAGCGCCAAACGATCGATTGATTAGTGCGAGATCCAGATTTTTTGCGTCGAATTCACTGACGACTAAAAGTTCATTGATGTGCGCGCGTTCAGCTCTTGATAAAGCAGACGTGCTAACAATTTTATTAACATTTCGATTCGCCAGTTTTATGAAACGTAGCCTACGTGTGACACTTTAACATGGAATAACCAATTATACAGATAAATCGACACCGATAAAAAATAAGTAGGCCTAAGTAACTGCTAAGCCCAACCGCCGCAACCGGCGTCGATTACACAAAATAATATCGCAGCCTAAATAGCCTACGCGGTAGACCGTAGAAGTTAGAACTGGTAAGCCATTGTGTCACCAACTCTTCTTTCTTAGTGACCTATCTCAGAACACTTTATACCTAGGTTATTGCTACGTATAGATCGCTCAACTTTTGATAGACTGTGGCTATAATTGAATTGACACCGTTCTGCGTTTTTGAAATTTCTTCTTACTCTTTCTAATCAGATGAAAATCAACTTTTATCTTCAACACTTCAATTCAATGTACATCGTCAACATAAATCAACTATATTTCTTAACACTTCACTCTCAATATACAGCTCTATCTACTGTATTAAAACAACTGCATTATTCAAATCGACTGTAATCAGCAATTTCTAACCTTTCCCGCGCTATTAGCAAGTGCGCGGTAGGCTGCAAGCTATATTCAGTCATTGTTTACATAAGACAAGCGGCGCTGACCGCCCGCTCAACTAGATCATGTTTATACATACATGGGTATATTTCACAACAGGCGTCAAATTCAGAAATTTGTCGTCAAAATAACTTAGGTTGCTGTGTAATAATTTAATGCACACTTAGTACTAATTAATCACTAATTATAAACAGTGGCGGTATATTGTATTGTCTATTTATTAAGTAACGGAGTTGTAAATATTTAGGAATCAAAGTTGTATGTGTTTCACATAGTAAAAAACTAAAATAAAAAATTAAGCCAAATCTGTCAAATTTAAGCTCTGCTCAATATTAAGTATGCTTCAGCACTGCTAGCAAAATATTTGTGTAAGAAATTTTTTCTATTTTGCATGACTTTATTTTTCTCTAATCCTATTTCTGAATTTGACGCCTGTTGTGAAATATACCATTAAATAAATTCATTTTAATAGAAAAATAATGTAACGGAGTTGTAGTAACGGAGTTGTAAAATATTCATAATTAGGTCTCCATGTTTACCGGACGAGTTAAAATACAAAAAATAATTAGTTTATAGTGGCCAGGCTGTCAGTTTCAATATTATTTTTGAAAGAAAAAATTATATATATACGCAAAATGCAATAATTACAGTCACGGAGTTGTAAATCTTTTTTATACTATTACATTACCGGATAAATTTCCGAAAATTGTCAACAGAAGCAAACTTCCATATTGATTTCTTGTTGGTGAAATCAATGCAGACTGGTTCCCTGCTATCGAAGATGCCAATTCAAAAACCGAGAGTTTTCAATTTATGGCAGAAACCCATTCGTGACGGTGTTGTAACCAATATTTGAAGACAGACGGTTTTATTTATTTTTTAATTATTTAGTTTGTTAATTAGTTAATAAAAACCATATAGAGCAATGGATATAATTATGTAAGATAATGATCTAAAAATTATAAAACATCAGTTAAGCGTTTCAGCTGTTACCCTAACGTAACGTTGAATTGACTCACCATTAGAAAGGACAATGCAATTTCGGGTTAAAATTTGGACTTTATAATTTTTTCTCATACTAATTATCTAAATAATATAATATAAATAATTTTTTATAACTAATTCATGCCCTACAATGTATTTAAAAATTATAAATTATAACTTTACTCTTTGTGTAAGCCGTCCAAAGGAGAAGACGGAAATTTATCTAATTTGCTGCCGGTTGTGAAATATACCCATAATACAGACACAATCCTAACACACTATAGATCTTAGAAACGGTTGTTCGCACTAAAACACTATAAGACTTCTTAAACGCCGCCGTGTCCTCACGATCATTAGTGTGGCGAGATAAATTTAGATTTGTTTGTGTCTCAAGTCGTTTAAGTCGACTTGTGGAGAAAACAACTTGGAGTCACTTTTCTGTACAAATTCGACTTGGGGGTCAGTTGCGCTAAGCAGAAACGACTCGACTCGACTTGGGATGCCCAAGTCAACTGGGGTCGACTTATTGGAGTCGATTCCCAGGTCTAGCCTACTATCAGGAACCCTACAAAGGCGCGTGATAACTTAAGAAAATAAGCCAACTCAAGTAGACTAAGCTTACCTTATCCCACTTTTGCTACTGACTATACTAGCAAATCTCACGTAGGCCCACAACTAACACAGTCTGCATTGCAACTGGCACGACACATAAAAGTGTCATACATCAAATCGTTAGATTGTGCTTCAGATCAGCGATTCCCTTTGAAACAGTATGTATGAGCGCAGACCTGTATAATAATTATATCGGTGTGTGACTGTGTGTGTGTGTGTGTGTGTGTGTGTGTGTTTATGCATACATGCATGCATGTACGTACGTAGTATGTATGTTTGTGCGCGTGTAAGCTCTGCGTGTGGCAGGTTTCAACATGAAAATGATTTTACGAAACACGACGCGCACACTTAGGCAGGATTTTTAAAGATGACATAACCTAAACACTTGAATGCAGTAGTTTGTATAAGGCCCAAGACCATGCAAGATTTATTTACCGCACTCACTACGAGAAGCCTAACAGGAAGTTGATCCGAATCTTAGGCCTGCTACGTGTGTAGACAGGCAGCTCGTTCATTGTCGGTAAACTTAGGCCGTAGAGCTTTATCATATACTAGTACAGCAGGTCGTGTCACACAAGACATCAGTAGTAGAGTTAAATGTAATTTCAACGGTGGGTCTTGAACGACCATTGTCTAAAACACAGTAGAAGCGCACGCGAATTTAAAAACCAGGGTGAACTTCAGGTAAGGATAATAACAATGTTTCCAATAACAAGAAAGCCATAGGACCATTATTTAATATAGCGATTATCGAAAATCCGACTGTAAGTGAAAAGATTTTTAAAGTTTCTGCAGCAAAAGAGATAATTTCTTTGGACGCTGACGGCTGACATTATGAATCTACATGCACCTTCAAGACATAGGTTCTACAGTCAGTAATTCAAGCACGTTCACAGTTAAGTTACATACCTGATAGATCACCGTGTTGCACCTTAACTACTGAACTTGTAATAGCAATCTCAAAATTTCTGAATCGCTACTTAAAGCTATGCGCTGGGCACCGTCTTATTCACAAGCGCTGCACCATGTATAGGCCTACAAAGGGTTGTGCAGAGATACCGAGTGGAGATCCAAGTCCGGTTGCTAGGAGCCCAGAGAGAGAAGGCGGCTGATGAGTTGCTAAGACGGATTCCGTGTCTGGGAGAGGTATTGGAAGACGGAAGGCATGGTTGTTGGGGTAGGAATTTTTGAAAGAGATGAGACTTTAGTGTGGTGTACATAGCCTGGGAGTGATAGATAGATGATGACAAAATTGTGCGCGTTGTTCTTAGAGATTACAGGACAAGGCTGCCGAAGATGCAAGACAATTTCGCCAGCATGTCGAAACAAGACGATTATACAACTTGTTGTATATGCTTCGATACATACAAGGATCCAAGAATCTTACCGTGTGTGCATATGTTCTGCATAACATGCTTACAAGAGACTGGACTGAGCGCAAAGAAAATGCCCGGGGATGAAATGTCATGCCCCATGTGCAGACAAATATTCCAGATTCCATTAGAAGGTTTAATTGGACTGCCGAAAAATTCCTTCATGGAAAAACTGATACAAATGACAAAAGCGTCAGATCCACCTGCAGCAGAAAATTTATGCGATGCGTGCTCTGAGAAGGATGAAAAAGATGAACCTAAGCAGATCCCAACAGCTAAAGCTTATTGCAAAGATTGTGAACAGAAATCACACGAAGAATGCCAGGACCACAGGATGTGGAAATTGTGTAAACCTCACAAACTGGTTCCAAAAAATGAACAAAACAGTGGCATTGGTAGAACAATAGCCCACGCAACATCTATTGTTTGCGAACAACATGATCAAAGGGTCTTAGAAATATATTGTTCTGAATGCAAGACACTTGTATGTGCTCTCTGTTTCATTGAAGACCACCAAGGTCACAAGGGATCACACGTCAACAAGGCTGTCGATCAGTTCCGAAAAGAGATACAAAACAATTTGGAGATAGTAGAAGCCTGTAGATTTCAAGTTAAAGTAAAGAAATCGAGATTGACAGGGGCAAGTCTAGACTTTCAACAGAAATTAATCAGCCTCGAATGTCATATTGCGCATAGAAAAGGTGCGCTGAAAAAAATTGCTGATAAACATGCAGACTCTCTACTGGAAGAATTGTATTCAGTAAAACAAAAGAGTTCTAAATCAGTGAAAGCTGAAACTGATGATTATGATGCATATCTGTTGACCGTAGAAAGTTACTGTTCCCACTGCAGGAAGATAATGACTAATGGATCTGCTAGCGAAATTTGTCGGGATTTTGGCTATTTATCTGCTATAGCAAAGGAACTGCAGGAACAAAGCCAACGTTTGTTTCAACGCGAACCATTTAACTCTACTCTATGCTTTACGAAATCAGAGTTTGAAGCTTTTCTGGAGCAGGAGGGTGGCAACATGATTGGAGAAATTACAGGTAAGTTTCATTAGTCCTGCTTTTAGACAAGAAATGCAAAGAAAACGGGATTGCGCAATAAGCAATCTGAGTTTATAGGGAACTTTAACGGTCTTCCTCCTGCCCTACGAGCGGGTGACTCAATTGACTCCTTCAAATCTAGTCTTAAAAGCTATCTGTTTTCTAAGGCCTCCTCTCTGTTAGTTGACTGTGAAGCGCCCTTGTAAGGTCATGACAGTATTACGGCCCCATATAAATTGTCATTATTATTATTATTATTATTATTATTATTATTATTATTATTATTATTATTATTATTATTATTATTATTATTATTATCATTATCATTATCATTATCATTATCATTATCATCGTCATCGTCATCGTCATCGCCATCGTCATCGTCATCGTCATCGTCATCGTCATCGTCATCGTTATTATTATTATTATTGTTATTGTTATTATTATTATTATTATTATTATTATTATTATTATTATTATTATTATTATTATTATTATTTTTATTATTATTATAACAAAGTAAATAATCTAGCATGGTAATGTCGAGGAAAAGCAGATGGCGTTCCAGCGCTGGACAGCTACCGAGAGTCTTTGAAACAGATAGCTTGTTTCGAGTGTGTCATTGGTAGCATAAGTCAACCTTCGTCCTAATTCCAACACAAAATCCAGTCCTTCTGAAACCCAAGAACCGCTGTATTCCAAAGCTACCGCCACAAAAGCATGTGTTCGGGTGATTGTGGCGTATTTCGATCTTTTGGCGGCGGCTGCCCGATTTGCGGCCTCGCCCGCTTCGGTTGATGTTGCTGCCAGATGTGACTTTGCGAATGTGTCTGAAACGGTCACGTCCCAAGTAAGGCATCTTCTGCATGACCACGGGATAAGTGTCACGCCGTCTAGTCGTTTGCCATCTTCTCTTGTGAGGCCCAACGGTTCCTTCCGGGAAGGGATGCCTGCTCTGCCAAACGATATCCAGATATTATGATGTCGTTCAGCATGTTGTGTCGTTGTTGTCTGCCGGAGTATTTTCTGCAGGCCAGACCGTGGAGTCCTCTGGCGTCGACTCTTTCGCCACAGTGACACAAATGTGGTTTACATAGTCTCGTTCCAAGTCGAATTCCAACCACGATCCTGATTAACTCGTCAGACAAGCGAAGACCATGATTTTTATTATTATTATTATTATTATTATTATTATTATTATTATTATTATTATTATTATTATTATTATTATTATTATTATTATTATTATTATTATTACAGTGGCATAACGAAGGGTTTCAGCGTCCGGGGCAAGGGTGGGCAACGGTTGATAACTGCGCCCCTTTTAATTTTCTTTTTGACTTTTAATCGTTCTTGCCATAGTACTGTGTACCACTGAAAGCTAATTTTGCGCCCCTCTGGTTCTGCGCCCGGGGGCGGCTGTCCCTCTGGACCCCTTCGTAACGCCACTGTATTATTATTATTATTATTATTATTATTATTATTATTTTTTTTTTTTTTTTTTATGCCCCGAGGTATACATGATCCCTCAGGGACTTGAATATTACTATTGTAGATGGGGTTGTCTGGAAATGACCCTACTCGTCGTTGTCCTGGCTGGCGAAGGTGCCCCGAAATGCGATGGAGTTGAAGCGTTGTATCGTTAATGATATTCGCTGAAAGAGGAAGGAAGTTTCTCGTTGGTCCCCCGTGATCATGCTATTATTATTATTATTATTATTATTATTATTATTATTATTATTATTATTATTATTATTATTATTATAAAACGGTCATTGATCCTCTAAAATCAGAGTTTTAGGGTCCCATTGAATTATTATTATTATTATTATTATTATTATTATTATTATTATTATTATTATTTTTATTATTATTATTATTATTATTATTATTATTATTATTATTATTATTATTATTATTATTAACTTTTACAATACAGCAGTAATTTCGCAGAGATATGCAATCAGCTGTCAATTTCCACATCTTCTACTGTCAACCATTACAACAATGTTATCTTGCATCATTTTGTTGTCTCTGCTCCATAATTTCTAAGCGACTTTTGCATTTCAGTCACCTCGGTCCCGAGTAGTGGCACCCATCGGGCGGCTGCCCATGGACTACTGATTGTCCCTCGTATGTCTGCTGCAAAAGCTCAGCTCAAGGCATCGCCTATGTTTGGCCCACCAGCTGGAATCGCCTTCCTCGAGAGCTGCCACTTGAGCTCCTCGGTTTGTCTCTTCCACAGTTTCGTAAGCTCCTGAAGTCGTTGGGTCTATTATTCAACAGTAATTTCACTGGTTCTGGTCGAGAGCGCCACTGATGAGTTTTTTCTTGAAGTGGCGCTTTATAAATGTCAGATTGCGATAAAAAATTCAATATTACGCCGAGAACATAAAATCATATCACACTCATAGCATGTCAGCAGCTATTTCGGTTGTCCATGGCCGTCTCTATCATTTGGAAAAAATGTGCAGAGGGTAATTTCTTAGAAGTAAATGTCCTGCCCTTCCTAAGAAGCTTTGTAATATTTTTGTTATTTTAGAACAAGGTGATTCAAATCCAGGTAAAAGAAGCAAGATGGTAGACGATCTTAGCTTACGTGATGAATGCATAGCCCTGCAGAAAGAATTTGAGTACGAAAGAAGAGAAAACGAGAGTTTGAAATTACAAATTGAAAAGCTAAAACTGAATTTAAACAGAAATGAACAGACCAGACATGATCTAATTGGAAAATTGGAAAAAGAGAAAGCCAACAGCAAAAAAAATACAGACAAACTGAAGATAGAACAGGAAAACAACAATACACTAACGGATCGCAATGTCACATTGAAACAGGACTTTGAAAAGGAGAAACTGGCCAACACAAAACTTCAAGAAGTAAACATCAACCTGAAGGAATGTTTGAACAAGGAACAAATAACTGCGGGAAGACTTCAAGAAACAAATAATTTGATAAAACGAGAATTGAAGAGTGAGCAAATGATAAACGTCACATTGAAACAGGACTTGGACAAGAAAAAACAGGCCTACATGAAACTCCAAGAAGTAAATACGAATCTGAGAAGATGTTTGCACAAAGAACAAGAGGACGCGAAGACACTTCAAGAAATAAATGATCAGCTACAATGGAACTTGAACACTGAGAAAATAGCAAATAGGGAACTTAAGAGCAACTGTGAGCAGCTCCAGAAAGAACTGAACAACTGGAAGACAAGCAAGGGCAAACCTCACAATTTCTTTGAAAAGCTGAAGCTAAAGTTAGAAAGCAAGAACAAATCTGGTAAGAATTTAAATTAATGCACGTGAAGCCATTTAATATAGCGCGTTAAAAGATGGATGACGGTGCAGTTCCGACCAAAGATAACCCTAACCGGAAGGAGAATGTTTTTTATTCTCTCTTAGACGTTCCCCTCAAAAGACCCGACATACGAGAGAATTCTCCAGCTTGGTGAGTTGTCGAGCAGAGAAGTTGAGGACGGATTGAAAATAGTCGAAGTGCATTGAAAGTACATTGAAATAAGGGAGTGTACGCGTGTCTCACTAAACAATAGATGACGCCGAATGACCGCATCTGACCCATACGATAACAGCAGAACCTGCGGGAAGAGTTGACATGGTCAGCTGTTGATAGTACTTCTCCGTTTAGGATTACACTCATGTCCTGTTGATTCTAAGCAAGAAGTCGCGACTCAATCGCTTCTTTGTCAGTTTTTGAGCACACCTAGTCTAGTGAATGTCTTGTGGATGCCTTGCGAATGTCTAGTAGATACCTAGTGGATACGTAGTAGATGCCTTCTGAATGCCTATAAGAAGCCTAGTGGATGCCTAGTGGATGCCTAATGGATGTCTGGCCAGATGTAAGTCGTCTTTGTCGTGTTAAACCAGTGCCGATTGAAGATATCCATTACTGTCTTCTGCCAAATTTCCTACAAAGACCACACACTCAGAGCAGGGCTGATTTTATTCAGATCGGCTGTGTACAATTTGTACAGTAGCAGCCCAAATACTGAACCTGGTGTTTAAAACTAGAAGGTCGGCTCTTTTCCACCACCTAAAAGGTCTGAGTGGGTCATTTTTGACCATACAGTTTTATTGATAGAAACCAGACTTGGATACGAGACATCAAACTTCGAGACCGACACCGAGACCGAGACAATGGGGTCCGAGACCGAGACCGAGACCGAGACACTGAGGTCCGAGACCGAGACACAAGGTGCGAGACAATTCAAGGCAGTTCAAAACGAGTGAAATGCACATTGGACTCAAATCCCGAAACAACTAATTTTTCTCGCAACTTTTGAAGTCTAATATCCGGAACAAGTCACTGAAATCAGCCGATAACCTAAATAGTATAAACTATAAAGATATTAAATGTTTAAGCCATGCTGAAATCTTCTAAATGATTCTGAAATATAAACCAACTACATTCCATGTTAGCGACATAAGTCACATAACTCACCTCGAGAAACTAGATGGTTTTCCAAGTGTTTCGCTTATGCTGGCTTTTTACACAGCGACAAACGGCATACCATTCATTTTGTTTTTTATTTATTTAAAATTCAATGAATGCAAATTTCACTATTTCAGGTTCTTTAAATTATGAGACATTTAAGGATATTTGCACTAGCCGAAATTAGAAAATTGATTCAAGTTTGTTTTGCACTCCTGGTTAACTATTTATCCTGTTTGCATGGGACAATTTTAATTAAAGCGCGAAACTGTCAGATGTTCAGAACTAAAGACAGTTTGCGCGAGAACTATGGAGACCGCTTCTACAAGAGAACAAGACTTTCGCTTCGAGACAGTTTTAAAAAAATCAAGAAACGACCTTGAGACCGAGACAATGGGGTCCGAGACCGAGATCGAGACATAAAAAAACCTATCTCAAGACGGACCAGAAGTAATATTTTTTCTGCAATTCCGCGACAGAAGACCCTTGCGCCTGCGCAAACTTATGCGCATTGTTCGAAATGCGTTACTTGCTATCAATTGGCGTCGTGAGGGTCGGTTAATGTTAAGTTATGCGTCGTTAGGGTACGTTAGGATCAGGACTAGGGTTAGTGTCGTCATTGTATAAAATGCAAAAAACTTTCCGCCGCATAAGTAATTTGTTCATGCGCTGAGTGGCGGAATCTTCCGCCGCAGAAGCATGACACATTTTTGAACAATTCCTGACAATAACTGAATGAGTTACTGATCTCATTGTAATAATCTTTCAGAATGTTAAACTTTTAATTTATTTATGCTGCCTCTAAATAGTACCTTCAGGGTTAGGGCCCCTAAAGTACCAGAAGGTACTATTTAGAAGCGTGAAGTTCCTCAAACGATACTGGCCATGTATCGTCTCCCAGACGAGCACGTGCTTCTGTTTCAGTGCATCGTTGGATGTGACGCATCATAGGCCTACCTTCATCAACCAGAATTCGAACGCGCTCAAGTTACATGTAGAATCTTTTTCCTTACTTGCTGTGTCTCAAACAGCGTTGGTCCTGAAATTTCGCGGAGCACGTTCTGACTGCTTAGCCTTCCACGAGGTGCATCATCGGGTGAAATCACAATCCAGACAGTGATGTCCGTTGATGTTTCTCTGGTATCTGTAGCTGCTGCATTTGTGCTGTCACGATGCTGAAATGAAGTGCGACCCCATCTGTAACCACGACCTCATCCTCGACCACATGCACCCCCTTGACCATATGCACACACACACATCGAGATATATTGGAACTTCAGGTTTTGGAATGGCTAAATCTTGTCCACCATGATCATTTTCGACACTTGAAACAGAAGAACTGCTACTTTCCTCAACAGACAGGCTTTGACTCCGGTATCTGAGACAGAGGCCTCACTATCATTATCTTCCGATTCGCAGAAGTGTCCTCGCCGATTTCTTGAATCAAACGAAAGGCTTGTTTTGCTGCGTATCGTACACCACGACTCATTTTAGCCAGGTGACGATAACCCTCAGATATAACCATAAACAAAGCTGTTCTTCCCGCTGTGGCGGGAAGAACGTGAGCGTTGCAATGACGTCATAAATAAGTCAGGTCAATATGAGATATCACTGGAAAAATAGGCATTTGTAGTAATAGTGTCATTGGTCAAAAATGACCCCAATCCGTCATTCTAGGTATTGCCTGCTCTAACTCTAACTGACCAGCTGTTAATAAGATTTTTCCTATGCCTTTGTGGCCGCAATGTTATAATAGGTGTCATAAAATATTTTTCTTTATTAGGTACTTGGTGCTAAATGGCACGTTCGCAAAGTACGTTATGGGTCAGAAATGACCTTTACCGACCTTCTAGTGTTAAGCGTACAGTGTGAGCCCATGGTCATCATAGTCATTCGCTCGTGCAGGAAGGACTTAAGCCAGTCCACACCACAGATTCCGTATTAGGTGCTGAGTACTTGATCAGCATAATGATCGACTGTGTTGAACACCGCACCTAGATTCAGGAGAATAAAGAAGTGTGACACATCTGGATGTTTATCGAGCAGGCCCTGTCGGAAGGATTTCCAGTCTAGTGGTTTTCAATCTTAAGATAATCACCTTTTCCTTTTCGATGAGCGCGGTGGAATGGATGTTGTTCAGTGATCGGAAACTGATGGCAGTTCAAGGACGACTTGACCGGGCTGCCAATTATTATCCTATTCCTGAATTCTCTACAAGGATGTTATCGTCTCCTGTCAATATTATACCAGTTAGCTATTCAATGGTAACCAGATTTTCAAGGAGAACTTTGATATCCAGATCTGTGGATAGCATCGATGGTGATCGGGTCACGTAGGCTAACTGCTGTGCATAGGCGTAACTTTGTATTGTGATGGTAGTGTCCGATTACCTCCACTTTGCAACGTGGTGGTCAAAGTCACCACCACTTTTTGGCCCTAGGCTCTTTGGAAAGTGCTGATGTTTCGTTGGATTGGAAACAAGAGGGGATTAGTCATCAATACCTTGCTGCGAATGAACTGAAGTGTTAAAACTGCATCAACCTTCATAGGTTTTTGTACGAAAATCTGCTCTATGAAAGACTGATATCCCGCCGCTTCGCGTTCAAGATGTAAGCAGGACAGAATTACGCATGGGAATCTGCAACTGGTGCAGACCTCCGTAACGCAACATCTAAACCGGATTGATGCCACGTCTCAACTGCGACTAGGGTCTTAGGATGTGAAGGTCATGGCTGGTGATGGCGTCGATTATCGAAACACATTTTCTACCATGGTTCTATATATTCCAGGTTCCAAATCGCAGTCCAACTATTTGGTTTGCTAGGTCACTCTCTTATGCTGTACAAGCAGAGTACTTGCTGGAAACCACGCGGATGTCAAAATATCAGCGAAGAAAAATTCTTGCTGACAAAGTTTCCAAACTGTCACGGTTGAGTTGCATCAAAGTCTCTGCACTCACCACTCAGGAATTAGGAGAAGGTTCGGGAAAGGACAAGACAGGTTTTGAAAAGTGTAAAGCAATTCTTGATTATAGCACTTATCTTTTATTAGTCCGCAACATATCCATATGTCTTTTTGATGCCTGCTACGCAGATCTGATCTAATCTAATAACTCCTATAGCATCAGTTTCATCATGTGCAACCATCAACTGTCGCGTCAAATGAAATCGTAGTTAAAAATCGTTAAAAATCGTAATCTGTTCGAGAAGCCGGGTAAAATTCTGGTGAGAGAAAAGTCATAAGCCAGGCTAAAACGAGTAAGCGTGCAGGTTTGAGTTTGTTAATGTTAGAGCTGAATTACGCAAAGAGATGATAGAACACAAGGAACTGGCAGTAAATTCTAAAGCTTTTGAGCAACCCAATGCTGTTCTGGTGAGAAACACAACATAGCCTAAGTCAAAATGAAACTTTACTCTGCAAATGTCAGGTTGATATTCAATCAGTCGAAATTATAAATCTTAGGATGACCATACGTCCCGGTTTTCCGAGACATGTCCCGGTTTTAGGTGGTGTGTCCCGGCAACTTGTGCTAAAGATCAAAAATTGTCCCGGTTTCTGACACAACCAGCTGACACTGTCCAGTGTTGCAGTTTTATACATTTAAGGCGATAATGCAACAGTTGTCAACAACAACAACAGAGAAGATCAAAATACTTGCACAGAGACTTCAAACACGCAAAGATAACAAAATTTACTTCAGTATCATTAGTATGAAAGTCAAGTCAATGGTTATACCGTAGTTTACGTTGCTAAATTAATGTGATGGTTTCAATTCCGTGTCAGTAGAAGTCTTGAGAAACTAGAAGTTGCATTGATTAGAATTATATGTGCGTAAATAGAAGTTGGATTGATTACAGTTATTATAGACATTGGCATTAAAATGCCATGTAGGCCTACGTAAAACGATTAAACGATATTCTATAATGCGTAGGTCTACATAATAAAAACGCTAAAATGATAAATTACCATTTTTGGCATAAATATGGAAATTGGAATTGGAAAATAATTCTTTGCATAAATTTTGCTATTGGGGTGGAAGAGGCCCTTCTGTCCCCACTAATGCAAAAATGCGGCCCACAAGAAAGTGCCCCCAAAGTTATGTAGGCCTACAGATTTTCGCCTCTGACTTTGAACCTCATATATATTTATATATATGTAAATATATATATACTGCGATGACCTGTAGCCTAATGTTTTCATACATTTTGCAATCGTTTGGATCTACCTTTCTTTTGCGTCTTGGGATTGATTATTATTGGGATTGGTTGACATGCTTATCCTACAGTAACTGCTTAAGCTATTTGTGTATGCCGATTAATCCAGTAGGTTTACCATTAAATTTCCGCATTATAATGGTCTACCATTAAATTTCCGCATTATAATCACAGCTTTTATGACGAAAAGGTAATTCAGCTTCAAACAGCAAAGTTGCTTTATTTTCAAAATAATTATATGTGTGTTTAACGGTTCCTAAAGTTTACAGAGGAAAAAATTGTAGATCTGGAAAAGAAACAAAGAAAAAATAAAACCAAGATACAGCGTGAAAGAAAATTGTCATCATCGTCGACATTTTCATCATGTTCAGCTGCAACAGCTCCCTAGCGCCAGCCATGTGGCGGCGATGGGTAAGAATAAACGCTTTTAACTGATTTGCGCGTCGATTGATCTGCAGTCTGTCACATTAGATCAGAACATCATTCATATGTTAACTGGATTATAGCTGCATGGTGGATGTCCTATTATATAGAAGGCAGGGATGGGCAAATTACACAGTGAAATGTAATTGAATTACAAATTACAAATTACTTGGGAAAATGTAATTGAATTAGCCTACAAATTACAAATTACTTTAGAAATTTTTGGGAAATTACAAATTACAAATTACGTAATTTCAATTACATCAAATTACAAATTACATGCATAGTTGGGATCAAGAAATTCAGTCAGGAAACACATGCTTTATTTCCACTGTTCATTTATATTGGAGTGTTTGAAACTGTTTATTTAATATTCTCTAAGAAGTAGCAAATGTTCGAAGAGGTTATCCGATAATTGGCATCTGTTTGACCTTACAATCATAATTATGCTTGCAAAACTATAATGAGTTTGCGTACCAGCGCAGATGAAGAAAGTGCAGAATTAAATTGTATAAATAATATCTTTAATTGCAGATGTCTGGTTTACTAAACACAGAAGTTAGGCCTACATGGGAGTAACATGTCACTGGATCAATGCATGTGCATTTGAGTGACGCTCAGTTGCCTTAGCATGCAGACGTTTTGTTGGATCACACACGTGTGATGGAGTAGCGCAACTCATCTATGTAATACATTATGATCTCGGTCTGACACATGACAAAATTGTTGCTACTACTTCTGACAATGGCTCCAATTTTGTTAAAGCATTCAGAGTTCAGTGTTACTATTTTTCATTCCAGAAATACTATAGTGAAGGTGATCAAGATAAGGATCGAAAAGATGCTTTCAAAACTGGTCTGGTTGTGGAGTCTCTGGTTCTAGTTTTTCAAAGTAATTTGATTTTACGGATGTAATTTGAAATTACAAATTACATGAAAAAAATGTAATTCAATTACAAATTACAAATTACATTGATCCAAAAGCATTGTGCCAACTAGAATACCACAAAAAACCGTATCAGACGCATAGTCAAACAGTGACCGCTCTTAAAAGACATCATTCTTGGGCGAAATACAAGGCTCTATCAACATACATATTTTGCCGTTTACTTTAACGTAGACCTATTGCTTAAACAAAAACGTATCCACGGCTCATAACTTATACTATAGGGGCCTACCAAAAAAACAATCTGTGCTGGAATTGATCCGTTGGAAGATCCTTCCGAATCCGAAAGGATATGGATCATAACACATAAAGATAAACTGAAACTTGTATGTTTTCCAGATAGAAGAATGTGATCAGATCCCGATTCAAGTCGGAACCGAACAACACTCGTTTCCATTAAAGTTTTCTTTAGCAACATTCAGCAAGTACACGCACAACTATCAAGAACCACGTTATAGGCTACAGCGGTCTTCTTAAAACAAACCGAGAACAGTAAATTTTAATCTGTTGGACACGCCTTGTCAAACTCCGATGGGTCAGAGGAACTAGAACTCAACTCCTTAGAAGAAATGTCACTCTATGGTAGTTCAGTACTATACAATAAATGTTATGGTACTTAGAGCAGTCAATGATTTATTACCTCTAACACGAAAATTACCGGTACTTATTTGCCCTGTACATCGAGTCCAACGTCCACAAAGTCGCCCTTCAATCGGTCGTCTTTCGCAAACTACAAGACGCAGAAATGTATACAATTCCAGTACACACCTTCCCACCGATTAGCCGCTTTATTTGGTATTATGCATAGCACTTACAGCTGTTGCCAGCGAGTAAACTGAAGTACCTGGTATTTATGTAGCCTTGCGTGTGCAGGCCTACGTGCCGTTATTGGTCCTCAAATCCGTAACAAAGTAGCCTAAACGAGTAATTATCTATAGGCCTACCTTATGTAACCCTTCAAAATCTTCAATTTTTCCAAGTTTATAAATATTCAAACTGCCCAAACTGAAATCCAATCCATCAGCCATGAACCGCCATTGTTGCCTCTACTCGACATACCCTTCAAAGCATCAGTGTCCAGCCACTGGATTACAACTTGTACATGTATCTGCAAACGTCATAAAGAAACATCTGAAATTATGCATACGTCTTCTGGAGGCAGCATTCATACAAAGGATAGCTTCTGGTAGTTTTTCGAGAATTCCTTCCATACATTTCACAGTGACGTTCATAATAAGTTTCGTTGAAGCAATTGTGAAAAAAGCATAGCTACTTCGAAACATGCTTCAGTTATTTAGCAGTCATCCGTGTCTGTCCGACTCAAATCTGACCACTAAGATAGCTTTGCTGATGCTCGTTTTCGAAATAAATTAGTTTATTGTGTGCGAGATTGACTCGACATTTGGTGCTGTCCAAATCTGCTGTAGGCTAAGGATTTTTTCTCAAGTCTGCTTTGGATTTAATGCATTTTAGAGCGCAATTGATCCTCTTTGCATTTTGTTGAGTTTATAACTTAGACATAATCATCTTCAACCCGTATAATAATTTCAAATCATGATGCTAAATCAGCTTCTTAATAATATGATATCTATTAAGCACGTTTCGTTAGCCAGATGGCCACGTCATATTCGTCTGAAAGTCTAGTTCCATTCGCCAGATGGCGATTTATTTACCATAATTATACGCAATTTTCTGTCGAACGGTTTGGATTACCAATACCAAAATAATTAAGAATCCGTCTTCGTTTCTATATTTCTCGACCCCGATCACTACTTATCTCAAGTTCAGCAACTGAGCCATATCCAATACTGTAACACGTCACTGAAACGATCTGTCTCCTGAATTCTGCACTTTTCAGTTCCTCCACCATCATTGCCAATCACCCACCATGTCACCTTCCTCAGGCTCCTCTATCCATCACCTCTAAAGGGCTTTCAACTCCGAAACTAAAGTCTCATCTCTCAAGGAGCACTTACCCCGACTCACCTGATCCTCCGTCTTACAATTTTCCAACCTAAACGGTACCCACCTTATAACATTCACTCTGCCACCTCTGACCCTCTGGAAACTTGACTAGGACCTCTTTCGGACTACCCTTTGGACAGCCTCTGTGACTCGACGCAGCGCTCGTGATAATCTGGTGCCCTGCGCCTGGATTTCGAGTAACAATTACGATGGCAATTACAGTTGATGGACTCTAATAAATATTATTATAATTATAATTTTTATTATTATTACTATTGTTATTATTATTTTATTTATTTTTATTATAAAAACAATATTTATTTTCTCCATCAATGAACGTCAGCGCACTACAAGGTACAATTAACTACAAAGCAGTAACTGTTGTCTCAAATGAATATCAAAGTGCCGTTATTTTTACGTCTCCTCTCGGTCTGGCTCCGCTAAAGTATACAAAAGCCACCTAGTTGAAACGCTGGATTAATTTGTATTGTTATTTTATTTGAATTATTATTATTATTATTATTATTATTAACATTATTATTATTATTATTATTATTATTAGTAGTAGTAGTAGTAGTAGCAGCAGCAGCAGCAACAGCAGCAGCAGCAACAGCAGCAACAGCAGCAGCAGCAGCAGTAGTAGTAGTAGTAGTAGTAGTGGTATATTTTTTACTATTATTATTATAAGAACAAACAATATAATTATAAATACATTCATCGTGATTATGATCCATTTAGTTGTGCAATCACATTATTAATTTACAAATTTCAGATGTTTCCACATCCGGTGATAATACAGTTATACTGTAAAAGTTTCGGTTTATTTGTAAAATCATTTTCAGATAATGTGTACGGTACTGATACAAGAATGGTTGTCAGTGTTTAAATTGCTCATCCAGAGGTGCCGGTTCTCCAAGTCTTTACGAATTTAAAGCTTAAGCCTACCTGGCGAATCTATAACCGATATATTTATGTGTATAATATGTAGCCTATATACGTACAGTAGTTATCAATACTTATAATTTTTATGGCGTTTTCGAGTGTAAAAAGACTCAGATATACATGTAATACAAAATGCGTGAAACAAGTCACATAATCGATTATTGCAAGCATAAACATTAACTTTAAAAAATAAACATTATCGGGTATTTCACATAACATATTGCAGAGGACTAGGCTTTAATCGACATGTCAATGTAATAACATACAAAACACTTGACAATAAAAAGAAAAATTAGTAGACCCCTATGCGAAATGCACGTATAGGGCCTACTTTCACATGGAAGAGCTCACTAGGCTAAATAAAATAATATAACAGATATAGCCTAATGAACTTTTCTGGATATTTTCCGAATAATTATAGGCTTCAGGAAATTCATGAATTTCTGGATATTCAGGAAATGTTACGACTAGTCCATAGGCCCTACTAGTTTCTAGACTTAGAATGCTTGGTTGCAATTGTTTTTCAAGTTTTGGGAAAATTTTGTATTGCATCATCAGTTCATCACTTCATCTAACAGTTACTCATCATCAGTCATCACAGAATTGGGTTTCGGCGATTCGGGTAGATCCCCAGTTATGCCTTGCTACTGCTCTAACAGTAAAACACAAAACTCACTTCTTGCAGGACCTTTTGCGTGCAAAAAAATCTTTCAGCTTTCGTTGTAGGCCTATAGGCCTACTACTTCTGACAGCTGATGCATGCTGTCCAAATTTCTTTTCGACATTAGGCCTACATGTATCTACAGGCGCGATTACTAAGAGTCTAAGACTAATCAAAGGACGTGCTAGCCTATTTCACACCGAGTCCAGCTGTCTTCCGCAAGTGAGTCATTAGTGAAGAAACTACTGTGACATATTTTTACACTGAGCGGGAATCGGAAACACGGTTAAAATACATTAATTTGAACTCGACAGAGAGACAGACAAACAGACATAGGCCCTAGAGGAAGGAAGAGGGAGAGGGAGATCGGGCGACTTAAGTAAACACGTAGGCTAAGGCATTTTCTATAATGATGCTAGTGAATTTTGAAACGCACTACATGTGAGGCTGACGAATGGGTTATCTGATATTGGGAGGCAGACAGACAGAGAGGGAGGGAGAAGAATGGCGGGCGACTTAAGTAAACACCTAGGTTAAATAGTTTTCTATGATGCTAGTGAATATTGAAACGCACTGTGAGACTGACGAATTCGTTAATCTGATTTTGGGTGGCGGGTCTCCTTTTTTAGGTGGCGGATCTCATAATTCGGGTGGCGGGTCTCACAATGCAGGTGGCGGATCTCACATCAGAGGTGCCGGGTCTGAAATCCGAGGTGCCGGATCTGAGACCCGGCGGGACCCGGCTGAATTTAACCACTGATGGTTGTACAGTCCGATTCTAGTCAGACAAGACCAATGCAGAACCCGACAATGAATGTTTTCCTTACCAGTAGTTTGCAATATGCAAAAATGAGGCGGGTGTGGGTACGACTAGAATATGGCTAATTATAGCCCTGAAACCGACTGAGCGTTCAAGCATCAGTTTTAACCCACTGAAAGTTCAAGCTTCACTTTCCTCCAGGATGACCGAGAGTTCTAGCACCAATCAGGTCCAAGTCCGAGTAAGACAATGGTCACTAAACTCATAGTCGGTAGGGCGGCCACCCCAGCCTGTTCCATTCATTTCGTTCGTCTACGTCATAGACAGACATACAGAAACAGACAGACAGACAAATGGACATATTTCATGGCTGCGCAGTCAATACTTGCACCAAAGCTTACACGCACATATGTTTGCGCACAGAGGGACACATTTTGTCACTTGCGCATTTGTCACACCACACTCCAGACGGACAAATTTTTGGCTCTAATGCATTTTTCTCACCACACCCTGTATATATGCATTCTAAACAAAGTGTGTTCAAAGTCGATTGTCTGGTCCATTACATTGACATACTCCACTGATCTGTTTATGTGCACAGTGCATCTAACCACTTGAGCGCGCCTAACACCTTGTCGATTTCAGAAACATTGAGAGCGTCATTGATTGTAGAAAGAGTCGACGTTTGAGAGTTCCTCATGCATATGCCGAGACTAAGAAATATCATATCGCTAGCGACGCTGTTTGCGAGAACTTTTGAGAAACTTACCAAGCCATTTCGCCTGTGTACTGTGTAATGCAAATTCCACAAGCTCTGGACAATCAATGCATTTTTCCATAAGCTTCCATGTTACGCCTTCAAAAATCACAGTGCTATTATAGAAATCTAGGTGTTTATGGCTGAATTTCAAACACATACTTATCACCCTTTCCAATGGAGTGGAACATCGGCTTCCATTTTGGCAAAGCATTTGGCAAAGAATTCGTTTCAAACTGGAGCTCATAGTTTAGAAATCCGTTAACTCTGGCCAACCACAATAATTGAAATCGATGCTTAGGCTACTGCTCTCTGACTTATTATTATTCAATGTGGTCATGTCTTTATATTCTTTGTCCGTCCTTACCTAAATCGAGAACGGTTCCTGGTTAGCGAGCTTTTTCGGCTGCTGAGTCTACTTTTTTGGGAACTCTCTACCTCGTTTGTACGTTATGCTATGTCGCCTGTACCATTTACTCTCAACGGAAACCTTACTTCCTTCAGATTACTTATCCATCGTAGGCAGCCTCTCTGTCTTGCACATTCATCTTCGGCATGTTGATGTTATTACAGCTTGGTTTTGGTGTCGCTTAATACCTTGTGCATTAGACAGCTGCGCAGTATAAATTTGGTAATTACAATTGCTATAGTACTTGTAACGCGTACGGTCAACAAATATGAACAATACTAATATATCCCACCCCACTTCCACTCAAAGGCGATGTTATCATCTGGACTTCGACAACGAAGGTATAAACACGACCACGTAGGCCTACGTGCGAGCCATCAGCTGAATGGAGGCCTGTGTAACGATTCCCTTAGTATTACAACAAAGCATTGATTGAATTCTTTCAAAATGGAGCTCATTGCTTATTAATCTCCACCCAGAGTTTTCATTATTCAATGTGCACATCTCATTATTTTCTTTGTCTAGTCATAGCTAAATCTCCCTGCAATAAGAATTTCATTTTCTTACTTCCACATAACTATACAAGATGTCTTAGCAATTTGGTAAAATGAACGAACGACACATCTTCTCAAAGTTCTCGTAAGTCACTAGATTCTAAAATTTTAGAATTTTCATCAGAGATTCAAAGTTTTCCACTTCTCTCATTTTCAACCTATACATAAGTAACATTTGCGAGTCTTTGCAGCTAAACAGAGCTCACCAGTGTACTTGACTCTCGCCAAATAAACTGCTCACGTAAATATTCTTGCAATTAAGAGAAAAAACTTAAATCTGCTAAGTAATTCCTGATTCTTGTAGTAGACTTGAATAGTAGAGAGAAAAATTGTTTTCAGAATTTTGGTTCATTTTGCACTACCATCACTTTGGAAAATATGCGGTTAACACTGTCTTGAACTGTCTTGGACCTTGTGTCTCGGTCTCGGTTCCCACTGTATCGGTCTCTGTCTCTGTTTCCACACTGTCTCGGTCTCGAAGTTTTATCTCGCTTACAAGTCTGCAATAGACCATGTCAAATATTTAGTAAATAAAATGCTTAACACAATGTTTGAAGCAAATATTCTTCACTGTAGTAAGAAATTTTCGTAAATCAGTTGAATGGGATAAATTCAGTTCTTCATCTATGCAAAGTTGAAACTAGGAAAATTCAAATCGACGAAGTAACGTATCTAATTAACAAAAGTCATGCGATGCATCATCGAATCTGAATAAACTCAGAAACGGAAACTAGCACAATCTGAGTCAGCTAATCAATTAGACAAACAGCTAATTCTAATTCTAATTGATTAGCTATTTTCAGCTAATTCTAATCGAGAATCGATTGGCTGATCGATTAGATGTTTGAAAATTAAGCTGAGCGTTCAAAATTAAGCGTTCATTAAGAATGAGTTTATTAATATTGAGTTTGAAGAATATACTTACTTACTTACTTAGCTGAAGGCTGTTTCAAACAATAATCTGTTCGTGGTTTTATGATCATCAATGGTACATTAACGAGAATTTATGATTAAGGGAATAATGTCTAGAATGAATTAATGCACAATGTTCTTCGCTAAATAGAATTGACCTAATTCTTTTGTATTAAGCTGTATTGTTGATTATACGCGGTGGCTTCTATCCTTCGTACCCTGGCCCACTTTTGATGGCTGAAGGCGCTCTGTCTGTATGCGGTATTTGTGATGACATAATCATGGAACCTATCGAGTGTATTGTATGTACAAATTGTGAAGGTGTGTACCATTTGGATTGCTATAGCCAAGAGTTTAAAATAACAGTGAACTACGGACATTGGCAGTGCATTAACTGTACGAATGTACTTGCTCTGAATGTGGAGGAAGAAAATGTGAATGTATGTAATAGCCTACACGATGTTTCTAAACCATCCCTGTTGGGATCAATCGATAACAATCTTGAGCTACGAGTATTCCCTGAAGAGTGCGACAATCGTAGACTGCTTAATAAGAATGAAACTGATCCTGACCAAAATTACTACTTGAATGTTAAATGGGATAGTCCGTATACCACTCTGCACTCGTGGCGTGACAAAATTGAAACTGTTGAGTCCAATCTCTCAATTTTGCACATAAATTGTAGAAGTGTGTTTTATAAATTAGACGAAATATGTAATATTCTGAATTATTTGCCTGTTACTATACTCACTCTCACTGAGACTTGGCTACCGCCTAATGCTGAGGATTCCATTCATATACCAGGTTATAATTTTATAAGCAAATCAAGAGGGAATGCTCGGGGTGGTGGCGTGGGAATGTTTGTTAAAAAAGGTATTAAGTATACACCGCTAAAAGACCAGGAAGTGTATAACACTTTTGAGCAATTGTTTATTAAGATCCATCTAACAGATGCCACTTATTCAGTGGGAGTAGTATATAGGCCACCTGGCCTGAACTTGTCAGATTTCAATAGAGAATTTGAGGATTTATTACGAGGACCTGCTGGGAGAGGAAAGGAGCTTATAATAACGGGGGATTTCAATATCGATCTTCTGAAAACTAATGATCATAATGAAACTAACCAATTCCACAACTGTTTGACCTCACATCAACTTTTCCCATCCATCACGAGGCCGACTCGCATAACTCCTTATACGTCCACTTTGATTGATAATATATTTTCTACTGCCTGGTCGAAGCTAGTTAGTGCAGCTATAATTATCTCTGACTTGTCCGATCATCTTCCAGTATTTGCTTCATTCTCATCCCAACAAAATTCTAAGAAAAATTTCTACAACTATACGACCACTCGAAAAATTAATGAGGAAAATATTGTTAAATTTGATTCGCTACTTGCAGATATAAATTGGGATCCTGTTATGAGGGCTTGTGAGAATCAGGATGCCAATATGGCTTATGAAATGTTTCTGGAAATTTATAAACTTGCTTACGATAAGGCATTCCCGCTGATTACTAAACATAATAAATCTAGGAAATATGTTTATAAACAACCATGGATGACTCCCGGAATCCTAAAATCTTGTAAGAAGAAGAATTCTCTTTACTTGAAATTCATTAAATCGCCAAATGAGGGGAACAGAATGAAATTTATTGAATATAGAAATAAATTTAAGTCGATTAGGCTCAAGGCTGAGAAGAGCTATTATGAGGCCGAATTTTCTAAAATTAATGGTGATCTTAAGCAAACATGGAAACTCATTCGCTCCATGATGCAATTAAATAATGAGGAGGAGCTCATTGAGGAGTTAAAAATTAATGGGACTAATGTTAATGATGCGCAATCAATGGCCAATGGACTTAATGACTTTTTCACTAATATTGCCCAGTCGCTTGCTGATAAACTACCTCCTTCTCCCAGCAATTTTAATAATTATCTTAAGTCTCCCCAGCAAAATTCAATGGGAATTTTATTAACTACCCCTGAGGAAATCTTAGAAATAGGTAGGAATTTCAGTAAAACTCGCAGTAAAGGGGTTGATGATATAGATCCTTCTCTAGCCGCACCTCACTTAGTTAGAATTGCCAAACCTTTGGCTGACATTATAAATTGCTCTTTAAGTACTGGAATAGTCCCTGGAGCTATAAAAATTGCTAAAATAGTACCTATATTTAAGAAAGGTGAAAAGGATAATGTCTCCAATTATAGGCCTATTTCTGTTCTTCCGTACTTCTCGAAATTCTACGAAAAACTTATGTATAATAGACTCTCCAGCTATGTAAAAAACTATAACATTATATACCCCTCCCAACATGGATTTCAACAGGGGCACTCCACTTATATGGCGTTAGTCAATATGCAAGATATGATTACTAGGGCCATTGATAATAACGAATACTCGGTGGGGGTCTTCTTTGATTTAGCAAAGGCCTTTGATACGGTCGATCATGGTATCCTACTAAAGAAATTAGAATACTATGGAATCAGAGGTACCCAACTAAACTGGTTTGCAAGTTATCTTGATAAACGTTCTCAAAGGGTCCTCTGCAATGGTGTATGGTCAGAACTTAATTGGATTAAATATGGTGTCCCTCAAGGATCCAACCTTGGGCCATTACTATTCCTTCTTTACATTAATGACTTAGCTAAAACTTCGCCTACCTTGTACTTCATATTATTTGCGGATGATACTAATGTCTTTTACTCCCATGGATCTTGGATGGAGCTGGTGCGCCTTGTGAATTTGGAACTTGCCAAAAATAAATGAATGGTTTGCGGCGAATAAACTTTCATTGAATCTTGATAAAACCAATTACATCTTATTCAAGTCTCATAGAAAAACACCACCTAGTGAGAATTTGGGTATAACAATCAAAGATGCTCCTCTTACGCAGGTTGAATCAACTAGATTCCTGGGGGTACATATCGATCAACATCTGACATGGAAAGTGCACATTAATGAGATTTCTAATAAGATTGCTAAGAATGTTGGAATTTTGAGTCGTATTGCTTATCTGTTGCCTCAATCTGTTAAGTTAAATCTATATTATGCACTCATCTATCCATATCTTAGCTATTGTAATTTGATTTGGGCAATGACCTATCCCTCTAGGTTGATAAGATTGGTAATTATACAAAAAGGGCTGTTCGATTAATTGCTGGTGTTCGAAAATGGGCACATAGTGCCCCACTGTTTAAAGAATTGAAAATACTGAAAATCGACCAAATTAGGGATTTTCAAGTTGGGGAGTTCTTTTTTCGATTGGAGCACGGACTTCTCCCACCGATATTCAAAGATTTCTTGCCCCACGCTTATGATATACACTCCCACTATACTAGAAATGCCTCCACTTTCCGTTCTGTTAAGGTTCATTCCAACGCTCGGCTCCATACAATCAAGTCTCAGGGGACACTGATATGGAATGCAATCCCTTCCTATATAGTCATGTCTAATAATTTGTTCATCTTTAAAAAAAGATTACGTACACACCTTCTTTTATCTGCATAGCATCTTCACATTACCGTGAATGGCACAAAGCCGCATTTAGTTAAGTTCTTAGTTAAGATTATAATTAAGTTTTTCTTTCATACAATGATTTGATTTAATTAGGCCCTTACCATTATATCTCTCTTTCTTTCACAGGCCAATAATGAATTTAGGTTACAGAATACAAAGGCACGGGGACCCTACTTAAGCGGGATCATATCCCTTCTGGGTTTCCCTTTTGCTACCCTAGTTTCGTTTTCTCTTTATGTCGTTATGTGATATACAAATATATTGTTGTTATGTTTTTTTCTGAGTTGCAATTAGATATATATCTCTGTTATGTTTTTGGGTTGCAATAAATTGATTTGATTTGATTTGATTTGATTTATGTCCATTCTGCAATGTAACACTGAGAGATTTTCTCGTCTTCATGTTCTTCATCTCAACTTCGCAAGCATCACTGTTCCTGCTACCTCAGCTACCATGGAACTCGTATTCTGCTAGCTACATCTTAAACGCTAGGCGCAGTATGCTAAGCTATGCAATGATTCAAGACATGCGAATTGCAAAATACAATAGTGAGCTTATGAAGTAGCAGTGTCGATAACTGCAGCTTATGCAGTAGTAGTGTCAATAATAGCTACTGCTTATGCAGTAGCAATGTCGATAACACATCATGGATTTACCGATGTGATGTTGCTTGCTGGTTTGTGGATGTTTCTCACATATAGCAGTTGTGCAGCTTTAGGCATTGTAATAGTCTACAGCAACTTGCTGTACATAGTAACTTGCTGTGCTTTGATAAAAATTTGACAAATTCATGATGCAAATATATGTATTGAACTATTGATTATCGAAGTCTAATTCTAATTGCTAATCGATCAGCTGCTGCTAATTCTATTTCTAATTGATTAGCTAGAAAATTTTGCTAATTCTAATTCTAATTGATTAGCAAATTTCAGTAGCTAATTCTAATTCTAATCGATTAGCAATTCTAGCTAATCGTACCCATCTCTGATCTAAATACACGAAGTTGAATGAGTAACTCCAAATAAAAAAAATTTGAAAGGAAATAACTTCCGGTTTAAGGGAAAAATGTTATGAAATTTAAAAATTCAAATAAAATCAAAAATTAAAATTCGTCCGTCGGTGTATGTCTTCTCGTTGTCAGCTAGAAATACTCGATCATTTGACTCATCCAGAAGAATCCTCGATGGATTTCGTAATCCGTGCTTCTCTTTTGATAGAATTACTCTCTTAAATTTCAAATCTGTATCCAATAACAAAATTCGACCATTCCCTTGATCAATGACCATCACCATTCCATTTCCATCAACGGAAAAATACATTGGATACTTCATTTGTTCTATGTTAGATTCATATTTTCCACCGAAGGACATCTTAAGTATTCCATCTTCATCAACTACACACACTCTATGCAGGTCATCATCATCGTAGCCATGAGTGACCATGAACTGACCACTGGGTAGTTTCATAGCATGCCATGGTTGACGAATACCTGCGTCTGGTGAAAGATTTATTTCACGGATCAATTGTCCATCTGGCGAATATTCGTTTAATTTATTTTTCTCAAAAACAGTCAAAATGATATTCGATTCCGCAGTAACAGACAGACGACCGTAATCGTCTCCAACTGACCATTTCATTATTAAATTTCCATTTGGACCAACTCTCAAAATTTCACGCGAGTGATATAAATGGTTTTTGTAATCGACGATGTAGAGACATTTGTTTCTGTTGCAGGATGCTATATCCACTGGATAAATTAATTCCTTCAAATTCCATCTACGACTGAAACTTAATTTAATCGAATCGTAGACATCAACTTCTGAACTCTCTCCACTCAGTACAAACAATTCTTTGTCTAAGATCGTTATTGCTTTGATCGGTCTTTTTCGTTCTTCTGCGGCTTTTGTTCTGGTCGTCTGAACTAAGACAGGATCCGATTTGTATCGAAGTTTATCTGAAAATAAAAATGAAAAGATTGTTAATTATTTAAAAATGTAATTTATAAGATTTTTCCTTAAACCAACATTTTCAGAGCTTGAAGCAGGCGATCGCAGTGGTAAATATAGTAATGAAACAAATAGACGAACCACTTTGAGATTCACCGAGATACTGTATGCAAACAGACAAAGCCACACAGAGAAGAATATAAAGACAAGAAAAGAAGCCAAGTGCGTCAGATGTATTGTGTAAGCCACTGAATAATGGCGTCCTGAACGCCGTTGTATTAAAGAAATGCATCGTCTAGTTTACATATTTTAAGCAAATCAAGCATGACTATATGGTTCGTTCGTTTGCTTCAGCATCTAAATGAGGTTTATGGTTTTGTTAAAATCTACATTTTCAATAAAAAATAGTACTTCTTTTAGAGTGATAGAGGAAGAGCAGTCCACCTTAAGCTAGCCCTGAGGCAGCCTCGGTATAATTATGAGGGCGGGTGGCTAATCCTCTCCCTCACCGCCTTATCTTCACACCGACAGTGTACGGTCAGTGTACTCATTATAGCTGAGTAGGCTAGGGGTGCTGATGGAACAGAATCTCGAACCAAATTTTCTGCCCTGGCGAGATTTGAACCCCCGACCTCAGGATTTACAATCCAGCGCTCCAACCACTACACTATCGAGCACCACCTTTTAGAATGATAATGTTGCAAAAAATAATAATAATTTTAAAGTTTAGACCTCATTTATAACTCGTCTTTTTAACCCAAACCAGCATGCGACAGAATCTAACAGTTTACGTTCAATATTGTCGTCGTCATAATGTAACATGTCCTACACCCACGCCTGGTGCGACTCCTGCGCATTCAAACAGTGGGAGCCTTCGTGTTGTCGTGAGACCGTTAGAGAGGGGAATAGTCTAGGCGAGCAGAGCTGAAAAGTCCTCAAAAAGCGATGTATGCGGAAAGTCATGTTCATATTTGGAAACAATGTGCTTTAGACTAATTCGACCTTGCTGATTACGAAAATCGCTGTTGCCAAGCTGGATTTTTGGCCTGAAGGTCCTTTCCAGGTAATAAAAAATGAAATCTAGCAAAAATCATAGAAAAATGGCCAGATCTCAGCCAATGATTGTTGAATTGACAAATTCTTTCTTGATTTTTCTCGACTTGATAAGTGCTACCTGTGATTTGAAACAATTACTAAATGTAAGACAATCCAAGGGCAATTTCAGAGGAAGCTCTGGGGAGATGGCCATAACTCAGTCAAATATTTTTCGATTTGGGTGATTCTTTAACTTCTTTGCACGGGTCGATAAGAGCTACACTTGAAGATACAGAGTACTTAAAGGCTAACATGACCCAAAGTCAATTAAAGGTCAAAAGGTCAAAATCAAGGGGAAAAGGCCATAACTCAGCCCAATAGTGTTCCATTTGGGTGATTCTTTTGATGATCCGCGGAAGAACCAAAACTGTCAATTATTGCTCCGACATCATTTCCACGCCCTCTGTCAGTTCAAAGTGGTCCATTTTTCTACACTCCTCTCATTTAACCTGGCGCTCCATAAACGCGGACTGGCGCTCTGCTTACTAGGCTCTCTAATGATAATCTCAGTTTGGCTTCTACTCATTATACCGAAGCTTTCAGTCATAGTGCCAAGTTATCCGAACTAGATGGAAGCGAAATAGGTGTCTCTGTAGCCTCTTCCATCACGACACAATTGTTGACTATCGAAGTTGCAGAGTCTGAGTCATTTTCAAGTAGTTTAAGGCTAATAATTAATTACAGTTACACTAAAAATAATAAAGCACGGTGACACAAAATCAGATAAAACAGAACTTATTCTAGTCTCCTCGTACTACTACTAAGCTAAGCAAACGCTTAATTTGCAATCGCCAATAACACTTGGAGTAAAGCAATATAATTTAAAGGCTATCCTCTTCCCCACATTAGTTTCCTAGAACAAACTTTAGGCTCAAGAGTGAAAGAACCTTTATATTCCTCGTAGTTTCCGAAACTTCTCCAAATCGAATCAGCTGAAATAATCCCGACGGAGCGATACGAATAATCCATGAAGAACAGCACGAGTAATCCAGAAAGAACAGCACGAATAATCCAATAAGAACGGCACGAGTTATCTAAAAGGAACAGCACGAGTAATCCAGAAAGAACAGCACGAATAATCTAATAAGAACGGCATGAGTTATCTAGAAGGAACAACACGAGTAATCCAGAGAGAGGACCATGAGTAACCCAGAAAGAACAGCAAGAGTAATCCAGAAAGAACAGCACGAGTAATCCAGAAAGAACAGCACGAGTAATTCAGAAAGAACAGGAGTAGCCCAGAAAGAACAGCACGAGTCAACCAGAAAGAAGAGTACGAGTAATTCAGAAAGAAAGCTTCCAAATGTACTTTGACTCTTGAAAGAAAATGCTACGGTCTATATCATTCGACTTCGATACGATCGCTTCGCCTCTTTCCCCGAACGCTTCCTCGGTGTCTGCCTGACTGACTCGATGCTTTTCTGTTTAGTTGACTATTTTGTCCATTGGCCTGTGTGTCTGCCTGACTGACTCCTTCTGTGTCGCACTTCGTTTTACAGCTCCTTTTCCCATGCTCATTTCTAACTAGCGGCCAAGTCTGCCCGCCTTAACTCTTCCTCGATTGTCGTCTACGCCAATTCCTCGGCTTGTGAGAAAAGTCCACCGGCCGACAGCGTTTTCATGGCAACCACCGTCTCTCTCTCATACTTAACGGCGCGTCCGCTCTCTTTGAAGACCTTAGTAATGTCCATTGTCCGTGAACATAATATTTACTTTAATGGTTAGTATTACCTGATTCAACTTGCCTGCCTACTGTAGCCTAACTTCATGGTTTCTCTTACATCGGATTTCGACCGAACACTTTAAACGCCACAGATATACACAGGGCATCATTGTGCATATTTATAACGACGCTACCAAAGTCTTAGATTGAGCAAAGTTGAAAATCACAGTCGTTTCTGTGCTGTTTTTGTCGCGGTAGGCGGGCAAGTTGAATCATACCAAAATAAATATTGTTCACGGAACAATATTAGGTCTTCAAGAAATTAATATGAGAGAAGACAGTGATTACCATGTATGTGATTAACGTAGACTCGAAGGAAAATTAAGAGCAGGCAGGCGCAAGCCTGGTGCATGAGCATGAAAAAAGAGCTGCTCGCTGAGGTCGCTACAAAATCATTTTCGAACACCTGGCAATGAACAAAATAGTCAGCTTAAATAGAGAAAGCAGGCGATATTCGAAGATTCGAGCTGAAAGAAAGCAGCGTCGTATCGAAAGTGACCTGGAACCGCTTTTTCTTTCGAAGTCGAAGCATTTCGAACGTTACTTGTGCTGTTCTTTTCGTCAGCGTTCTTTGCAGACCTCAGGCTCTTTCGACTGGGTAGACGTGCTGGTGCGATGGCTTTGTCTGTTTGCATACAGTATCTCGGTGAATCTCAAAGTGGTTCGTCTATTTGTTTCATTACTATATTTACCACTGCGATCGCCTGCTTCAAGCTCTGAAAATGTTGGTTTAAGGAAAAATCTTATAAATTACATTTTTAAATAATTAACAATCTTTTCATTTTTATTTTCAGATAAACTTCGATACAAATCGGATCCTGTCTTAGTTCAGACGACCAGAACAAAAGCCGCAGAAGAACGAAAAAGACCGATCAAAGCAATAACGATCTTAGACAAAGAATTGTTTGTACTGAGTGGAGAGAGTTCAGAAGTTGATGTCTACGCATTCGATTAAATTAAGTTTCAGTCGTAGATGGAATTTGAAGGAATTAATTTATCCAGTGGATATAGCATCCCGCAACAGAAACAAAAATGTCTCTACATTGTCGATTACAAAAACCATTTATATGTACTTCGCGTGAAATTTATGAGAAGAATGGTCCAAATGGAAATTTTGATAATGAAATGCGTCAGTTGGAGTGACATCATTATCAGGTCGTCTGTCTGTATACTGCAGGAATCGAATATCATTTTGACTTTTTTTCGAGCCAAAATAAATTAAAGCGAATATTCGCCAGATGGACAAATAACATGATCCGTGAAATAAATCTTTCACCAGACGCAGGTATTCGTCAACCATGGCATGCTATGAAACTACCCAGTGGTCAGTTCATGGTCACTCATGGCTACGATGATGATGACCTGCATAGAGTGTGTGTAGTTGATGAAGATGGAATACTTAAGATGTCCTTCGGTGGAAAATATGAATCTAACATAGAACAAATGAAGTATCCAATGTATTTTTCCGTTGATGGAAATGGAATGGTGATGGTCATTGATCAAGGGAATGGTCGAATTTTGTTATTGGATACAGATTTGAAATTTAAGAGAGTAATTCTATCAAAAGAGAAGCACGGATTACGAAATCCATCGAGGATTCTTCTGGATGAGTCAAATGATCGAGTATTTCTAGCTGACAACGAGAAGACATACACCGACGGACGAATTTTAATTTTTGATTTTATTTGAATTTTTAAATTTCATAACATTTTTCCCTTAAACCGGAAGTTATTTCCTTTCAAATTTTTTTTATTTGGAGTTACTCATTCAACTTCGTGTATTTAGATCAGAGATGGGTACGATTAGCTAGAATTGCTAATCGATTAGAATTAGAATTAGCTACTGAAATTTGCTAATCAATTAGAATTAGAATTAGCAAAATTTTCTAGCTAATCAATTAGAAATAGAACAAAAGCCGCAGAAGAACGAAAAAGACCGATCAAAGCAATAACGATCTTAGACAAAGAATTGTTCAATACATATAGTGGCATCATGAGTTTGTCAAGTTGATGTCTACGCACAGCAAATAAATATAAACAGAATATTCGCCAGATGGACAATTGATCCGTGAAATAAATCTTTCACCAGACTGCTAAATCAAATCAATTTATTGCAACCCAAAAACATAACAGAAATATATATCTAATTGCAACTCAGAAAAAACAGCAGAATAACCATGGTATTGAAGCACGAACAGTGAAATTTAAGAAGGCTATTTGTCAGTACTATATATCACATAACGACATAAAGAGAAAAAGAAACCAGGGTAGCAAAAGGGAAACCCAGAAGGGATATGATCCCGCTTAAGTAGGGTCCCCGTGCCTTTGTATTCTGTAACCTAAATTCATTATTGGCCTGTGAAAGAAAGAGAGATATAATGGTAAGGGCCTAATTAAATCAAATCATTGCATGAAAAGAAAAACTTAATTATAATCTTAACTAAGAACTTAACTAAATGCGGCTTTGTGCCATTCACGGTAATGTGAAGATGCTATGCAGATAAAAGAAGGTGTGTACGTAATCTTTTTTTAAAGATGAACAAATTATTAGACATGAGTATATAGGAAGGGATTGCATTCCATATCAGTGTCCCCTGAGACTTGATTGTATGGAGCCGAGCGTTGGAATGAACCTTAACAGAACGGAAAGTGGAGGCATTTCTAGTATAGTGGAAGTGTATATCATAAGCGTGGGGCAAGAAATCTTTGAATATCGGTGGGAGAAGTCCGTGCTCCAATCGAAAAAAGAACTCCCCAACTTGAAAATCCCTAATTTGGTCGATATTCAGTATTTTCAATTCTCTAAACAGTGGGGCAGTATGTGCCCATTTTCGAACACCAGCAATTAATCGAACAGCCCTTTTTTGTATAATTACCAATCTTATCAACCTAGAGGGATAGGTCATTGCCCAAATCAAGTTACAATAGCTAAGATATGGATAGATGAGTGCATAATATAGATTTAACTTAACAGATTGAGGCAACAGATAAGCAATACGACTCAAAATTCCAACATTCTTAGCAATCTTATTAGAAATCTCATTAATGTGCACTTTCCATGTCAGATGTTGATCGATATGTACCCCCAGGAATCTAGTTGATTCAACCTGCGTAAGAGGAGCATCTTTGATTGTTATACCCAAATTCTCACTAGGTGGTGTTTTTCTATGAGACTTGAATAAGATGTAATTGGTTTTATCAAGATTCAATGAAAGTTTATTCGCCGCAAACCATTCATTTATTTTAGCAAGTTCCACATTCACAAGGCGCACCAGCTCCATCCAAGATCCATGGGAGTAAAAGACATTAGTATCATCCGCAAATAATATGAAGTACAAGGTAGGCGAAGTTTTAGCTAAGTCATTAATGTAAAGAAGGAATAGTAATGGCCCAAGGTTGGATCCTTGAGGGACACCATATTTAATCCAATTAAGTTCTGACCATACACCATTGCAGAGGACCCTTTGAGAACGTTTATCAAGATAACTTGCAAACCAGTTTAGTTGGGTACCTCTGATTCCATAGTATTCTAATTTCTTTAGTAGGATACCATGATCGACCGTATCAAAGGCCTTTGCTAAATCAAAGAAGACCCCCACCGAGTATTCGTTATTATCAATGGCCCTAGTAATCATATCTTGCATATTGACTAACGCCATATAAGTGGAGTGCCCCTGTTGAAATCCATGTTGGGAGGGGTATATAATGTTATAGTTTTTTACATAGCTGGAGAGTCTATTATACATAAGTTTTTCGTAGAATTTCGAGAAGTACGGAAGAACAGAAATAGGCCTATAATTGGAGACATTATCCTTTTCACCTTTCTTAAATATAGGTACTATTTTAGCAATTTTTATAGCTCCAGGGACTATTCCAGTACTTAAAGAGCAATTTATAATGTCAGCCAAAGGTTTGGCAATTCTAACTAAGTGAGGTGCGGCTAGAGAAGGATCTATATCATCAACCCCTTTACTGCGAGTTTTACTGAAATTCCTACCTATTTCTAAGATTTCCTCAGGGGTAGTTAATAAAATTCCCATTGAATTTTGCTGGGGAGACTTAAGATAATTATTAAAATTGCTGGGAGAAGGAGGTAGTTTATCAGCAAGCGACTGGGCAATATTAGTGAAAAAGTCATTAAGTCCATTGGCCATTGATTGCGCATCATTAACATTAGTCCCATTAATTTTTAACTCCTCAATGAGCTCCTCCTCATTATTTAATTGCATCATGGAGCGAATGAGTTTCCATGTTTGCTTAAGATCACCATTAATTTTAGAAAATTCGGCCTCATAATAGCTCTTCTCAGCCTTGAGCCTAATCGACTTAAATTTATTTCTATATTCAATAAATTTCATTCTGTTCCCCTCATTTGGCGATTTAATGAATTTCAAGTAAAGAGAATTCTTCTTCTTACAAGATTTTAGGATTCCGGGAGTCATCCATGGTTGTTTATAAACATATTTCCTAGATTTATTATGTTTAGTAATCAGCGGGAATGCCTTATCGTAAGCAAGTTTATAAATTTCCAGAAACATTTCATAAGCCATATTGGCATCCTGATTCTCACAAGCCCTCATAACAGGATCCCAATTTATATCTGCAAGTAGCGAATCAAATTTAACAATATTTTCCTCATTAATTTTTCGAGTGGTCGTATAGTTGTAGAAATTTTTCTTAGAATTTTGTTGGGATGAGAATGAAGCAAATACTGGAAGATGATCGGACAAGTCAGAGATAATTATAGCTGCACTAACTAGCTTCGACCAGGCAGTAGAAAATATATTATCAATCAAAGTGGACGTATAAGGAGTTATGCGAGTCGGCCTCGTGATGGATGGGAAAAGTTGATGTGAGGTCAAACAGTTGTGGAATTGGTTAGTTTCATTATGATCATTAGTTTTCAGAAGATCGATATTGAAATCCCCCGTTATTATAAGCTCCTTTCCTCTCCCAGCAGGTCCTCGTAATAAATCCTCAAATTCTCTATTGAAATCTGACAAGTTCAGGCCAGGTGGCCTATATACTACTCCCACTGAATAAGTGGCATCTGTTAGATGGATCTTAATAAACAATTGCTCAAAAGTGTTATACACTTCCTGGTCTTTTAGCGGTGTATACTTAATACCTTTTTTAACAAACATTCCCACGCCACCACCCCGAGCATTCCCTCTTGATTTGCTTATAAAATTATAACCTGGTATATGAATGGAATCCTCAGTATTAGGCGGTAGCCAAGTCTCAGTGAGAGTGAGTATAGTAACAGGCAAATAATTCAGAATATTACATATTTCGTCTAATTTATAAAACACACTTCTACAATTTATGTGCAAAATTGAAAGATTGGACTCAACAGTTTCAATTTTGTCACGCCACGAGTGCAGAGTGGTATACGGACTATCCCATTTAACATTCAAGTAGTAATTTTGGTCAGGATCAGTTTCATTCTTATTAAGCAGCCTACGATTGTCGCATTCTTCAGGGAATACTCGTAGCTCAAGATTGTTATCGATTGATCCCAACAGGGATGGTTTAGAAACATCGTGTAGGCTATTACATACATTCACATTTTCTTCCTCCACATTCAGAGCAAGTACATTCGTACAGTTAATGCACTGCCAATGTCCGTAGTTCACTGTTATTTTAAACTCTTGGCTATAGCAATCCAAATGGTACACACCTTCACAATTTGTACATACAATACACTCGATAGGTTCCATGATTATGTCATCACAAATACCGCATACAGACAGAGCGCCTTCAGCCATCAAAAGTGGGCCAGGGTACGAAGGATAGAAGCCACCGCGTATAATCAACAATACAGCTTAATACAAAAGAATTAGTTCAATTCTATTTAGCGAAGAACATTGTGCATTAATTCATTCTAGACATTATTCCCTTAATCATAAATTCTCGTTAATGTACCATTGATGATCATAAAACCACGAACAGATTATTGTTTGAAACAGCCTTCAGCTAAGTAAGTAAGTAAGTATATTCTTCAAACTCAATATTAATAAACTCATTCTTAATGAACGCTTAATTTTGAACGCTCAGCTTAATTTTCAAACAGCTAATCGATTTTCGATTAGATTAGCTCGATTAGAATTAGCTGAAAATAGCTAATCAATTAGAATTAGAATTAGCTGTTTGTCTAATTGATTAGCTGACTCATTTAGATTGTGCTAGTTTCCGTTTCTGAGTTTATTCAGATTCGATGATGCATCGCATGACTTTTGTTAATTAGATACGTTACTTCGTCGATTTGAATTTTCCTAGTTTCAACTTTGCATAGATGAAGAACTGAATTTATCCCATTCAACTGATTTACGAAAATTTCTTACTACAGTGAAGAATATTTGCTTCAAACATTGTGTTAAGCATTTTATTTACTAAATATTTGACATGGTCTATTGCAGACTTGTAAGCGAGATAAAACTTCGAGACCGAGACAGTGTGGAAACAGAGACAGAGACCGATACAGTGGGAACCGAGACCGAGACACAAGGTCCAAGACAGTTCAAGACAGTGTTAACCGCATATTTTCCAAAGTGATGGTAGTGCAAAATGAACCAAAATTCTGAAAACAATTTTTCTCTCTACTATTCAAGTCTACTACAAGAATCAGGAATTACTTAGCAGATTTAAGTTTTTTCTCTTAATTGCAAGAATATTTACGTGAGCAGTTTATTTGGCGAGAGTCAAGTACACTGGTGAGCTCTGTTTAGCTGCAAAGACTCGCAAATGTTACTTATGTATAGGTTGAAAATGAGAGAAGTGGAAAACTTTGAATCTCTGATGAAAATTCTAAAATTTTAGAATCTAGTGACTTACGAGAACTTTGAGAAGATGTGTCGTTCGTTCATTTTACCAAATTGCTAAGACATCTTGTATAGTTATGTGGAAGTAAGAAAATGAAATTCTTATTGCAGGGAGATTTAGCTATGACTAGACAAAGAAAATAATGAGATGTGCACATTGAATAATGAAAACTCTGGGTGGAGATTAATAAGCAATGAGCTCCATTTTGAAAGAATTCAATCAATGTTTGTTGTAATACTAAGGGAATCGTTACACAGGCCTCCATTCAGCTGATGGCTCGCACGTAGGCCTACGTGGTCGTGTTTATACCTTCGTTGTCGAAGTCCAGATGATAACATCGCCTTTATAGAATTGGGGTGGCATATATTAGTATTGTTCATATTTGTTGACCGTACGCGTTACAAGTACTATAGCAATTGTAATTACCAAATTTATACTGCGCAGCTGTTTAATGTACTATGTATTAAGCGAAGGCACACCAGTAATACCATCAACATGCCGAAGATGAATGTGCAAGACAGATAGGCTGCCTACGACGGATAAGTAATCTGAAGGAAGTAAGGTTTCCGTTGAGAGTAAAATGGTACAGGCGACATAGCATAACGTACAAACGAGGTAGAGAGTTCCCAAAAAAGTAGACTCAGCAGCCGAAAAAGCTCGCTAACCAGGAACCGTTCTCGATTTAGGTAAGGACGGACAAAGAATATAAAGACATGACCACATTGAATAATAATAAGTCAGAGAGCAGTAGCCTAAGCATCGATTTCAGTTATTGTGGTTGGCCAGAGTTAACGGATTTCTAAACTATGAGCTCCAGTTTGAAACGAATTCTTTGCCAAATGCTTTGCCAAAATGGAAGCCGATGTTCCACTCCATTGGAAAGGGTGATAAGTATGTGTTTGAAATTCAGCCATAAACACCTAGATTTCTATAATAGCACTGTGATTTTTGAAGGCGTAACATGGAAGCTTATGGAAAAATGCATTGATTGTCCAGAGCTTGTGGAATTTGCATTACACAGTACACAGGCGAAATGGCTTGGTAAGTTTCTCAAAAGTTCTCGCAAACAGCGTCGCTAGCGATATGATATTTCTTAGTCTCGGCATATGCATGAGGAACTCTCAAACGTCGACTCTTTCTACAATCAATGACGCTCTCAATGTTTCTGAAATCGACAAGGTGTTAGGCGCGCTCAAGTGGTTAGATGCACTGTGCACATAACAGATCAGTGGAGTGTCAATGATATAGATCAGACAATCGACTTTGAACACACTTTGTTTAGAATGCATATATACAGGGTGTGGTGAGAAAAATGCATTAGAGCCAAAAATTTGTCCGTCTGGAGTGTGGTGTGACAAATGCGCAAGTGACAAAATGTGTCCCTCTGTGCGCAAACATATGTGCGTGTAAGCTTTGGTGCAAGTATTGACTGCGCAGCCATGAAATATGTCCATTTGTCTGTCTGTCTGTTTCTGTATGTCTGTCTATGACGTAGACGAACGAAATGAATGGAACAGGCTGGGGTGGCCGCCCTACCGACTATGAGTTTAGTGACCATTGTCTTACTCGGACTTGGACCTGATTGGTGCTAGAACTCTCGGTCATCCTGGAGGAAAGTGAAGCTTGAACTTTCAGTGGGTTAAAACTGATGCTTGAACGCTCAGTCGGTTTCAGGGCTATAATTAGCCATATTCTAGTCGTACCCACACCCGCCTCATTTTTGCATATTGCAAACTACTGGTAAGGAAAACATTCATTGTCGGGTTCTGCATTGGTCTTGTCTGACTAGAATCGGACTGTACAACCATCAGTGGTTAAATTCAGCCGGGTCCCGCCGGGTCTCAGATCCGGCACCTCGGATTTCAGACCCGGCACCTCTGATGTGAGATCCGCCACCTGCATTGTGAGACCCGCCACCCGAATTATGAGATCCGCCACCTAAAAAACGAGACCCGCCACCCAAAATCAGATTAACGAATTCGTCAGTCTCACAGTGCGTTTCAATATTCACTAGCATCATAGAAAACTATTTAACCTAGGTGTTTACTTAAGTCGCCCGCCATTCTTCTCCCTCCCTCTCTGTCTGTCTGCCTCCCAATATCAGATAACCCATTCGTCAGCCTCACATGTAGTGCGTTTCAAAATTCACTAGCATCATTATAGAAAATGCCTTAGCCTACGTGTTTACTTAAGTCGCCCGATCTCCCTCTCCCTCTTCCTTCCTCTAGGGCCTATGTCTGTTTGTCTGTCTCTCTGTCGAGTTCAAATTAATGTATTTTAACCGTGTTTCCGATTCCCGCTCAGTGTAAAAATATGTCACAGTAGTTTCTTCACTAATGACTCACTTGCGGAAGACAGCTGGACTCGGTGTGAAATAGGCTAGCACGTCCTTTGATTAGTCTTAGACTCTTAGTAATCGCGCCTGTAGATACATGTAGGCCTAATGTCGAAAAGAAATTTGGACAGCATGCATCAGCTGTCAGAAGTAGTAGGCCTATAGGCCTACAACGAAAGCTGAAAGATTTCTTTGCACGCAAAAGGTCCTGCAAGAAGTGAGTTTTGTGTTTTACTGTTAGAGCAGTAGCAAGGCATAACTGGGGATCTACCCGAATCGCCGAAACCCAATTCTGTGATGACTGATGATGAGTAACTGTTAGATGAAGTGATGAACTGATGATGCAATACAAATTTTCCCAAAATTTGAAAAACAATTGCAACCAAGCATTCTAAGTCTAGAAACTAGTAGGGCCTATGGACTAGTCGTAACATTTCCTGAATATCCAGAAATTCATGAATTTCCTGAAGCCTATAATTATTCGGAAAATATCCAGAAAAGTTCATTAGGCTATATCTGTTATATTATTTTATTTAGCCTAGTGAGCTCTTCCATGTGAAAGTAGGCCCTATACGTGCATTTCGCATAGGGGTCTACTAATTTTTCTTTTTATTGTCAAGTGTTTTGTATGTTATTACATTGACATGTCGATTAAAGCCTAGTCCTCTGCAATATGTTATGTGAAATACCCGATAATGTTTATTTTTTAAAGTTAATGTTTATGCTTGCAATAATCGATTATGTGACTTGTTTCACGCATTTTGTATTACATGTATATCTGAGTCTTTTTACACTCGAAAACGCCATAAAAATTATAAGTATTGATAACTACTGTACGTATATAGGCTACATATTATACACATAAATATATCGGTTATAGATTCGCCAGGTAGGCTTAAGCTTTAAATTCGTAAAGACTTGGAGAACCGGCACCTCTGGATGAGCAATTTAAACACTGACAACCATTCTTGTATCAGTACCGTACACATTATCTGAAAATGATTTTACAAATAAACCGAAACTTTTACAGTATAACTGTATTATCACCGGATGTGGAAACATCTGAAATTTGTAAATTAATAATGTGATTGCACAACTAAATGGATCATAATCACGATGAATGTATTTATAATTATATTGTTTGTTCTTATAATAATAATAGTAAAAAATATACCACTACTACTACTACTACTACTACTGCTGCTGCTGCTGCTGCTGCTGCTGCTGCTGCTGCTGCTGCTGCTGCTGCTGCTGCTACTACTACTACTACTACTAATAATAATAATAATAATAATAATAATAATAATAATAATAATAATAATAATAATAATTCAAATAAAATAACAATACAAATTAATCCAGCGTTTCAACTAGGTGGCTTTCCGTTGTATACTTTAGCGGAGCCAGACCGAGAGGAGACGTAAAAATAACGGCACTTTGATATTCATTTGAGACAACAGTTACTGCTTTGTAGTTAATTGTACCTTGTAGTGCGCTGACGTTCATTGAAGGAGAAAATAAATATTGTTTTTATAATAAAAATAAATAAAATAATAATAACAATAGTAATAATAATAAAAATTATAATTATAATAATATTTATTAGAGTCCATCAACTGTAATTGCCATCGTAATTGTTACTCGAAATCCAGGCGCAGGGCACCAGATTATCACGAGCGCTGCGTCGAGTCACAGAGGCTGTCCAAAGGGTAGTCCGAAAGAGGTCCTAGTCAAGTTTCCAGAGGGTCAGAGGTGGCAGAGTGAATGTTAAGGTGGGTATCGTTTAGGTGGAAAATTGTAAGACGGAGGATCAGGTGAGTCGGGGTAAGCGTTCTCGAAGAGATGAGACTTTAGTTTCGAGTTGAAAGCCCTTTAGAGGTGATGGATAGAGGAGCCTGAGGAAGGTGATGGTGGGTGATTGGTAATGATGGTGGAGGAACTGAAAAAGTGCGGCATTCAGGAGACAGATCGTTTCAGTGACGTGTTACAGTATTGGATATGGCTCAGTTGCTGAACTTGAGATAAGTAGTGATCGGGGTCGAGAAATATAGAAACGAAGACGGATTCTTAATTATTTTGGTATTGGTAATCCAAACCGTTCGACAGAAAATTGCGTATAATTATGGTAAATAAATCGCCATCTGGCGAATGGAACTAGACTTTCAGACGAATATGACGTGGCCATCTGGCTAACGAAACGTGCTTAATAGATATCATATTATTAAGAAGCTGATTTAGCATCATGATTTGAAATTATTATACGGGTTGAAGATGATTATGTCTAAGTTATAAACTCAACAAAATGCAAAGAGGATCAATTGCGCTCTAAAATGCATTAAATCCAAAGCAGACTTGAGAAAAAATCCTTAGCCTACAGCAGATTTGGACAGCACCAAATGTCGAGTCAATCTCGCACACAATAAACTAATTTATTTCGAAAACGAGCATCAGCAAAGCTATCTTAGTGGTCAGATTTGAGTCGGACAGACACGGATGACTGCTAAATAACTGAAGCATGTTTCGAAGTAGCTATGCTTTTTTCACAATTGCTTCAACGAAACTTATTATGAACGTCACTGTGAAATGTATGGAAGGAATTCTCGAAAAACTACCAGAAGCTATCCTTTGTATGAATGCTGCCTCCAGAAGACGTATGCATAATTTCAGATGTTTCTTTATGACGTTTGCAGATACATGTACAAGTTGTAATCCAGTGGCTGGACACTGATGCTTTGAAGGGTATGTCGAGTAGAGGCAACAATGGCGGTTCATGGCTGATGGATTGGATTTCAGTTTGGGCAGTTTGAATATTTATAAACTTGGAAAAATTGAAGATTTTGAAGGGTTACATAAGGTAGGCCTATAGATAATTACTCGTTTAGGCTACTTTGTTACGGATTTGAGGACCAATAACGGCACGTAGGCCTGCACACGCAAGGCTACATAAATACCAGGTACTTCAGTTTACTCGCTGGCAACAGCTGTAAGTGCTATGCATAATACCAAATAAAGCGGCTAATCGGTGGGAAGGTGTGTACTGGAATTGTATACATTTCTGCGTCTTGTAGTTTGCGAAAGACGACCGATTGAAGGGCGACTTTGTGGACGTTGGACTCGATGTACAGGGCAAATAAGTACCGGTAATTTTCGTGTTAGAGGTAATAAATCATTGACTGCTCTAAGTACCATAACATTTATTGTATAGTACTGAACTACCATAGAGTGACATTTCTTCTAAGGAGTTGAGTTCTAGTTCCTCTGACCCATCGGAGTTTGACAAGGCGTGTCCAACAGATTAAAATTTACTGTTCTCGGTTTGTTTTAAGAAGACCGCTGTAGCCTATAACGTGGTTCTTGATAGTTGTGCGTGTACTTGCTGAATGTTGCTAAAGAAAACTTTAATGGAAACGAGTGTTGTTCGGTTCCGACTTGAATCGGGATCTGATCACATTCTTCTATCTGGAAAACATACAAGTTTCAGTTTATCTTTATGTGTTATGATCCATATCCTTTCGGATTCGGAAGGATCTTCCAACGGATCAATTCCAGCACAGATTGTTTTTTTGGTAGGCCCCTATAGTATAAGTTATGAGCCGTGGATACGTTTTTGTTTAAGCAATAGGTCTACGTTAAAGTAAACGGCAAAATGTATGTTGATAGAGCCTTGTATTTCGCCCAAGAATGATGTCTTTTAAGAGCGGTCACTGTTTGACTATGCGTCTGATACGGTTTTTTGTGGTATTCTAGTTGGCACAATGCTTTTGGTTTAATATAAAAAATCTATGTTATCACACGATTTCTGAGTTCGACGAATAATTATTGCAACCATATTCATTAGTTAGTATTTTTTATTTGGACTGTGTGATTTCTCGAATAAGTTCAAAAGCCGAGTCATCGGTTCTAGAATGACACAGTTGTAAATCACGCATTATAAATGATAATACACATCAGCTAGACAATTAGGCCTATTAAGCTTACTCAAAGGCAAAAAGTGCGTAGTTACCCTGAAAACACCTTAGCCTATTTATTACTTTCAATGATTGCCAGACGCGGATTTCTAAATTATTGACAGACTAATACCGTAGGCCCCTATTGCTCAATGCGCTACATCACGCAGTCCCACATTTAGCGTATAGATCCAATTATAGCCAGACATCGTTTTATTTACAGTATACAGAAATTCGTGACCCGCAGGGATGGGCAGTAATTTAATTGATGTAATTGAAATTACGTAATTTGAATTACAATTGTAATTGGTAATTTGTAATTTGCTGCTCTGGATCAATGTAATTTGTAATTTGTAATTGAATTACATTTTTTGGTGTAATTTGTAATTTCAAATTACATCTCTAAAATCAAATTACTTTGAAAGAAAAGCTAGAACCATACAGCACAACCAAAGCAGTTTTGAAAGTATCTTTTCCTTGTCTTGATCATCAACACTAGAGTATCTCTGGAATGAACGATAGCAACACTGAACTCTTTTAATGCTTTCACAAAATTGGAGCCATTGTCAGAAATGGTAGCTACAATTTTGTCATGTGTCAGACCGAGCTCATACTGTATTTTACATAGATGAGTTGCGATACTCCATCACACGTGTGTGATCCAACAAAACATCTGCATGCTAAGGCATCTGAGCGTCGCTCAACTGTATAGGCTATGCATCAATCCAGTGACAGGTTACTCCCATGTAGGCCTAACTTCTGTGTTTAGTAGACCACACATCTGCCTCGTGCAGACAAAATTTCGTTCAGATAATTCTTCTTGTATTGCTCTCATTAGATTTTCTACTCAGTCTACTGCATCACCTATTTGTTGACCTAACGTAGGCCTATGTCGGGCCATGACTACAGCATTTGAATTGAGACCAGTTACCACTTCTTTAAATTCCTGTTGTTCAGTGATTGACAAAGAATGCATGCCTTTGGTCACAAAATTTGTAATTAGTGTGTCAACATTACTCTGAGGTAGGCTACTGTTTGTCTCATTTTAAGAAGTGTTTTTGACACTGCTTTGGTTGATAAAGAAAAAGATGCTTTCAAAACTGAATTATTTTGTCACCTTTGATGAAGTTTTTCTTGCACTATATCATAGATGACAGCAAGGAACTAATGACGCTGCATAGCTATACATAAGATATTATTTTGTACAATTTAGTTTTGCACTTCCTTCACCTGCGCTAGTACACAGACTCATCATAGCTGTGCAAGCATAACTGTAAGGTCAAACAGATGCCGATTATCTGATAACTTGTTCAAACAGTTTTCTTAGAGAAAATTAAATAAACAGTTTCAAACAGTGTAATACAAATGAACAGTGGAAATAGAGCATGTGTTTCTTGACTGAATTTCTTGATCGCAACTATGCATGTAATTTGTAATTTGATGTAATTGAATTACGTAATTTGTAATTTGTAATTTCCAGCAAATTTCTAAAGTAATTTGTAATTTGTAATTCAATTACATTTCCCCAAGTAATTTGTAATTTGTAATTCAATTACATTTTACTGTGTAATTTGCCCATCCCTGGTGACCCGTCAGAACGGGCCAAGACACAAATCGGCCCCGACAAAACGGCCCGTCAATTGGGCCCCGACATAACGGCCCCCAAGAAAACGGCCCTGGTCAAAATGGCCTTGACAAAACAGCCCCGTCATATCGGCCCCGTCATTACGGCCCCGTCATAACGGCCCCGTCATAACGGCCCCCGTCATATCGGCCCCCGTCATATCGGCCCCCGACATATCGGCCCCATACAAAATATCCAATGTTCCAAGTACTTTTAAGCTTACGTTGACAAACTGTTGAAATGAGGCCTCAAGCGACGGTTCAGCTGGACAATGCGCTGCGGGGACCATCATCTAATGCTAACTGGTTGGCGTATTTAATTATTTAAATGCTTTCAATGACAACTATCAAAAATCCAACTTCTATTTACGCAAAAGAAAAGAATTCTGTTCATCAATCCAACGGTAAACCCGTAGTTTACGTTGCCAAATTATATTTATATCTTCAATGCGGCACTTTTCGTTTGCAAATAGGCAACCTACAATGTACCAGTGTCCATGATAAATGTGATCAATCAAGCTTGCATTTAAGCAAATAATTACTTTTCACCAATCCAACTTAAGAGGACATGCGATATTTTGTGAGGGGCCGATATGACTGGGCCGATTTAACGGGGGCCGATTTGACGGGGCCGATATGACGGGGGCCGTTATGACTGGGGCCGTTATGACGGGGACCGTTAAGAGGGGGGCCGTAATGACGGGGGCCGATAAGACGGGGCTGTTTTGTCGAGGCCATTTTGACCAGGGCCGTTTTGTCGGGGCCGTTTTGTCGGGGCCCAATTGTCGGGGCCGTTATGTCGGGGCCTATTTGTCCTGGGCCGTTCTGACGGGGTACCACAGAAATTGGTGGAATAGAAAATATATGCGCTGAAACTTCAGGTCTGGTGCAAAATAGTGATGCAAAGAAGAAAATAATTCAATGACACACGCAATAACAAGTGAAAAAGTAGGCTTTCTGATTTGCTTCATTAAGCATCTTAGCTTTATTTAAGTTACATTAAAACATGCACATTGGAATTATTATTACTGAAGCGAAATTTTAACGCGCATGCACAAATGCGTTTCTATGGCGCGGTCATCATGGTTACCAGATGAAGAAGAGTTAGACACTTTGATGTTTTGAAGCCTGTGAGAAAGAGTGAGTTTTGAGGAGTTTTTGGAAGGAACAAAACAAGTCTGAGCATCGGAAAATTTGGAGCGGTTCCATCAATTGAGGCACCAACTTGAAGTGCGCGTGTGCCTATGACAGATCTGCATCAGCCAAAAAGGGTTTACGTTCAAAACCGCGATCACAAAACAGCGATCGTCAAAACCGCGATCACAAAATAGCGATGCACAAAACAGCGACTGCATAAAATAGCGATAATCAAAACAGCGATTTCACCGATTTATTATAGAAAGTTTTAAATGTATCACGAAGTATACATAATTGTAACAAATGTGTAATGTTAAATTTGAAGTCTTAAATTATGTCAAATTCCATGAAGGTAGTCCAATGTTGGTCGATTAGTGTAGGCCTAATCGCCGACGATGCTTTTTATTTTGTCTGCAGTTTCTCTGTAGATTCTTCGAGATGGATTTGGTATTTGTCCTGCGATGTACTTAACTACAAATTTTTAAGTTCAATTAAGTTCGTAATCAGGACCAATCAACACTGTCATTTCCGCTATCACCCCAACAACTTGAAATGATTTAGTAAAATAATTAACGCTAATTAGGTTCGCAATCAGGACCAATCAACGTATATTAAATAAGTCAATCTTCGAATTTAATCGCTATTTTGATGATCGCTATTTTATGCAGTCGCTGTTTTGTGCATCGCTATTTTGTGATCGCGGTTTTGACGATCGCGGTTTTGAACGTAGACCGCCAAAAAGACCCACCATATCCAAAGATCGAAGCCTGCGGGATGGGATTTAATGAGAGACAGATGGTTGAAGGTGGGAAGGCTTAGTCAGTTAGCAATAGAATAAATACTATTGGTTGAAGGTTGGTAGCAGTGCACGCTGTAGGGGTATTATCGGTTAATCAGTCGAGGGAAATTCTATGCGAAATTCTACCCTACAGGATGACAATGCAGCTGACCGAGAGGTTAAGATGTTTGCACTATAGATGCGAGCAGCACCACACGAGTCAGTCAGTTTTGGATGCGATGACGTGTATTGACTCAAAGATCTATTTTTACCTGCGAAATCCGAATTCGCATAATCGAAGTAAGAGCAGAGAAGAGAGCAGTAAATTTTGACATGATCTTGGTGAGAGCAGACTTAATATGACGCATGGTACTGATTTAAATTAATAAAACAAGATTTATGGGTCAAAATGTAAGCCTACTGTTCAGAGTTGCTCCAAATGTTTAAACAGTTTTTTGTAGTTCAAACAGTAGTGACAGTAAGGTCAGTGCTGAAATCGGAAGGAAGAGAACGCAGACGTTGTCGTAAGTCAAATATTATTCCCTCAGATTCGTCTGGGTTCATGTTCAAACCGCTGAAGCTGAACCACGCATACATTGAAGAGAGGCAGTCTTCAAGTTTTCCCTTGCCGGATTGATCAGTGGGTGACAAATCAAAACAGAAGCAGATCTAGTATCGCACTTCTTTAAGAAAACTCCAAAGTGGTTGGCTATGCAGCTTACTGGTAAAGTGAAGCTTGTAAATAAAATGGGACCGACAGCAGAACCCTGTGAAAAACAGAGGTGCAGAGAGAAGGATCATGCTGAGCAGTAGGGCCTATGCTAAAAATGTCCATAATTAATTTAAGGAACGTTTCTTTCATCTGAGTGTAGTATATTTTCTACTGCCGGACAACAGACCGAATTTGTATTATCTTGCGCTAAAACATTTTTAACTGAGTGTCAACATGCAATGTATTCAAAGAACATAGGCCGCAGAGTTATTTATAGGCATAACATTGAGCTTTATTTAGTAGGCCTACCTCAGAACATCGCCGCTGTCAGAATTGAAATCAGTCAGTCAATAATTATAGGTTATAGCAAACATTAATGATTTAAGTTTCGAGATCTTACAACCTCGTTCAGGTAGATTATGTTTTGTGAGAACTCGTTATTTTTATCCGAATAATTTCGTTTTCGCACGTTAAATGCAAGACTATGTTCTTTTGACAACCAACAACCCAATAGGTCAATACCAATTGTGAAATCGAAAGTGCTTTCAATTTTAGAATTAATCTATAGACCGCTATTAGAAAATGGCTGGAAACGATTTAGACAGTGGTGCTATTAAAAAGCGAGAGCTCGACGATATGACTAGGCCTACATGTTCATCGTAACCGTTGCATCAATTGTAATAAAATTTGCATGGTTTAGATAGAATAGACTGAAGTTCATGTGCACCAAATTTAGTACCTATAGTAGTACAATTGACCAAGATATTTAACAAAGTCTAGGGGTCTACTTTATCGTGGACACAGTGTATTAGTGTGCCTGTCAGTGTCTAATTGTCTATTATAGCGTCTAATATTATTTTCAGATTCAGCTTATTGAGTAATGATTAATCATGGCAGCAAAAATGAAGCAGCTCACGACAAGAAAAGATGTGAACTGTCCAATATTTGGTTCACCAAGCCCACTTCCAGATAATGTGCTTCCAACTTACCAAGATGTCTTAAAGTTTTATTTATTTCAACGGAATTTGATGAAGTTGAGCAGCACAAGTAAAGAACCGTTGGTGGCTGATATTTCTGAAACAGTTTGTGAAAAAATAGAAGAAATCTGGCACCGAGCATCAATTCCAATTGTATCGCGTAAACGAGTGCTGCAACTTCTATGCCGGTATCGAGGGAAATATATGAAACTCCTGAAACCTTTCAAAGGACGACAGCAAGATGGAAAATACAAGGAGAAGCTAAGTCGTTTTAGAGAAGAAGGGAAAACCAGTTTGTTTGACATTGCGGCATGCAAGTGCAAATTCGACCTTTGCAAATGCGACAAGCTCCGTAAGGTTCCTGCTGGTGAGCAGATGTTTCTCAATGATCAGCGGAATTTGAGAATAATGTTCATTGGCAGAGTTGACATTGCTACAACAAAGAAGATAAAGAGAAATCTGAAGCGAAAAAGGGCAGAAAAAGAACGAGCAGAGAGGCATATCATGTTTGCCGATATTTGTGAAGCCACCAAGCAAAACTGTGATTCTCAACCTGAATCGGATCCAGAGGCTTATGATAACATAACATTATCAGAACTGAAAGATAAGCACATCACAATATCAGATTCAGATGATGATATTCCGTTAAGCGAAGTCCGAGGCAACCATACTAGAAAATCAAATCAAACACCTAATAGTCTGAAACCGAAGAAAAAAAGGTTGAAAGTACATCTTCCGACACTTGCAAGAGCTTGCGATCGTCACCAAGTCTCCGATAGAGCTGCTGCAGCTATCGCATCAGCAGTCTTGCAAGATTTCGGTGTAATAACACAAGAAGAAACATCAAGTGTTATCGATCGCAGCAAAGTTAGAAGAGCACGTCAAGCCAAACAGCAATCAATCCAAAAAACCGATCTCGATGGCGTTGTACGAAGTTTGTATTTTGATGGAAGAAAGGACAGCACAATAACAATAATGAAACATGGTTCTCGGTGGTACAAAAGGAAGGTAATGGAAGAACATTTGTCGTTGGTTGAGGAACCCGGATCTAAGTATATCGGACATGTTGCTCCCTTATCAGGAACAGCAAAAGATGCGAAACTCAGCATAATGACCTTCTTGAAAGACAGATACAAATCTTTGGATAAACTAGTAGCCATTGGTTGTGATGGAACAAATGCTAATACTGGGAGAATTGGCGGTACAATACGGTTGCTCGAGCAAGAATTAGAGAAACCGCTGCAGTGGCTGGTTTGCCAGCTTCATGCAAATGAGTTGCCTTTAAGACATCTCCTGAAGTATATAGATGGGGCAACATCTAGACCACGAGCATTTTCAGGTCCATTAGGCAGGCAACTGGTATCTTGTGAAAAACTGCCCGTAGCTGTATTTCAAGCCGTTGACGGTGAATTGCCAGAATTAAATTATGTGGATCTTAGTACTGACCAAAGGTATCTGTACGACATGTGTCAGGCTGTGATTCTAGGTAAATGTTCAATGGAGTTGTCACGAAAAGATCCAGGTGCAGTATCTCATGCTAGATGGCTCACAACAGCTAACCGGCTTCTTCGACTATATGTCTCAACCAAGGAACCTTCAGTGAATTTTGTGACTTACATCATCAAAGTATATGCTCCAATGTGGTTTGCCATAAAGATCAATTGCTCTTGCAAAGATGGTGCAAAACACGTTTTACACACCATTATGAAGTCACGTTATCTGTCACAGGAACACAAAGCCATCGTTGATCCAGTCATATCTCGTAATGCTTTCTTTGCACATCCAGAAATCATACTGTTGTGCATGGTCACGGATCACAGAAAACACATTCGTGAGCATGGCTTGCGTCGCATATTGAAAGCAAGATCACAGAATTCTGGAGGTAAAGGTGTACGGCAATTAATTGTTCCAGACTTGAATTTCAATGCGGAAGACTACTTTGATCTGATAGACTGGCAAAAAACTGTAATTACTGAACCACCTGTTCTCACAGACATTTCAGAAAATGACATTAAGATGTTCGTTGCCATTGGTGCTGCCCCTGTGATCGACTTTCCAAAGTATCCATGCCACACACAGGCAGTGGAACGTTGCGTAAAACTAGTTACGGAAGCTTCTTCTGCAGTTTGCGGTGCAAAATCAAGAGACGGATTTATACGTGTCCGTCTGGAATCACGTGAAAAAATGCCATATTTCAATACAAAAGCTGACTATAATTGCTGTTAGAATTTCAGCCTAACACTACTTTGTCAGTCAAAACAATCAGTATTGCTTTTATAAACCCCTAGCATTAGTAGGTCAATGGCTTTGTAGGGCCTATTTCAATTCTTTCTGACGTTTTCTAAATTTGCATTTTCTGCAACTATTAGAGGGAGATAAAAAAAATTTAAGAAATGTTGAACCATTACAAATGCTAATTAATATCTTGGTGTGTATGAGTGGATTAAATATAATCGCACTGGTAGTTAAGGATGGTCATAATTAATTGTGTCAAATATGATACAAAGCACGAATTTGCAAAATGCGATTCTATATTTTTGAACATTTAAACCCTCTGGGGAGCATCAAAACTTAAAAATAATGCAAATAACCCTTACATATTATGAATCAGTATAACAAATGACAACTTTTGCCACCTATTACTAGTGGTTCAGTTGAAGTATTTTTTTTTCACATTGACCGACACTCCACCCTACACTGCACCAATGATCAGCTCCATTACATGATGCCTGCATGCACTGTGATAGCAACTCCTTACCTAGCTTCTGTTCCAGGAGGACGCAGGCACCAGCAATCCTGCCAGTGTTGGAGCTTGTTGTATCAAAAGAGTTTGCTCTAACTCTATCAGCTATGCCCCATTCCTCCAGGGCCATGTAGACAGCTGCAGCTTGATCTTCACCTGTGCCCCTTGCTAGCTTTGCCACAGTAAGAAGGCTGTAAACTCCATTGCCAGAAATAATTACTGGAAGTCTATCAACTTTTTCTTTACTTGTAAGATCAGCATTGAGTTTACCGTCCCAGTGGACTACCAGTGGTATATTACATGTAGTTTGGAACTTGTCTTGTAAAGCTGTTGCTGGATGAGTCCTCTGTTTGATTCTTTCTCTGCGAATTGTATCACGATTGAGGGCCATATCGTCAATTCCGTGACCGAGGCTTTTCACAGTTTCTGCAATAACAAAGGTTGCTTTACGATCAGATAACTTCGTCCTGTCCAAGGCAGCTGGTAGTTCTGGTGTGATAATACTTGTTCTGCCTCTCTTTCTCTTACTTGATGTCTCAGATAAGCGGCCTCCAACTGCTCCCTCACTAGTTACTCTGTCTCCCTTACAGTTTGCATCTTCTTCTTCAGTATCTCTGCTGCTGCTTGAGGATATTAGTTCTGCTATTTCTTTACCACTTCTCTTCAAGTCTTCCATTCTACGTTTTCTGGCAAGCACCTGTGCCTGTCTTTCTGCTGACCGTTCTCCTTTGCAGTTAATTTTCCATCCACACCTACCATTGACCCACTACGTCCTTTCTGACGCTGAGCTAACAAGAACTCACGATCCTCTGGAATTGTTATCGTTTCGAGTGCTCTCAGATGAGAAATGTCAAAATGGTCATCTAGTTTACAAAGAAATTCAGTCTCAATTGCTTGCTGTGTTCCAGATGGTCGCCCCTTGTTTTTCTTCAGCAAACGCCATTCTTCAAATGTTCGTTCTAGTTTGTTTATGCAATTTCTAGGATCCATCATTGGGATCCTTGCCATTTGATAAAGTATTGTCAGCTTTTCGACTGAAACAGCTGATGACTGTCTGATAGTTTGTTTTAGTTGAAGATGGTGATGTAAAAACAAACCAAGAACCTGACGTAAGGATGGCAACTTGTGGCCGGTTAATTCAGTTAATGTTGAACCAAGGCTGCCGCCATATTTAATATTTAATAACTTTGCCAAAATGAACAAAAATGTATTATGTGATGTGTTTGAGCAGTTTCTGGTTTATATAGTCTATGCATCTGATGATATCAGCATTCAGCAGTCTCTCAGCAACGTGCCTGAGCTTGTCCAATGTCCATACAAGCCAATAGGTGCTGATGTAAGCAGTATGAGTCACTGAGAGTCAGCCTCTGTCAGAAACGGAAGGAAATTTGCAGCAAGACTTGATGATGTCAGCAAAATAATGATCACGAGTTATGACATAAATTAATTGTGTGGGAATGTCATGTAACTAATGTTTGATTATTTTACTGGTTTATTTATTTAGATGACCAACTACAGTTTTACAAACTGTTGTACTCAAATGGATACATTGTGGTTCAAGCTTGTGATTGTCATATGCTGAATTGCTGATCCTTACTATTTGGAACCTATAAAACTTCAGTGACATTGAGCTACCAGTAAATATTCACCAATAGAGTAGATATTTGGCCCGAATGTTTTCTTTGTATATGTGACCAAAAATAGAGGGTAGGAGGTTCACATTTACAAAATGTGAAAATAAGCTCCACCCTTCTGTACATTAGAGGTCTGCGGGTAGAGCATTTTTCCTACCCGACCCGTACCCGTAACACAGAACCGCTACCCGTACCCGTACGTGTCGGGTACGGGTAAACCAGCGGGTACGGGTATACCCTCAGACCCCTACTGTACATATTACATACATTCCATGCATACGTACATAGGCCTACGTAGATGAAAATATAATGTAATGTAATGTAAATTTAATCTCTAAATGTTCAGTGACACACTAAAGCCCCACACCGGGACACATCAATGTAAAGCCGCAACTGTTTAATTTTATTCTGGTCAGTTTCGTAATTGTCGACGTATTAGACTTAGGATAGTGCTGTCAAACCTTTTTTAAACTGTAGGTGACCGACGAAATTTATGGCATGCTTTATTATAGTTGAGCGCCAAAAGTATATCAATTGATAAGCCAAGTTACGAACAAATAGCCTAGGCATGCAAGTAGGACAGTGACTGTCCTTCAATTCATTCGTACACAGATTGCAAACATTTTGCGATCTCGGGCAGGCTACTTAAAATCAGTCTCCGGGCCGCATGTTGGGCTGAACGGACGTAGGCTGTGGCATGATGCACTTACGATACTCGTCCCTTAACCTAAGTGCCGAGTATCGTTTCATATTCACAGGTCTTCTCTAAATGTGTCCATATAATTCGAATTTTTTTGTAATAATAACAAAATTTTATATAGGGCCTATAAATGTTACTACTTAGTGTTGTTATGCACAAATGAAACAATGGCGTTGAAGAAATGCCTTGGAAATCGAAATCGATGAAAGGCGATCAATGGGCAGAGAATAGACCAGGGCGTCAGACTATTTTTAATGGTGGGACAGTGGCAATAACTTCCAACCAGAAGTGGGCCAGGGTGCCGAAGGAGCCTGAGCAAATAGGGTCTGGGAGATGGCTCGGTAAGCCCATCCCCAAAACTGTTTGCAAAACTAAATATTAAATGGTGCAGTTTAGAATACAAACAGGCTTATAAAATCTTAATTTTTATCTTCATTATCAGTCAGGAACATCACAGTAGTAATTCAACGTTTTCGTTTATTGAGAAAGACAACACTGATTGGCACACCGCAATCAGTTACAATGTCAAAAAGTTTAGAGAAAATAATAGGTGTTTAGTTTTACTCATTACGCAGTTGACCATAATGTTCAAATGAGGAATGGGCATAGTCATTGAACACTAGCATAGAGGACTCTGGGTATGAAGTTTTTATTGTCTTTGACTGGCAGCTCAAACGGGGGCCGTCGGGGCCGAATATTGTAGCGTCTCTCGGCCACCGGCGGAACAGGCCTCGTAAGACGTGGACTCGTTCTGGATCACTGCCCGCAGCAATCCGCCCTGGTCGCCATCTCTTCAAAGGTCAGCAAATTCATCGAAAGTAATCCCAGTTTCCGCATCCGCCGCATCATACGATCGAGTCTTTAGGCAAGATTTGCAGTGCCAGACAGGCATCGTGGGCGGGCCAAAAAAAGAGCGGAAGCGACTTTGTTCCCCTTCTCTTAAGAGGGATTTTGGGGAAGACAGCATGACGTTGTCGCTGAAACATTAAATTTTCTGAAGATGTTTTCGCATAAATTCTGAACTATCACCGACGTCAACATTCAGCGTGGCAGAACCGAAATCAATCCAAAAGGCATAGGCAGTTACGTGCAGCCCACATGAAGAGAAGTCCTTTTGCTGCTGGCAGGGAGGACCTTAGCGTGTAGGTTCCCCGATGTGGTTATGTACCTTGTGTAGAGCTGACGCAATTGTCGGCCGAGAAATACCGCTGTCGTGTCATTTTCATCATCCTGCCAATTTTCTCCTTCTCTGGTCTCTTTCATCTTGGAAGTTCGTGTCGTCGGTTTTATATACATTCAATATCATCCATCGCATCAAGCCCTTCACGCAACTAATTATGGGAATCGACGAACGCTGGGGCATTGTTAAATTTTGTGTGAAATTACAACACACTGAAAACAAAAGCCCTTGAATTTGGCTCGTTGCTTCAAATGGCTTTACTGGTTTTGCCGGTGTACCTATAGATACTCAACTACCGATATCAAATGCGAGCTACCAAGTAGCACCTTAGTCCATTTTCACGACAATATACATTAATTGCTTTGAAGACGACGCACGGTAGCCCGACAAAAGCGCGATGAAAAAAGCGTGCAGACAAAAGCGCGCCGACAAATGCGCGCAACGACAAAAGCGCGCAGGACAAATGCGCGCTGACGAAAGCGGGTAGAAAAATAATTTTATAAATTGAAGTTTTCAAGACTGCACACAAAATGTTACCAAGTCGTCAGAGTAATTTATCGTCTTAGCGTTCTTTATTATGTGCGCATATTTTTAGCAAATCGTGTTATATACATGGCATTTTAATGCCAATGTCCACGACAACCGCCATCGATCCAGCTTCCAATTAGAGTCTACGCAAGTATTATTTTGATCAATTCAACTTTTGCATGAAAATAATTTATTACATCAATCCAACTTCTAGTTTAACGAGACACTATTTTTAGCAATCCAACATCTACTTTCACAAAAACTAACTTCATCAATCCAACTTTTATTTAAGCAAGAATTATTCTCATCAATCCAACTTGTATTTAGGCAAGAATTATTTTCGTCAATCCAACTTCTATTTAAGCAACGAAATTTTTCCATCTATCCAACTTTTATTTAAGCAAGAATTGGGCACTAATTTGTTTTCCCTTGCATGGGTCTATAATTATTGTAGTAGCCTACCTACAGTATCAAGTTACGCGGTACGTTATATGTTATAGCTGCGTGCTTTTCTCTTGCGCGTTTTTGTCGGGGTTGTTATCATTGCGCGCTATTGTCGGCCCGAATTTTCGGCGCTCTGTTGTCCTGCGCGCTTTTGTTACGGCGCCAGACGCACATTACGCAAGTCTGCTAACTTTTAGACAATGTCACAGCTTGCTAACTACATGTAAGAGTAGATAGAGTATAGAGTAGAGTAGAGTAGAGAAAAAGAGAGAACAGAGAGAGTGAAAGACAGACAGAGACAGACAGAGACAGAGACAGACAGAGACAGAGACAGACAGACAGACAGTGACAGAGAGAGAGAAAAAAAGAGAGAGACAGAGAGAGACAGAGACAGAGAGAGACAGAGACAGACAGACAGACAGACAGACAGACAGACAGACAGACAGACAGACAGACAGACAGATAGATAGATAGATAGATTTGTTCACACCACGTGACCTGTATTGAATCATTGATGACTGCCATTGCTTCTTCAATTGTGCCTCATCTTCTTAGGGGCATCTCTGAAGGACATGAAGTTCCGAGCTTCAGGAGCTATGCACCATGCTCGCTGAATGGAGAAGACTATCTAAGCTTTAAAGATGATACTCTTCCAAGACCAGCTGACGCTGACGGCCCGATAGAAAGTAGACCGACAGAGCTTTCCCTGTTTGTTGCACTTGTGTAAGGTTTTTTCCGGCATGAAGTTCCACTGTCATCAAATGCTGCATGGAATGATGCCCAGATGCTTCCTCTGCTGAAGATGTCTCCGATTCTCTTTATTGCCGATGTCACATATACAACTGCATTCCCTCGTCGTCTTTGGTACTTTTCTAAACACCTCATAGGACTGGCACTGTTCGACAATCGGGTTGAACAAATGTCGAGAGAGCCATGGTAGCCAACTCCAGCTTGCAAAGACTCCATCGACTCTGCCACCAAAGTCACTGACCTTTGGAGACTAGAGAACTTAATAGTTAATTTTATCTGATAGGCTTTTTCAAGACTAATGGTTGTTACTGTTGAGAGTTTGAGATACCAGTAAACCTATGCTTTTGAACTGCTTTATTAATTATTGGTCACGTCCTGTAACGGAATGTCAAAAATAAAAATAAAACATGAGTGTTATTGTAATTAAAAATTATCAAAATTAACTCGTTATTTGCTGTTTTTGCTGTTTATCAAAAAGTGATAATTCACAGCGACCCCTACATGTAAATATTCTCAGATTATCTTCGTCACACAACTCCCAATGTTAAATGTAACCAGGGCAGCCTTGTGGAGAAACAATTTTCTTAATTTTTTCGGACCACCCTAATGCATAGCTTCCGTTATAAAGGTGGCTAAACTTCTGGTTAGACCGCTATTTTGGTGTTCGGCATCCATTTCTGCCAAGGTTCCGCGACCTTTTGCGGTGAAACGTCGCTTGTCACCGCCGTTTATCGTTTGGCAAAGGAAGGTAACACTTGACAACAAAGGCTTTGCTTCGTGAAAACTGTTGGGAGTACCTTATGGATTTTGTTCCGGTCCGCTATTCCGGGGTCCGCTATTCTGGACTAAATGTGGCTGGCATGCTGCGCGAAAGGTACGATGTTTCTAATGACGGTACCAACCCTAAGCCTGACCGCAACCGACTCTCACGACGTGGAGTCAGGTGGATCCCCCGGAATAGAGAACCCCGCAATAGCGGACCCCAGGAATAGCGGGCCGGTACCCTTTAAAGACACGCAACTGTAAACAAATGCCGCACTGAAATTCTAATTAAATTATTGCAAAAGCTTATTTTTCACACAATATGAAGATTCGATGTTCCATAATTTTTGACGTAATAGACGTACCCGTAATGCACTCGTTTGTAAACTCTGAACGTCTTCTGCCTTGACAGTTAGACGTAAACGGCCACAGTAGCCATAAGATGTTTAACTTATGGTGCTATTTGAAAGTTATATCAGAATTAAACCATTCAGTTAGTCTGGAATATTAGGCCTATATACAATTCTTGTTTTGCTGCACTTAATGGACGACGTTTGGATTGAAATTTAATATCATCATCATCATCGTCATCGTCATCGTCATCGTCATCGTCATCGTCATCGTCATCGTCATCGTCATCGTCATCATCATCATCATCATCATCATCATCATCATCATCATCATCATCATCATCATCATCATCATCATCATCATCATCATCATCATCATCATCATCAGGCGGGATAGATCAGTAGGTGTCCAACGCTTGCATCGGATCCATGGGCCGAGGCCCGTTGGAGTCCATTGCTTGCATTATATTTCATACGTATTTTGTCTTTACGAACGGAGTATCTGCACCCATCCGTTCGACCTTCGCACTTCTCCCTTAAAGAGAGTTCCAGGCTTAGGACTGGCTCTGATATCCACTATCTTGTGGTATCAAAGGCGGCGATGCCGCCCACGTTTGCCAGCTTTTTCAGGGTTCCTGCTGAGCCTGTCCACCTCGCGTAGCGCCCTAGGTGGTACTTCAGCCAAGACCTTCACCACTGATGGCATAGCTTCTCAGCAGGCACTCCCCTACTGACTGTTGCCAAATTTAATATAGGCTAACAGAAAGCCAAGAACCGTGTGAGTTATCAATCCAATAGTTATATTTTAAATGCACCACATCATTTTATTTGAAATTTTGTTGTTATTAACAAAGGCCGCATATTATTACTTCATATATTCAGTAGTATAAAGTTATTACTTAATGCGAGTAAAAATGCGACAAATGGTCGTGAAGAAATGCAATAGACATCGAAAAACAGACGGTCAATTATAGGCAAGTCCTTAAAGTGAAAATGAGATCGAACTTTGTAATGCAATTACGGTATCATACAACATCATGTCCTATTTATACCACATCAAAATGACGTAAGTAATGACCGCATAAAAACATGTACTGGAAGCCGTCGGCATTTTCGCCGATCCAAGGTGAGTACAGCAAGTACTTTCGGACTAATATCGGTAATTTATCGTTTATGCTTTCTTAATAATTTTATATACATGACATTTCAATACCAATGTCCAGGATAACTGTAATCAATCAAACGTCTACTTACGCAAGAAGTATTTTTCACCAATCCAGCTTCCATATAGGCAAGAATTATTTTATCACCAATCCATCTTCTATTTATGCAAGAATTATTTTCATCTATCCAACTTCTGCTGAAGCAAGAGTTATTGTCATCAATCCAACTTTTATCTAAAATTACATTATATATAAATAATTTAGAGCGCAAAAACGATAAATTACCCTGACTACTCCGATAATTTTTGCTGTACTCACCTTGGATCGGCGAAAAAAACAACTGTTTATGGCTTAATAACCTAACATAGCATAGCAAGGCTTGTAGTGGTACAGAAGACTAACATCTGTGTGAGAACCAACACTAAGTGCATGTCCCTAATATCTAAACTGTCTGAGCCTACCTTTGATTCGTAATAGACGAGTAAAAAGTGGGTTCTAAACTTCTACATCAATTATTATGCTAAAATTGATTATTATTACTATTTTCACAAATCTGCATTTCTACTTTTAATATATAAAGAACTTTTGAACCCCAAAGTTAACGAACCGATATAATCATTGTGCGCAGTCTAATTTATGTCTCTTTTTAATTGGAAATAATAATTGACCAAGTAGTGAGGTTTTTCACAGCTGAAAAAGTTTCACATCTGGTAAACCAATGCGCCCCTTTGGTTCTAGATAGTACATGGATAAAATTGGGTAGAAGTGTCCAAAAATCCCGGGTCACAAATTTTCACGGCCCTCTAGCGGGTATGGCAGCCATTTTACAAAATGGCCGACCGAGATACATATTGCTCACTATCTCAGCTTCTAGTTCACTTAGAATCGTGATCTTGGTGTCTAGACATTATATATTTAGGGGGCAAGGATTCTAATAGATAAATAGAACTAATTGCAAACAATTACACTGGACATTGGACAACACACAAAATGCCTTTTAAATGAAAGTAGCGAATCTTTACTAATTTTGAGGTGCTGAACACGAAAATGACAGTAAAATTTGTCGATTGGCTCTCGTTTAGGAGAGACAGAGATGGTTACGTATAAATGTCTCAGTACGCATTGAGTACACAGGTAACCATTTCGCAACGCTGTATTTCAAATACATATTGCGTCGTATTGCATCAACCAACCATACACACGCCTCCGGAGGCAGTGCATCATTGCCTGATGTAATGCAGGTGAGTCATCACGATCGCTGACGAAAGATGATGCAAGCGTAGTGGTATAAAGGCAAGTCTCGTTTGCAAGACAGAAAAGGGCCATTACTCCATTAGTCAAACAGGCGTATCACCTCTATTTCAGATGCAAGCTCGGGGATCAGGACAAGTCCTGGGCGCCACACATATGCTGCAGCACGTGTTCAAGAATTGTTCTTCCGTAGTGGCTGAAAAGCGGGAAATGGCGATGCCCTTTGCTGTTCCTGTGGTTTGGAGAGAACCAAGCAGTCACGCTAATGACTGCTACTTTTGCATGAGTCAACCTACTTCTGCAGGTATAACCACGAAAAAGAAGTGGACAATAGCGTACCCGAATATACCATCTGCAATCCGACCAGTTCCGCACGACAAAGGACTTCCCGTTTAGGATCCTCCGAAGGAATTTTCCATTGATTCAGACGGTAAGGAGGGAAGCGAACAGACTTCAGGTTTTCCGCAACCTTCGACGTCTAATGACGATCTATACGTCTGCCACGGTGAGTCTTCTGTGCCACACATTCTCACCCAGGCAGAACTGAACGATCTTGTTCGCGACCTGGAGCTGTCCATGGCCAAGGCGGAGTTACTTGGATCCAGACTTCAAGAATGGATTCTTCTCCAAGAAAATGTCCGAGTGACTTCGTTTTGCAGTCGTCATGAGCGGCTTGAGGATTATTTCAGCAAGGAAGATGACCTTGTCTTCTGCTCAAGAATGACGCCTATTCATAGACTCCGATGTAGATGGCCTGACGAGTGCCCTCGGAATTAAACATGACCCTCAAGAATGACGCCTATTCATAGACTCCGCGAAATTGAGTCTCAGAACGGTGCTGACGATAGATGATGCAAGCGTAGTGATATAAAGGCATAACCAACTTCCATTCATTCCGGTCGGACACGTTCTCCACATGTAGGAAACCTACGACAATCTAAAATACCTGTTGAACTGTCTTCAATACAGCAAGTATGGATGGCATCTCTGTTGCGACTTTAAGGTAGTGGTCCCGTTGATGGGTCTCCTGCTTAGATATACGAAATACTGCTGTTTTATATGTGAATGGGACAGTCGAGCAAAGACTTTGCACTATGTGAGGAGAGACTGACCTGAGAGGAAATATCTGAACGTCGGAGAGAAGAATGTGCAACGCTTAGCACTGGTAGAAACCCAAAAAATCCTGCTACCATCGCTACACATCAAACTTGGTAACTTGGTATGATGAAAAGCTTCGTGAAGTTCTTGTACCGGACTGGATCAGCTTTCAAGTACTTGGCTGTCAAATTTCCTCAACTCAGTGAAGCAAAAATTTAAGAGGGAGTTTTTTGTCCTCAGATCCGTCAGCTATTCAGAGATGAGATGTTCGACAACCTGCATCAGGGTGACGAGAAGAAAGCTTGGGACGCATTTCGTCTGGTGTCAACTAACTTCCTCGGAAATATTAGGGCAGAAAAATAACAAGGAATTGGTTGAGGACATGTTGTCTTTGAATCACGAACTTGGCTGCAATATGTCCTTAATGATCCACTTTCTCCATTCCCACTTGGATTTTTTCCCGACAACTGCGGCATGGTTAGTGATTAGCACGGTTATCGTTTTCACCAAAACAATGCAGTTATAGAGACACGATATCAGGGAAACTGGTCGACTTCCATGATGGCTGACTACTGTTGGACGCTCGCCAGAGATGACCCTGAGAAGCTATACAAGAGAAGGGCAAAGCAGCGTCGGAAGTAGAAGCAGACCTGTACTGCTACATGTCATACAAACGTATTCTATTCTATTTACGGACTTATAAAGCGCCTCTTGCAGTACAACCTAATCAGAAGCGCTTCCAGTGCGAAGGGCCCCTCGAAAACAGAAAAGTCTTAAGAGAACGAGCAGAAACAGTGGTACCCCCAGATAACATAACAGCACGAGTTAAAAGCAGGGAGGTCATTCCACAGCAAAGGTCCAACAGAGGCATAGGCACGATGCTGTGCTGTGGCAGTCCGGAGACCTCGGAACTAGAAGGTCATGATGGTCTTTAGAGCGGAGAGGACGTCCAGAGGTAGCTGAGATAGGCCGTCTCATAAGATCACAGAGGTAGCGTGGAGCTTGACCTAAAAACGTTTTACACGTAAGAAAGAGAATTTGAAACTGAATCCGAGCAGTTAGAGGAAGCCAATGAAGGTCTTCAGTCATGAAAGTCGAAATATGGGAGAAGCGAGGTAGGCGGGCAATCAAGCGAGCAGCAGCATTAAGTACTGATTGGAGTGGAGCCAGGCGGAGTTTTGGGAGGCCCATAGGTAACGAGTTACAGTAGTCAATGCGTGAACAGACAAAGGCATGAACCATGGAATAAAAAATCGGCGAGGGGACAGATCGTCGAATAGCACGTAGACGCCGCAAGTGATAAAAACTGGACCAAGAGAGATTAGAGATATGTGCAGAGAAAGAAAGAGTACTGTTAAGAGTAACACCCAGGTTACGGACATTTGTCGAGAAAGTAAATTGAGGGAACTGCTGGACCATGCACCCAAATATTTGGAAATTTATAGACGGTATACGAGCTGTTCAGAAAGGGCGGGACCTTGTCTACGAGCAATTCATTCGTGGAGACTAGCCGACTGTCAAGCGAAGAAAATACGTCGCAACCGATGTCAGGATAAAGACAATTGTTGACAGTTACAGACATCGAAACATCATCGAGTACCTGCGAGGACTGTCGCATAATCTTTTGATCGACTCATAAACTTATGGACTATACTATACGAAAAGATAGCGCACTGAACATTACTAATTGAACATTCCGTTGCATATTTTACGTTTATTTCAAACAGCATAAAACTTGGCTATACTACTGATATTTCTTTTCGATAAAAAAATTAACATTTCTTATCAACTGTTATTTACTATGTTTAGTAGCGCCAAAACGTCCGGCGCCAAAACGGCCAGCGCCTAAACTTTTTCAATATATCAGCTCACTTAGAATCGTGATCCTGGTGTCTAAGCTTACGTGCTTAGGGGCAAGGATTCCAATAAAAGTAATTGCAAACACCTATCCTGCTGTGGTACCCCGTCAGAATGGCCCAGGACAAATCGGCCCCGACAAAACGGCCCCGACAAATGGGCCCCGACAAAACGGCCCCGACAAACGGCCCCTCGTCAAAATGGCCTCGACAAAACAGCCCGTCATTTCTGGCCCCCGTCATATCGGCCCCCGTCATATCGGCCCCCGTCATATCAGCCTCGTCAAATCGGCCCCGTTAAATCGGCCCCCGTCAAATCGGCCCCAGTCATATCGGCCTCAGTCACATCGGCCTCTCACAAAATACCCCATGTCCCAAGTACTTTTAATTTGGATTGATGAAAAGAATTCTTTACGTAAATAGAACTCGGATTTGGTAAAACCGTAGGCCTAGTTTACGTTGTCAAATTATTTTATGTGGTCAGTTTAAAATGGAAGTTGGATTGCTGAAAATAATTTTGGCGTTAAAATGGAAGTTGGATTTATGAAAAATAATTCGTAGCGTAAATAGAAGTTGGATTTATGATAGTTGTCATTGAAAGCATTTAAATAATTAAATACGCCAACCAGTTAGCATTAGACGATGGTCCCTGCAGTCCATTCATTATCCATCTGAACCTTCGCTTAACTGAGGCCTCATTTCATTCATTCATTCATTCATTTCAGATATTTATATAGCGCCCCTTCAAGTTTTCTACTCAGAGGCACTCCCGACTACAGCGCGGACACTGAATCGGAGTTTCACGCCGAAGCGCATGAGCAATTGCGTGTGAAGGACTTGCCCCTGGTCCCTACGCCAGGGCGGCTTGAGGTGGAATCTCGAACCCGCAACCTCCGGCTGCAAGGCACCAGTATACTCCTTGAGGTGGATTCGAACCCCGCAACCCTCCGGCTGCAAGGCACCGAACATACCTCTCGCACCACCGCTCCCATTTCAACATAGTTTGTCAGCGTAAGTTTAAAAGTACTTGGAACATTGATTTTTTTGTATGGGGCCGATATGACTGGGGCCGATATGACTGGGGCCGATATGACTGGGGCCGATATGACGGGGGCCGATATGACTGGGGCCGATATGACGGAGGCCGATCTGACGGGGGTCGATTTGACGGGGCTGTTTTGTCGAGGCCATTTTGACGGGGGCTGTTTTGTCGGGGCCGTTTTGTCGGGGCCCATTTGCCGGGGCCGTTTTGTCGGGGCCGATTTGTCCTGGGCCATTCTGACGGGTCACCTCCTGCTGTTTACCATGAATGTCCGCGTGGCAACTGTACAGAACAGAAGATTGCATTGTCCAATATTGCCCTAGACCAAGCCCATGAGCAGAACAACGCCAGTGTGAAGGATGACGGAGGCGCTGTAGGCCTCACACAGAACCAACAAGCCACACGACGATGGATGGTGTCTGGACCAGAGATCGAAGAGTTCCAGGCAGCGATAAAGAAAACAGAAACGGAATCTGATCTTCGACATCATGAGCAGATAAAAGGGTTCCAGGTAACATTTTTTAATCAGGTTAAGTCTCTTATCAGTGTGATCGAGGAGATGGGAAACCCATTCATCGACGACAGAAATGACCTGCTGGTCTTGGAAACCAGTGATCTGGCTGATACAGTAGTGATCAACTCAATGTGGAACCTTGAGACAACTGGACAAAAGCAGTATGAAACATTTGCCAATGAACGTCTTGATACCCAATCGCCACCTGTCAATGACAAAATGAAACGAAACAATTTCCCTCTCTTAAGTCGTCCACCTGTACGTGACAAGACACGAGCAAAGCAGCAGTTGTCATCTGTGAAGAGTGACTGGTCATTATTCTCTAGGTTGTTTATCTGCTGTCAGACACATGAATGAGACCTGGACAAATTGGACAAATTGTTTGCACATGAGAATCAGGCATTACCCATCATCACTCTCGAATATGGGCAAATTGCGGCTAGGAACCAAGTCAGACATTGTGAGCTGCCTAGAAGAGTTGGTTCCTACTTCAAAGACGATGCCATCGAAGATATCCACCTAGGCCCTTCACTGGTTGTACCTACTGCTGATGCTGTTATCCTGGATGGAACAGTAAAAGTCAACATGCTCAAACCTTGCACTGCATCCACCTTCTCAGATTACGCCGGCCACACTTTTTTGCCCTATATCAAAAGACAGCTAGAGCATGTGCATGAGGTAGATGTGGTATGGGATGAATAAGTGTATGACAGATTGAAGACAATGTCATACATATTGTATTTGATCATTTATAAAGCGCTTCTCATAGTATAAGCCTTTCAGAAGCGCTCCCAGTGCGAGGTACTCCGAGAAAAAATGAAAGGTTTTAAGGTGAGAGAAAGAGGTAGAGATGCTTCTAGAGAGGATTGTAGAACGTAGAAGGAGGAAGTCGATTCAATACGCAGTGTGACAGGTAAGCGAAGCCGCCTTCGCGTTGAATCTTCTGATGCTCTACCCAGAAACTGGCAGGAATTTCTGAGGAACGACGAAAACAAAGTCCTAGTTGTTTCCTTTCTTGAGTCTGCAAATAGGAAAAGTTGAAATAGAAACAGAAAAACAGATTACAACCAGACACCACAAGGACGTGCTCTGTACTCAGCCAAGGGAAACAACTGGACTTGCTCCTTTAACTCAAGAGGAAGCTGATACTGCATGTCTCCGAAGCGCCCAAACATGGTTATCGCAAAGTGATGATATGCATATCATCACCTTGATATGCACAGTTAACTCTGAAGTGTTGGTGTTGGCAATAGCAGCAGTTCAGCAGTTCAGCTTTGACGAAATGTGGGTTGGTTTTGCCTCAAGCAAAAGCTTCAGATACCCATGAGATGGAACGTGCTTTCGGCCCAGAGAGCTACGTGGCCTTGCCCTACCTACACGCATTTAGCGGATGTGACACAGTATCATCCTTCGCTGGCCGCGGAAAAAGCACTGTGTGGGACATTTGGAAGAAGACAGTCAACGACGTAACCCCAGCCTTCTGCTACTTAGCATCAACCTCCAGCTCTGTTGATGATCAGCTCGATGTACCGGGGCGCTTTGTAGTTCTTCTGGACGACCGCGCGAGCAGTGAGGAGAAGGTGAATGAGACATGGAAGCAGCTGTTCTCACAGAAAGGTTGACCAATGGATGGCCTTCCACCGACTCAAGCTGCACTTGTGGAACACACACAGAGAGTTGCCTAACAGATAGTTATGTTTGGGCAGAGATGTTCGTAGCTGTTCTCAAACTACCATGTCCTCGTGAATGTGTGGCTGCTAACGATCGAAGTAGGCTGGGAATTGAAGTGGACCACACTTCCCGAAGCGTCTCGTGCCTGTCGTGAACTGCTCAGATGTGGCTGCGAGAATAGCTGTAGGGGACAGTACAAATGAATGAAAGCTGATCTACACTGTACTGGCCTCTCTCTGTATAGAGGCCTATATGACCGTGAATCGTAATCGTAATCGAGTATTTATATAGCGCCAGATATGGGGTACAATAAGCCCTAAGACAGTGAGGAGCAGAGCCAGCAAGACAGCTTCACATGAGGGAGCAGACCTTGAATTGGATGCGCTGGCGGATTGGGAAGCCAGTGAAGGGAGTCACGGATAAAATAGGAGATATGGTCAACTTTGCAATGCCCCCTATGAGGCGGGCGGCAGCGTTTAGAATGGCCTGAAGTTTAGATGTATTTGTAGAGGAGAGACCAATGTAGAGCGCATTCCCATAATCAATCTTGGAACAGATCAATGCATGGACCAAAGTCGTGATAGCGTGCAGTGGGAGTGATTGGCGGATGGCACGAAGTTGGCGTAGGTAGTAGAAGGAACGAGAGACACTATTGACGTGATCAGACAGAGACTCAGAGAGAGGACATGATCGAGAATGAATCCAAGGCCACGGGCAGAGGAGGAGAAGTTCATATTTGGAAACTGAAGGCGAAGGGAGTCAGCATTAATCTTAAGTGAATGACTTGGACGCATTACCTTAAGTGAATGACTTGGACGATGTATCACAGTTGATTTTCAAACTAAAGAGAATTCCCACCTTTTCCCAAATGGCGTCCATGGCTGCAAATCTCTTGTAGATAAGTGTTTGCAATAATATTAGTTCTATTGGAATTTTTGCGTCGACGTATGCATGTTTAGACACCAAGGTCACTATGACACTATTCTAAGTTAACTAGAAATTGAGATATTGACAATAGTTTACTTCGCTCGGTTACTTTGGAAAATAGCTGCCAATTTCGTGTAGATAAGTGTTTGCAGTACAGAGCTCCCAGGAATCTGATTGATCCAACAGCAGCTACTGAACCACCCCATCCACAGCTTCTAAATGCAATTAAATATGGACCTAAATTGTGGCATAGCTATTCACATAAATTGACTGTTAACCTGGAATGGATGTTGCTGAGTTATTAGTTAAGATTTATCTTCTGTGTTCTTTAATACTCTTAGTCTAGTCTAAGACTAGTTAAGTAGGCCTATATTAGCTTTTCCATGAGGCTGTACTGCTACCTTAAGGGACCCTACTTAGCGGGGTCTTAAAACGCTTTCAGGGTTCCCTGTGTGACTGTACTTTTTATTTCATTGAGTGCTACTGTTCTTCGTTGATCAAGCCTCTCTATAGTCAATGAGCCTACTCATTTTGAAGGACTTCACGCTAATTTGATTTTTTCTTATTTTTTTTTTAAATTGGCGTCGTTTGAGGCTATAGAATGGGGCGCCCCAATTGATGTTAAGCACGCTTTGAAATGTCTAATTTCGATTATCACTAATGAACGTATAATTGACTTTTCTTAAAAAGAATTTACTAACGTTTTTACAAAACGTTAGCGACAAATGGAATAATAAAGAATATGGTCTCCAGGCACGTGGCCGGCAATTTATAGACAATTGTTGCTATCCAATACAGATGAATTGTCAGCATGACATAACCTTTATAGTTTGTCGGTGATTAAATGTTTTCTTCTCCATCGAAGATATCTGTTTTAATATGAAATGTAAAGGGAATTTTTAATTTAAAATGTTTAATTTAAATACATAGAAAAATTAATTGTTTCTTATATTAAAAAAAAACAGATGCGAAAGCTGGATCACGTACAGGTTGCGGGAAAGCTAGTCGAAAGTGTTCGCTTATATTTGGTCTTTCGCTGATAATTTTACTTGGCTTATCGATGTTTCATGAGATAATTATAGGCGTAATGTGCAAAATTCTGTAAAACCATACCCAATTGAGAATTTGCATTCATTTATCTTGATTCTGCTAATCCACTTTTAATCCACAGGTGGCGCCGGTGACATGATTAATTTCTCTTGATTCTGTTAAGCCACGTTGTTCGAAAGGTGGCGTTGGTGTCATGATACCTTCCAGAATATTAATTTAAGTCTTAATTCAGCATGTTAAAGGAAATCACTGTTCGTTAATTTTCTCTAAGACGAGTTTTGGAAATTCGTTACATCTTAGCGAGCATATATCTATCACTTTTTGCCTGTTATGCGCTTTCGCTACAATTACTCTTCCACCGGTTCTTCCTGCTTTGAGAACATTTTTCTAACTGATGAAACTCAAGTTCTTGAATTTTAAATTAGCGTTGTTTAAGGCTTGCTGCTCAGAGTTTGACACCGATAGGGTTGCTTCGAAGTGGCTCTTAATAAATGGCTAATTACTTACGATTATGCTAATTCAATCAAAGTAAGCGTTATAGCGACGTCGTCCGTCCACGGCCCACTGCCAGCCAAACTCATTATTTCTTTTGCTGGCTTTCAAACATCTGGATATCTGACTGTTCGCCACCTGGCGAATGACTAACCGCACCTCAGTTTCGCATTTCTGTGTGAATTTGCGTGCGTTAAATGTTTTACGCAACGATAATAACAATAATAATAATAATAATAATAATAATAATAATAATAATAATAATAATAATAATAATAATAATAATAATAATAATAATAATAATAATAATACATAATAATAATAATAACGTCATGACGTGTCCCTGCGGGCGGAGAATTTTAACTCCTGCTATTTTAACGAAAATTCAGTGTATCGCGTATTCGTTAGAATTGGAATTTAACACCTTCTTATCGAATAACGACTCGTGACTTGGAGAAACTTCTTAGTTGAAGCTGATGCGCTCAGAATTATTCGTCTCGTGTGGTTTGTTAAACTCCTCTTCCAGCATTGCGTCTTTTCAAATTTTCATCGTTGGCCGCCTTGCTTAAAGGCCTACGACGTCATAATTGTCAATGGCAACGTAATGTCCATTTAAATGGCGACGTAACTGATAAACTCGACAAATAATAATAATAACAACATTTTCAAACGTAACATGAATGGGAAAACCTCTAAAGGAAAGGGGACTTGCCGTACATGCTGTGCAACATTTAAAACACATTCATCGGATGGCACAATTCATCGCCATGGGCCTAGACCTTCTCCCTGCCCCGGATCTAGTCAACCTCCGGCAGAAATACTAGCCCCCAGCGCGATTTTGCCTGGGGTCCAAGCAGGAGCGGGTGTTGTCAACCTCGTTAACCGATCTCCTCACGCCCTCTCAAACCCTCTGCTACTGGGGATAGTAGAAGACACGGGAGAGAATGACATCGCAGGTTGCCAGCAAACGCCTGGAACGGGAGAAGCCAAGGCACAACACCCGAATATCACTACGAGGCTGCTCAGACACATCCCGAAAGGGGCAAGATCAGAATCAGGACGGCTTCTTACAAAAATCATAAATAACATCCTTTCGGACCCTGAGAAAATGGAAAACTGGCGAAATCTCTTGGCCTTTACAGCCATGGTGCTAGAACAGCCGAATCGGGGTGGCAAAAGACATAATCTGACGTCCAGCATCAGGAGACGGATAACGGAGTTTCACCACTCTCTGCCCAGTAAACTGCCGGATCTGTTCGATCAAAATAAATCAGACATCCATCATACAAGAAGGAGTCCGACCAGCAACGAACACACAATGGCAACAGCGGTGGCGGCCAAGATCGAAGAGGGCAACATCAGGGCAGCGACACGCATTCTGTGCTCGGGAGATGCTCCAGCCCCGTTTAACGAAGTTACGCTTGAGGAACTACGTTCTAAACACCCGTCACCGCCCTCTGATCGACCCCCGATGCCTGCTCCTCCTCCTTCGACCGAGGCCTATCAGGCAACCGAAGCGATGGTGCGTGACCAAATACGACACTTTCCACCAGGCTCGTCAGGCGGCCCCGACGGCTTAAAACCTCAACATGTTCTTGAGATGATCAACACAAAGGACACAGGACCGGAGCTTGTCTCGGCCATCACGGGCCTCGTGAACATCCTATTAGCAGGAAAGTGTCCAACAGAAATTCGCCCAATCTTGTTTGGCGGCACCCTCTTTGCCCTTCGAAAGAAAACGGGAGGTCTACGTCCAATAGCCATAGGTTACTACTGGCGTAGACTGACATCTAAATGCGCCAACAAATATGCGAGCGACCAAGCAGCAGCTTACCTATCGCCAAAACAACTGGGCGTAGGAGTGCCAGGCGGATGCGAGGCAGCGGTACATGCAACCCGTAGATTTCTGGCAAACATGGACGACGACCACATTGTAGTGAAACTCGATCTCTCCAACGCCTTCAACAGCCTCTACCGTGACTGTATGCTAGCATCTGTAATCGAGATCCTACCCGACATAGCTCCGTACTGCTTCCAAGCCTACGCGGAAGAATCAACACTAAAATTCGGGGGCTACACGGTTCAATCTCGGGTTGGTCCTCAGCAAGGAGATCCGCTGGGACCTTTGCTGTTTTGCTTGCCGCTACAGCCAATTTTACTTCAGATGGGCTCGCCATTATCATTCGGGTACCTTGACGATCTGACCCTGGGCGGAAGAGCGGAGACGGTTGCAGCCGATGTCGATTTCATCGAGAGAGCCTGCTCTACTATGGGCCTGGCGCTAAATCGCTCTAAATGTGAGGTGATTACACGCGACAGTAAAAACATTGGCTACGATTCCTTGAGAGATTTCAGACAAATCGAAGTGGAAGAGGCCCAGCTGCTCGGCGCCCCAATTTCAGCGGAGAAAGCGCTGCAACAATGTCTGAAAGCTCGAACCAGAGAACTAGAGGAAAGCCTGAGCAAATTAACTCTTATAGCCAGGCAGGACGCCCTTTTGATTCTAAGGAGTTCACTGGGTGCACCAAAAATGATTCACATCCTCCGATGCCATCCCTGTGACAAACACCCCGAACTGGAAACCTACGACGTGACACTACGCCAGGGTTTGGAAAAGATTTTGAACATTTCTTTCAACGATCTCCAATGGACACAGGCGTCACTACCAATCAAAATGGGTGGTCTGGGCATACGGAGAGCGACTTCGCTGGCACTTCCGGCCTTTTTGGCTTCAGCTGCGAGCACTCTCCCTCTCCAGACCCTCATTCTAAACTCTCTCAATCTCACACAGGACACACACTTTGAGACCATGACGTCCGAGTGGCGATCCAAGACGGATTTCAACGATTCAGAAAACATGCCAACAAACAAGCAGGCTCTATGGGACAAACCACTTTTGGAACAGACACTCAAGACACTGTTTCATGACACAATAGACCCATACAACACCGCGCGATTGAAAGCTGTCTCGTCACCACACGCCAGCGACTGGCTACATGCCTTACCAATAACAGCATGTGGGCTGCGACTGGACAACGAGGACGTTCGGGTGGCGGTCGGCTTGCGCCTTGGGGCCACAATATGCGAACCACACACATGCGCTTGTGGAGCCCGAATCGACGCCAGAGGTAGCCACGGCCTTTCATGTTCTCTAGGCTTCGGCCGAATAGCCAGACATAACACTATCAATGACATTATACATCGCTCCCTTTCGAAGGCTGGAATTCCATCAATAAAGGAACCACCAGGTCTACTTCGCACGGACGGCAGAAGACCAGACGGCCTAACAATGATCCCATGGCGCGCGGGTCGCCATCTGGTGTGGGACGCGACGGTTGTAGATACCCTTGCACCATCATACATCCAGGCCACGGCAGCGACGGCGGGCGCGGCAGCCGAGATCGCCACGGACAGGAAAATGACCAAGTACAATGCACTTTTGAACACGCACTTTTTCGTGCCTCTTGCTCTCGAGACCTTAGGTCCAATTAACACCACTGGCCAAAACTTTATATCAGATCTAGGTCGTAGTCTGACGCTGTCCACAGGAGACACCAGAGAAACCTGCTTCTTGCTGCAGCGTCTCTCTGTAACTGTCCAGCGGTTCAACTCGGTGGCTTTCCGCGGCACTTTAGCGGAGCCAGACCTAAGGGAGATGTGACACAAACGGCATTTATGACGTTAATTTCAGACGACAGGTTGTCTATTGATGTATTGATGTTGATTGATTGAGAGAATAAATATTGTTGAAATAATAATAATAATAATAATAATAATAATAATAATAATAATAATAATAATAATAATAATAATAATAATAATAATAATAATAATAATAATATCTATATAATAATAATAATAATAATAATAATAATAATAATAATAATAATAATAATAATAATAATAATAATAATAATAATAATAATAATAATAATAATAATAATAATAATAATAATAATAATAAGCATTTCCTTGTAGAATAAATTATAAAAAATAATATAATACGGTAAGCGTCGTAAATTACTCATTCATTGTAGCATTATTATTTTTCATCAATCCAACTTGTATTTTAGCAAGAGATCTTTTAATCAATTTCAGAAATCCACTTCTTCATTTAAGAAAATCTTGTAATCACTTCAACTATTTTATGTATTATATGCCGCAAAATAAATTCAAGTGTAGCTTTATCTGACCTGTCCTAAGACATGCCAAAGGAGGGATGGTAACTTAACATAATCATGATCCCTTTGGAGGCTTCAGACTAAGACGCTATTACACCTTTAAAAGCATCAGCAGATTCCACTGAAAGAAACAATAGCCTCGTAGTTTTATTTTATTTTGTTAAGTTTAAAAGCTAACGTAAAGATATGCACAATTCAGAGGCGCCGACTTTTAGTAAAAGGTACTGGGGCAAGAATTTCGTTCCCATGATTACGTGATCGGAAGATCCCTTCGCCTATAGATCCTGCTCAAGGGCCGTTTTATCCTATAGGCACAGTAGGCACTGTGCCCAGGGCCTACGAACCTTTCAGGGGCCTACAAAGGTCTGAAAATGAGATATTCAAAATAAAACTTAATGATTGAATTTGACTCGAAAATGAAAATTAATATTTTGTAACTGTACTGAAACAGTTACAAAACTTTAAGATAGGCCTATTAACTTAAAGTTAAGTTGAGTTGTGCAACAGCCTAGACTATGTGAACTTTACAGCTCTTTGCATTAGCAAAATCACTTATATTACAGGGGTGTCAAAGAGCCGGCCCAAGGGCCTGGCCCGCCGATGATTTATTTCTGGCCCACAGAGAATTGCCTAAAGACTACGCAATTTGAGAATAAAGATTAAATTTGTCATTTTTAGCGCATTCGTGAGTTTTATTTGATGTTTGTAGGCTACTGATAATGAAGGTCAAAATTAAGATTTTTAAACATAATTTGATTGTTTGTATGGTAAAACAACAAACCGCACCGTTTAAGATTTAGTTTTGCAAAACCTTTCTATGGACGGGTTCACCGAGCAGTGGCGGTGCCAGACATGTTTTGTAACAAGGGCATAACCAGAGCAATCATACAAGTAACCAGTGCAGGAGCGGCTTATGCCCCAAGTAAATTCTCGGCAGGGCAAAAATTCTGGCAGGGGCAACGACCAGGGCAAAGGCTTTTACCAGGGCATTTGCCCTGGCTTGCCCTGGTGTAGTGCCACCACTGTCACCGAGCTCCCACCCAGACACGAGTCAAATGGTCGACTGTTTATGACTGACAACGAATTTGATACTAACAAGAAGAAATACCACGACGGAAGGATTGTGATCGCTGATTTCAAATGACTTATTGAATATGATATTTTAAAATAGTTTGAGACTATTCATTCTTGCAATCAAAAGGCTTTTTTGCTGGGAAATGCAGTGATGGGCACTAACTTTTTTAGAGTTAAACTATAACTATTTTTCCACTAAAATTTAAAAAAGTTTAACTAAAAGTTGGCAGCTGATTTTGTAAATATGTTAACTTAACTAAAAATATTTAGTTAAACTTTTTCCTACGTTTTAACAAACTCTTTTCACAAACATTTTCACAATGACAGAGCAATGCAGTTCACTTGACTTGCGTAGGCTAATAGAACCGGTTACTCGTGACAATCATTGCAAGATATTTGCTGATTTAGTTAATAACTAAAAAATTAGTTAAACTTTGGTTTAACTAAACTATTTTATTTTAGTTAAACTTCTGCCTTAACTAAAAAAATTTAGTTAAACTAAAAGTCTGCAACTTTTTAGTTAACTTTTGCCCATCACTGGACAGAGGTTAAGTGAACTGTAATAATGCAGAGCATCGATGACAATTTTACTTTAAAACTATGCAATGTGTACTAGACTAATAGTCCTAATACAGTTCTACAAGAAAATCATGAAGTAAGCTGCTAATCGTGCAATGCAATGCAGTTCGCTTGACTTGAGTAATAAAACCAGTTACTCATGACAATCACGTCAAGTCAAGTATTTTGATTGCAACCACTGTTGACACAATAATATAGGCCTAGCCGCTTACTAATGAAGAGAGTATATTTGATACAAAGGGGAGGCCCAAACGGGATCGCAATCCCTCTAAGAGGGACACCATTGCGGATGCTAGATGCTGATTTTGTTACTTAAACTTTTTAGCTAATAACCAAAAAATATTAGTTAAACTTTTTAGTTAATAACTAAAACATATTAGTGAAACTTTGGTTTTAACTAAACTATTTTTCAGTTAAACTTCTGCCTTTAAAAAAATTGAGTTAAACAAAAAGTTTGCAACTTTTTAGTTAACTTTTGCCCATCACTGAGGACATGATCAATTAGGCATAGGAATCGATGATGCTTTGCATGATTTCGTTTTTTAGATAAGATATTAAGTTCAGTTTCATTTTCCTAGTTTCAATTTGTATAAATAAGAAGCTGAATTATTCTAGAGAATCATCAACTAGCCTACTTTATGGAAATTTCGTAGGCCTGCTATGTAGAGAATATTTTGTTTTCAAACATTGTGTTTAGTTATGCGCTCATATTGTTTTTTGATATGCTCTATTTGATACCGACTTAAAAGCGACTTAGCAATTCCGAAAAATGTTCGTGAATTTTTCTTCGGTGGCGGCCGTGATGGTGTTGATCATAGAAGGTCAGAGCTACATGACATTGTGTGGGTCGAGTTGTCTGGTGGCAAATGTTGAATAATAGTTTCTACGTGATGTTGTTGTCAATTGTAGGCTACTAAATGTATCAAATATTAGACCTCACCATCATCGCAGCAGAACTTGTTATGATGTTGAACTTTAAAGTTTGCGCAGTTTTTCCTGTCAGAGTCAGCAAAGCGAACTTGTGTAGGCCTATTATTGGAATAGTAGACTACGGTAAGAAAACGTCATTGCAGAAACGAATATGTACTTGACTAATAGTCCTAGTACAGTTCTACAAGAAAATCATAAATAAAGTTGATAATGCAAACGATGCATCGTGCAATGCAATGCAGTTCACTTGACTTTAGTGATAAAACCAGTTACTCATAACGATCGTTGCGAAAGATAAAGGCTAGCTGCTGATTTTGTTACTTGCACTTTCTAGCTAATAACTAAAGAATATTAGTCAAACTTTTTAGTTAATAACTTTAAAAAAATTAGTTAAACTTTTATTTTAACTAAACTAATTAAAAAAAATTAAACTTCTGCCTTAACTAAAATATTTTAGTTAGACTAAAAGTTTGCAACTTTTTAGTTAACTTTTGCTCATCACTGTCCATTGCTTGAAAACTTTTCTGTTTTCCCGTAGTGCTCCCGCTGGAAGTGCCTCTGAATAGTCATTATTGCTAGAGGCGATTTATAAATGCCCAGATACAATACAATGCACGTGGAGCCAAGTCAATCAACGGATTCCTGTCAAAAGTTGACAGTTGACATGGATATGGATGCAGGGTCAGTGACTTCAATAGAAAGCACTGTGGCTTACACCAACTATGTATCGTATAAGTTCAAAAGTTTAGTCATCACGCGGTTCTAGAATGACACAGCTGTAAATCACACGTTTTTAAGTGTCAGCAGAGTTACGCATCAGCCAGACAATTATTATTCAACGGTAAAAAAGGTGCCTAGTTGCCCTTAACACATGACAATTCTGTATCGTGGCTTATCTATAAGACCATACTGTAAGTGATCGACAGTCGCAGACTGCGGCGATAGATATAAGGACAGACTACTGGTTCATTCTGAGAATTTATATAGCGCCTCTTCGAGAGACCTACTTAGAGGCGAATAGAGCAGTGGCTAACCAGAGTTCACACGCCAGAGGCGCCACTCATTGGTTGAGGGTAAGAATATAAGTATAGTAGTAGGTTAGTAGTAGAATAAATATAGAGGTTGATGGTTGGTATCGGTGCACGATGTAAGGATTGTAGCTTCTATGTTAGACAGCCCAGTTTAAATCATGTCCCTAATTATACAGGATGCCAGCGCAGCTGACTGAGAGGGTTAAGATACAGTATGATGCAAGCGGCAACATCAGATATTTTTGTAATCGTTGAAGTGTGCTTCCATCAAGATCTGAGACATCCGAGTTGACATAACCGAGGCAAAAGTAGACCAGATCGGTCTCGAGAGTGTACCATGAACTGTGACATGTTTTTGAAGAGAGAAAACTTAGCGTAACGTATATGCCTACTGCCCTATTGTCATGAAAACAAGATTTGTTGCGTTAAGTGTAAGTTTGCTGATCAGAGATGCCCCATGTGTTTTGACATTTTTTACCGGTGAATTCAGTGCTGGAATGAGGAAAGAACTCAGGTATTGAGTCTATTGACGTGAGCCAAAGATGATTGCCTCAGATTTATCTGGGTTTATGTTCGAAACAGAATTATCTATGCACTGAAGAGAGACATTCCTAAAGTCTTAATTTGGGTGGGTGACAGATAAATCAAAAGCTGACTATCGTCGCGATTCGTCGGTACACTGCTGTTACTGGACTCCAAAGTGATTGGCTATTCGGCTGATTGGTAAAGTGAATATTGTTAAGATAGGTTTCGAGCAACTATTACTGTGGAACATTTTCAGTGCAGAGTGAAGGATCAGTGAAGGACCTACTTATTATCCCACAGGCTTCTACCCATCACCCTACAGGTTTTACACTCCAAACTGCAGTCTTACCGCTTCAAGAATTGCTAAATTTCCTACCCAACTCCATCTGATCCTCCGCCTTCCAAGCCACCTCGCCCTCAACAAAACCTGCCTTAACAGCTGATTGGCTGAGAACCTCTTGGCATCCGCACTTCGATCTCCTCTGGACATCGCTCTCTGGGCAACCCATTTGATACGACGCGGCGCTCGCGAATAAACTGGTGCCCTGCACTTAGATTTAGAGCAGTGCGTCATAAATTTAGAGTTTACGATTACGGTTACAATTACGAGACCAAGCAGCACCACTGTCCTGTAAAATTAATGAACTCTAGCACTTTCATCTGACGGTAGTATATTTCATCTGAAATTTTGCTCTAAATCATGTTTATCTGCTGGTGTTAACAGACTTATTGATGCCAGGTACAAAGACCATTAATTTTTGACGTTGGCGGCGATCAGCGCTTAGCACAGTCAACAATGCATTCAGTCTACCAATATAACCTATCAAGTTTACTCATGGTGTTTACAGACTTTAGTCTATTGACACCCAATACAAAGACTCTTGACTTTGGTGGCTACAGTCAACATTGCATTCAGTTTATGCCAATATCACCCAGAGTATAATACTCACGCTTTACTTGTGTAGCTCAGACTACTCAGTTTTCAGTTATGATCAACCGTAGGCCTACAGCTGCATTTGAGTAGATTTTTTTTTTTAAAACGAGATTTCGTTCTTTAATATACCGGTAACCGAATTTTCTGTTCGCATTGTATATACATTTCAGAGTAAGGTCTTAGGTCTTACAAATAGTGAAACCGAAAGTGCTTTCGTTTTTAGATCCGATTAAATCTGAAATGGCTTCGAAAGATTTAGACAGTAGTGCTGCTAAAAAGCAAGAGCTGGACGATATGATTACATGTTGTATATGCACCGAAGTCTACACCGATCCTAAAGCCTTACCATGCATTCATACATTCTGCATGAAATGTATCCAAGAGATTGGACTCAAAACTAACAAAGGACCTGGAGATGAGATGCCTTGCCCGATATGTAGACGACTGTTCAAGATTCCGCCAAAAGGGTTTTGTGAACTTCCTAAAAATTTCTTCATCGAGAACCTGATACAAGCTTCAAATATTTCACATCACTCAGCGTCTTCAAGAGCTGTATGCGATGCATGTCTAGACGATAATAGGGAAGAAACAGATAAAGAAATTCCAGACGCTGATGCATACTGTGTTGAATGCAAGTACAAGTTATGTGAGGAATGCTGCAATGAACATAAAAAACTTAGATTTACAAAGAATCATAAATTGATGTCAATGACTGAACATGAAGGTGGCCAAAGTATGATGACCGACCTTGCTCCAAGTGTTTGTGAACTGCATGAACAAAAGGTTTTGGATGTATATTGTGCTGATTGTAAAACAGTTGTTTGTGCCATCTGCTTCATTGACGACCATTTTAATCATAAAGGTTCACATGTTAAGAAATTCATGGATGGCTTTCGGAAACAAATAGAAACCAATGCTGAAGCAATAAATGAGTGCAGATCTAAAGCTGAGACGAAAAAGGCAGAACTACTTAGGGTGAAGGAAGATATACAGGAACGAGTTGGAACCTTGGAATGTGATGTAGAGGAGAGAAAAAATGAACTAAAACAGCTTTCAAATAAACATGCAGCTGATCTTCTACAAAGTCTGAGCGCGATAAGGCAACGCAAACTGAAAGAAATTCAAATGGCAACAGATGATATTGATACATATCTATTGTGCTTGGAAACTTACAATTCTTACTGTCAGAAGATAATGGCTAAAGGATCAGCTAGCGATATATGTCGCGCATTTTCTGACTTATCTGTCAGAGCGACGGAGTTACAGCAACAAAGCGAACCGTTGATTGAAGGAGACATTCAATCATTTAATTTCTGCTTCAGAAAATCAGAACTTGAAGAGTTTCTAAATGAAATTTGTGACAACTTGATTGGTAAAATTGACGGTAAGCGGTTCAATTGTAAACAGAGTCACAAGATTACGCCATTCTCTTACACACATAGTGGTTTACGTTCAAAACCGCGATCACAAAACAGCGATCGTCAAAACCGCGATCACAAAATAGCGATGCACAAAGCAGCGACTGCATAAAATAGCGATCATCAAAACAGCGATTTCACCGATTTATTATAGAAAGTTTTAAATGTATCACGAAGTATGAATAATATTATAACAAATGTGTAATGTAAAATTTGAAGACTTAAATTATGTCCAATTCCACGAAAGTAGTCCAATATAGGTCGATTTGTGTAATCGCGGACGATCCTTTTTATTTTGTCTGCAGTTTCTCTAGATTCTTCGAGATGGATTTGGTATTTGTCCTGCGATGTAGGCCTACTTAACTACAACATTTTAAGTTGAATTAAGTTCGCAATCAGGACCAATCAACGCTGTCATTTCCGCTCTCACTTCAAATGATTTAGTAAAATAATAAACACTAATTAAGTTCGCAATCAGGACCAATCAACGTACATTAAATAAGTCAATCTTCGAATTTAATCGCTGTTTTGATGATCGCTATTTTATGCAGTCGCTGTTTTGTGCATCGCTATTTTGTGATCGCGGTTTTGACGATCGCGGTTTTGTGATCGCGGTTTTGAACGTAGACCCACATAGTAATGACCAATTGCTTAACTTATCATAATGTATACAATACATGCATATTATAATAGCCTACACATAAACAAACACACGCCTATACATTATATATATACGCATATAATATATATTTTATGAGGAGTAGAATTCTCTAAGACTCTAAGTCAAAAGTCAATGCAAACCTACGACTGAAAGAGAAATTCAGTCTTTTAATTTCCACTTGAGAAATGCAGAACCTAGAGAGTTTTTAAAGGAAATCGGTATAAATTGAAGCTGCTTTGTTTGTAAGCACTGCAACAATTAGTCTACGCATCTCTCGTGTGAATGTAAATAAGGCGCAACCATAACTTAGCGTCACATGTGGAAGGTGTATTAAGCCATAATAGTCAACTGGACAGCTGTTTAGTTCTGAGCGGAAGACCTGTGAACGATCAGAATGGACTGCGGCAGGTGGAGTGCAAACAAGACAATAAGGTTTTCATTCATTAATACCATTGCCTATGAAGATAATCTGGAAAGCAATACATGAAGTGCTAAAAATTTCTATTCTTACTTTCAGAAGACGGTGACTCGAAGCCAAAGCAAAGAAGTAAAGAAGGTATATTGGCAGAACAAAAGAACGAAATTGATCTCTTCAGAAAGGAAATGGAAATCGAAAGGACAGAGAAAGAGAGTTTGCGTTTAGCAAAGGAGCAGCTCAGAATTAGTATAATTAAGGAAATACAGGCTAATAAGGGTTTGAAAGAAGAACTGGAGAAGGAGAAAGTTAATTATGATTCATGCACAGAGAAACTGAAACAAGAGCCGAACAAAGATAAAACAACCAAAAATACACTTCAAGCAAACAATGACAAACTGAAGCAGGAACTGGATGCAAGGAGTATAACCGAAAAATCACTTCAGAGCAACATTGATAAACTTAAACAGAGAAACAAAGAAAAAAATGCCAACAGCTCACTTCAAACCAACAAAATCAAACTTAAACGGGACCTGGATAAAGAAAAACTGACAAACAATTCGCTTCATGCTACTAACAGCAACCTAGTACAAGAAGTGAACATGTATAAAACGACACGAAAGACATTAGAAGAGAAAATTGAGAAACTCGAGCAAGAACTGGAGACGACGAAAACAGGTAGAAAATGAAATGATCTGCTTTTGACCTAATCTAATCCAATGACTCTATGGTGTCGCTATCATTATGCGCAAATGGATGATCGTTTGAAACCGTAGTGAAAATTGTAGTCTGTTGCAGGTCTCCTTTCTGATTGGAAAGAGCACGGGAAACCAGGATTTAGCCTACAGTGGGTTGATAGGACCAGATCTGAGATGCTATTTACGCACCTTCTTACCAAGCAACGTGTATGTCCAACGCTGTCATGGTGCGAAGCGCAACAGAAGTCTGTGTCCAATGATTAAGTGCAATATTTGTTGGTACGATGGGTGAACAAGAAACTGAAATTTTTTAAGATTTTAACGTAATACCTAGTGAATTATGAAACGTATTTAAATTGGATTCGTAATTTGGTGGACAAACAATGGAATGAATGTAATATGTTGTCATGAATTGAAATTCAGAGGTGTGGTTTGGTACGATCGACAGCTAAGAATGTAACTATATAGGCCAAATTTGCAGAGTTGCTACTGTGAAAAATTCTTTAGAGGTTCATTACTATCTATGTAAACTGAATCCCGCCGACAAAAGAATCCAGTGTTTGACATTCAGTTCCACGCCTAAGTCAGTTCTTTAAGGTTCAATAATCCCCGAATGTCGAGGTAGCAATATTGACGTTACTTGGTATTAGGCGATTTGCATGAAAGAGGCCTCGATTCAAAGTTTGGTTGGCTTCACGGGGGAGGCTGTGCAGCAGTGACCAAGAACCTTGTTAGAGGACGGACTGCGCGTAAGGAGAGATTTAAAGAAAACGGCGGCATAGAAGTATTTGACAATTGATTTCAATGGAATATTACAATTATTACATATTACCAAGGGCGAAACTTTGCCTCACAAAGTGGTAAAGACCAATCCATCCTTTCCCAACTTCTTCCCCTTACCTTCACCTTCCACTCTCCCTCCTCCGTCCTTCCACTTTCTCTATAATTATATAAATTAAGTATGTTCTCTCCGCCAATTTAAGGCCACTTACAGATTACAAAGTACGTGTTTAACATTCGACTTCACAACTGTTAATAGGCTGACGTTACTGATGCAACAATGAAGCTCAGCAACAGTCGCCTTGCTTGAACTTGCTTCAAACTATATTTCGCAAACACTTTTTAGCACAGAGCCAAGAAGTGGTCGTTACTATTCATGCTAAACGAAATATCACCACTTTATTTCCTAAAATAGGCCAACAGCTAAAACTAAATCTGTGATTTCGCACAAAATCTTAGGACGGAGTAGTGTTAGGGTGGAAAAGGAGTGGATTGATGTGGGTGGTTGAATTCTATATACCTGTAGAAGGTAAGGTGGCTTTATAATGAATTAAGGAGGTCGAGGTTACTGATCCTTGTAATGACACAGCGTCGATCAGCTGCAACTATAAACACACGCCGCAATGAAATACTAATTTGGTTATTGCATAGGTCCCTAAGGCTAATTTTTCACTTACTATGGAGAATCGGTGTTCCACAATTTTCCACGTAATAGACTTAAGATTTGGCATAATGTACAAGTTGCTTACCTTAAAAGTCGTCTGCTTTTAAAGTGAGACGTCAACGGTAACATCAATCATAAGACATCGTTTAACTCTTAGATTTCGGTCAAGATTAATGTAAATGAATAACGATATATTTGGCAATTTGGTGCCAAAAAAGTGGTTCGACAGATGTAAATCATTTAATTTTGTTATTACAGGAAGCGATAACAAGATTTTGGAGCTTGAAGAGAAACTGAACCAAGAGCAAAGTGCGACGGAACAGCTCATGATCGTGCACACGGAGGAAAAGCGAAGATTACACGGTAGAGGTTAAAAACATAGTTGTAAAAAACGTTTTTTTCGTTTTTTATTATTTTCTAAAAACCCTCGTTTTTTCGTTTTTTTATTTTTCGTCACGTTTTTTTTCAATTTTTTATTTTGTATGTAACTTATTTATTTATTTACTGTCTGTCATTATTTGTTTAATTTTATTTTTGTCTGATATCCCTTACGTTGTCTCTGTCCTTTCAAGGATTCATCTAATATAAGTCACTATATACAGTAGTGTCATCAGTTGAGACATAAACAGCACAGTACAGGAAATAAAATTTATAACAGTTATTTGAATGTTGTCTACACAGTAATCTCTGACTGACTGATAAACTGACTGATATAACTCCATATTAAGTTCTTATGCAAGTCAGAATTGTAAGTACAATTTTTAATTACGTACACTATATACTTACAAAGTTTAGTTTTTACTTGATTATGTCAGAATTGACTTACGTGGCCTTATGCATACAATTTAAATTTGAAAAGAGTTCAATATTTTTAATTTCTCAATTTCTTATTAAACCAAACTTATGAAAAGGAAAACAATTGTTGTAGATTAATGTTACTTGGTGTTTACTAATAAAGTTATGTTATTTGCTGATTAAAATTAAATTGTGTAAACAAGGTTTTTAATTTTAAAATGCAGTAAACGTTGTAGCAAAGTCAAATTATTTTCTTTTCCGTTTTTCCCCCGTTTTTTTCCTTTTTTATTTTTTGAATAAAACGACGTTTTTTCCGTTTTTTTATTTTTATTTGACCATTTCAACAACTATGGTTAAAAATGCTCATAGAAACAAATCTAAGGACCGAATAAGGTATCATATTTTCTATATTATTGTGCCGAACTAGGGCACAGTTTGGGGCTTTTAGTTCTGCTACGCCTAGCCCAGCTTGGTGCCGATAAGTTCTGCTGCGTAATATTTATGCTGTCGGCCAGCCCAGAAAACTGGCGGGAGTTATTGATCGTCGCTAGCAATCAGTTACGCGCCTGAAGCCGTCGACCGCATTGGTCCGTAAGCGCGCGCTTTCTAGGCGGGAGCCGCTGCTTATAAAAGAGAGCTCCGCCTGCACGCATCGGTACGCCAATCATCGTCGATATGACGGCGTCGTTAAATAAACGATATTAACGTAAGCACGCATCGGTATAGAGATCCTGAGTGACCGAGTGGGTTGGTAGCCCGCTCGCCACGTCGGCGGCTCGGGTTCGATTCCAGGTCGGTCGGTTTATCAGAGATTAATTTCTCGGATCTTTACTGCGGGTGGCTCGGTCGCAATATAAACGTGGAGTACGAGGTTGTACTCTGCCTCCGACACTAATCATCTTCCATATGAAAAAGTGTCGTTAAGCCCAAGTACACACACGCATCGGTCAGTCGGCAGTCATCAGTCGATATCGATCGGTCGACAGCGTAGGTCGCTTGCTGCGAGAGTAGTCTGCACGCGAATCCCGCCTTTTGCTTTCGGCGCGAAAGCGTAGTTTGGCGCTGGGTGTAGTGAGGCAGAACAGAGTGTCAGCGTGAAAAGACTACGATTATCAGAACGACAGTCCAGGGTTGGAAGCCTGCTGCACTGAGGTGGTCTAGCAGTCGAGCGAGTACCCTCTGGATTGGTGCGTCGTTCTACTTGTATTTGGTTTGAGGTTAGAAACTTCTTATGACTATTTTTGTTTTCTTGTAACCAAGCGCTACATAAGCCTTGTTGATTTTACTGTAGTAATTCCGTGTGGTATTAAATATTGATGATAGTTTAATCGTTGGACATTTACGAAGAACCACGCCTAGAAGTTCTGGCGCTGTAGGCCTATAAGTGATTTGTAGTTCTTATGTTTTAAATAATTAAATGTACAAATGGAAGACGAAGTGTTTTAAAATGATAAAACAAATGAGAAGCCTAGTGTTCTTGACACTATTCTCCAAAGTCAACAGGAGCAGGCCGCCATTTTGAAGTCAATAGTAGGTAAGATACAAAGCTTGGAAACCCGCTCACGGTTTCTTGAAAGTGCAGTAGTGGGAAAGAAGGACCCAGATACCCTGCGAGGTATTAGTCTGCCCACAAGCAGAAGCCGCGGATATAGCGCCTGGCCATGGTACCCTGGTAGATAGTGATATTGAAAGTACAACTGCTTTTGTAGCGCCATCGCAAAAGACTTTGCGCAGAAGCGCTAGACTCTGTGACAAAAACCTTAGAGTTTCATTACCACTTACCGGTTAAACCGGCAGCATATTTGTCGATACGCCAAAAGTTCGAACCCGGGATCAGAAGTTCGTTGAGAAAGAGATTTTCCCACAACTGCCCGACTTAAGCCCGGATAGGAAGGGGGTCGCCACATTATGACATTGGAAATTTTGCTGTAATAATTACTAAATTTTATAAGATAGAGTATAGCATAAAATTAGTACTTAGTGTTGTCATGCACATTTGTACAAATGCCACAATGGCGTTGAGGAAAACCATAGAAGTCGAGATCAATGAAAGACAGTCAATGGGCAGAGAGCAAACCCTGTCTTTAAAATTTGAAATTAAACGAAGGTCACTAGAGATTTTTAAATGAGAGGCGTGCCGCGTAGTTTCGATAAATTACTAAAACTTAATGACAGCGGTAATTGGACGCCAATGGTTAGATTCCATCGCATGCGGGATGTAGTTTAAAAGACGAGTAGTACATGGGGTCTAAACTTCTGAATAAATTAATACTATTCACGCTATTAGTATAATATAATTAATTCCTACTTTATTGAAATTTTAGATTTTAACTTAACTATTAAGAACTTTTAAACTCCAAAGTAAACTAACCCTGTTATATGTATATATAGTGAGGCTATGCGTGCTATTGCTTTATTATACAAAGTGTACGAGGCATTTTTTAATACAACGTGATCCATCAGTGGACGGCTTTGACACTGCACTTGACGCACTATGTCTATGTCTGTTTCACAGTGTGGCTTTGTCTGTTTTTATCTGCGCATTCTGTGGGTGAATCTTAAAGTGGTTCTCCTCTGTTTCGTGTCTATACGTTTATCTGTATTGTTCAATTACCATCATGATCACCATTGCGATCGCCCACTTGAAGACGCTTTAGACCAATTCGAGAGATTGTTCAACATTTGAAAATAATTTTGTTTTTCCTCAGTTCAAAGCAAAATCAAATAGGGTCAAATTGCAATCTTATCGTTTTTATTTTCAGATAAACTTCGATACAAATCAGATCCTGACTTCGTTCAGATTATCAGAACAAAATCCTCAGACGAAGGAAACAAACCGATTTATGGATTGACAATCTTAGACAAAGAATTGATTGTTCTGAGTGGAGAGAGTTCAGAAGTTGAAGTTTATGATTCGATTAAATTAAGTTTCAGTCGTCGATGGAATTTGAAGGAATTAATTGGTCCAAGGGACATAGGATCCTGCAACAGAAATAAATGTCTCTACATAATCGATTGCAAAGTATATGGTCAGTCGTCGGAAATCTTGAGAGTTGATCCAAATGGAAATTTAATAAAGAATTGGTCAACAGGAGACGATTACCAAGAAGGTGGTCTGTCTGTTACAGATGAATCGAATATCATCTTAACTGTTCATAACAAAAATATATTAAATGAATATTCACCAGATGGACAATTAGTCCGAAAAATAGATCTATCATTATATGCAGAAATTAGACAACCATGGCATGCCATAAAACTGTCCAATGGTAATTTCGTGGTTAGCCATGGCTTCAGTAATAACTCCTGTGCTGGTTTCCAGCTTAGAGTGAGTGTGGTGGGTGCGGACGGAACGCGTAAGGACACGATCGGTGGAATATGTGGATCTAACATCGGACAAATAAATTCTCCAGTTTATTTGTCCGTAGATGGAAATGGAATGGTGATGGTCGTTGATCAAGTGAAAGGTCTTGTTTTGCTATTGGATAGCAATAATTTTTTGGAATTTAAGAGAGTAATTCTCCCAAAAGAAGGAAAATATGGACTACAAAACCCATTTAGGATTCTTCTGGGTGAGTCGAATGGTCGAGTGTTTGTGGCTGACAACGGATTTGATTCTCAGAAGAAGACATTAGTACACGGACGAATTTTAATTTTTGATTTTGAATGATGTATTAAATTTGTTAGAATATCTTCCTTTAAACAAATAGGGTTTTGCTTTCAAATTGTTCTTCAGTTGGAAATTATTTTTAATCTAGAGTAAATTATTCAATTTCCTGTATTTAGCTTGTGCTCGTTTCCTTTTCTGCAGGCGTGAACCATTCAGTTTCAATGACGCATTGCATGAACTTTGCTAAATATATTTGTTATTTAGTAGATTTGAATTTTCCTATAGTTTCAAGTTTGCATAGGTTAAGAACAGAATTTATCCCATTCAACTGATTTCACAAAATTTCATACTATATTCAAGAATATTTGCTTCAAACATTGTGCTCAGTATTTTACTTAATATATTTTCGACATGGTCTACCGACTTTAAAACGACTTAGCCATTCCGAAAGATGTTCGTGAATATTTTAATCGGCGGTCGTTGTGGTGTTGATTGTAGTAGGCCGATATAATGTGTGGGTTGAGACTTGTGGTGGTAGGCTACATGTAAGGGGTGAGTGTAATGGTTTACGGGTGATATTCTTCTCTAATGTACTGAATGTATCATTATGTTAGACCTAACAGTCATTCGAAAAGAACTTCGAATTACATAATTTATGTGTTAAAGATCGAATTAAAGTTTGCGCATGTTCTCTTTCAGTGTGACTGAAGACGTGTGAAATCGTGAAAGCGGTCTTGTCCATAATATTAATATTGAAAGTCTCAATACAGAGACGAAGAAGGATTCTTGAATTTGGGACACAGCATAGGTTTGGCCTTTTAATTATAACTGGGTTGAATTTATAATTTTGTTCCAAGACGTTCGCCTGCTGCCTTTGTTGTGAAGAGATCGCAGAAAAATTGCGCAAAATTATGATAATTAATGCGACATTTACCCAATGAAACTTGATATTCAGATAAAAATGATTTGGTCATTTGGCGAATCCAAATGAGCTTTATTATAGATGTAAGAAAACTGATTTAACATCAGGATTTGAAGTTTTTGTTACACCTACTGTATATGCTTTAGGTTCATTTATACGAAAAGGTAATCAAGCTCCTCATTAATTCTTATAGAACATATCTTCGAGTCCAAGTATGATCACGATGACTAATTACAATTACAATTACAATTACAATTTATGATTTTATAATAATAATATTACGATGATGATGATGATGATAATAATAATAACAATAATAATAATAATAATTAGACCAATCACGATTGGATACACGTGGCGACGGTTGGCCGCCAAGTGTGTCTGCCATGTTGTTACTCCATACCTATCACAAAATCTGTCACCACTTCAAATCGGCGTGGGAGTATCAGGAGGGGCCGAGGCTGCTGTCCATGCAACCAGACGATATTTGCAGTCTATGCCTGAAAACCACATTATTGTGAAATTGGACTTCTCGAATGCCTTCAATGCTCTAAGAAGAGACTCGATGTTAGAGGCGGTTGCAGCAAAAGCTCCAGAAATATACAGATATGTATATGACAACTATGCCTATGCACCCCAGCTACAGACCAGACAGCATACAATTCTTTCCGAGGAAGGCACCCAACAAGGCGACCCCTTAGGACCACTAGAGTTTTGCCTGGCGATACATCCACTTCTAGAGAATTTGACAACGCCATTAACTATAGGCTATATGGACGATCTTACGCTTGCTGGACCGATCGATCAAGTTCAAAATGACATCAGCTTTATAGAGAAAGAGGCGCCCATGTATGGTCTACAGCTGAATCGAGCAAAGTGCGAAGCATCAGTTAGAAGCTACGATAAAGCAAAGAAGATTCAGATCTTCGTCGACTTTGAAAATGTCGCCGTTGAAGATTTGACATTGCTGGGAGCACCGCTGCTGCCAGGCAGGGCTGTCGACAAATCTATCCAGAAAAAGATCCAGGATTTAGAGAAAGTCACAACAAGGCTTGAGATGCTACACCCACACGACTCATTCACCCTGCTGAGGAGCAGCTTAAGCATACCGAAGCTGCTATACACATTAAGAACATCAGCCTGCTTCTTAAACGAAGGACTTCTATGTGACTTCGACGAAGCCTTGAGAACAAGCCTGTGTAGCCTTCTCAATATCAACATGAGCGACGATCAATGGATCCAGGCATCTTTACCTGTTAGAAACGGTGGTCTGGGTATTCGTAGTGCCGTTATGCTGGCAACTTCCGCCTTTTGGCATCAGCCGCTGGCACACGAAACCTTCAAGACCGACTGTTACTCGATGTCCCTGTAACAACCACAGATCCGTTGGTAGAGGAGGCCTTTAGTTCTTGGTCATCGAAGTCGAACGCACCTCCTCCCATCGAGCAGAAGGCTCATATACAACGGGAATGGGATAGCAAACTCATCTCACATGCACTTCAAGACCTGTCAGAAAGAGCGAGTGATTCTGCTGTTAAAGCCAGATTGTTAGCCGTGCAATCGCCACACTCTGGAGACTGGCTTCATGCACTTCCCATTACGACAGCAGGATTACGGATGTCAGGAGAGGTCCTAAGAATCGCATCCGGCATCCGACTTGGCACTGCGTTGTGTGAAAAACACACTTGCAAATGTGGTGTCATGGTAGAATCGAACGGCCATCATGGATTCTCTTGCATCAAAGGAGCAGGAAGACAGCATCGGCATGGCATGCTCAACGACGTTATTTGGCGAGCTTTCACCAGAGCAAAAATACCGGCAATCAAAGAGCCCAATGGCCTCTCCAGATCAGACGGCAAAAGGCCTGACGGAGTCACCATCATACCTTGGTACAGAGGTCGTTGCTTGGCATGGGATGTCACGGTGCCAGATACTTTCGCTGCATCCTACGAACATATAACATCGCAAAACGCAGGTGCGGCAGCTGAAAAAGCAGCTCGCAACAAGGAAAACAAATATGCCGCTATCTCACAATCACATCATTTCGTCCCTGTGGCAGTCGAAACTGCAGGAAGCTGGCACACAGAATCACTGCAGTTCGTTCAAGAACTAGGACGCAAGATCTCAGCAGCGACAGGCGACCAGCGTGAGACCAGTCATCTTCTACAACGCTTATCAGTCGCCCTACAAATCGGAAACTCTCTATCAGTTTTAGGCACCTCAGATTGCAACAACAGTAGCCCAGGACTGAACGACGCCTTATAGAAACATTGAAAACAGTTACTTTTAATCAGTCTGTACATATGTTTGTTGGCTTTATGAAGAAATAAATTTGTCATATAATAATAATAATAATAAAAGATCAATGCAAGTAGGCCTTTCAGTGATGATCCAACGCTTCAACGCAGTGGCTTTTCAGGGCACCATGTCAAGGCTACCAGGATCCGACGAGCGGCGAATCCTGAACAGATGATAACTGATGTCTCGTACATAATAATAATAATAATAATAATAATAATAATAATAATAATAATAATAATAATAATAATGCTGCCACCGGAATCAGCTGATACCTCAGACGATCTCGTAGATACAGCTCTGAAAGCATGGACACTACTCACGGGTTCAGAACCACCAACAGGATCAGCAGCTCATCGTCAGAGAGAATGGGACAGCCGCTGGATAAGTAAAGCATGGACAACTCTGCACGAATCAGCGAACAATGCACTAGACCGGGCTCGTCTCTTGGCCTCTCAGGCACCACACGCGGGAGATTGGTTGCTAGCGCCTCCGGTTACTGCATTGGGACTCCGTTTAACTGACGAAGTGATACGGATCGCGGTTGGAATGCGACTCGGAACGACATTGTGCGAACCTCATGTGTGTCATTGTGGTGAGAGAGTCGACGCCAGAGGACTCCACGGTCTGGCCTGCAGAAAAAACGCTGGCAGACATCAACGGCACAACATGCTGAACGACATCATATGGAGATCGTTTGGAAGAGCGAACATCCCTTCTCAGAAAGAACCGTTGGGCCTCACCAGAGAAGATGGTAAACGACCGGACGGCGTGACACTCATCCCGTGGTCATGCGGAAGATGCCTCACTTGGGATGTGACAGTTTCGGACACATTCGCAAAGTCACATCTGGCAACAACATCAACCGAAGCGGGTGAGGCCGCAAACCGGGCAGCCGCCGCCAAGAGATTGAAATACGCCACTATCACGCGAACACATGCTTTCGTGGCGGTAGCACTAGAGTCCAGCGGTGCTTGGAGCTCAGAAGGATTGAATTTTGTGTTGGAGCTTGGACGAAGGTTGACGGATTCAACCCATGACACTCTCGAAACAAACTATCTATTCCAAAGACTCTCGGTAGCTGTCCAACGCGGGGACGCCATCTGTTTTTCCTCGACCTTACCATGCTAAATTGCTAATTTATAATAATAATAATAATAATAATAATAATAATAATAATATTAATAATAATAATAATAATAATAATAATAATAATCAAAAATAATAATAATAATAATTTTAATATTAATTTATGGAGACCCACACCCACGACTGTAATTTTATCATTATTTTACTTTTATTATTAAAATAATAATAATAATTATTATTATTATTATTTCGCCCGAGGTAGAAAGAATTCCTCAGGCTCTAAGTAACTAAGCATAATTGTGTTTTACGGGTTCTCGTCTCCATCGTGTTGCATAAAGGAGCCCCTAAAGGCCGCGGCGTTAAAGCGCTGCATTATTATTATTATTATTATTATTATTATTATTATTATTATTATTATTATTATTATTATTATTATTATTATTATTATCATTATCATTATCATTATCATTATCATTATCATTATCATTATTATTATTATTATTATTATTATTATTATTATTATTATTATTATTATTATTATTATTATTATTATTATTATTATTATTATTATAATTATTATTATTATTGTTGTTATTATTATTATTATTACTATTATTATTATTATTATTATTATTATTATTATTATTATTATTATTATTATTATTATTATTATTATTATTATTATTTAATATTAATTATTATTAACCTCGAGAGATAAGAGCTGGGACAGAGGGAGACAGTGGTGGATAAGATCAGGAAAAGGAGGCTCACATGGTTCGGGCATGTGACGAGAATGAACGACAAAAGGCTTCCAGCCGCGGCTCTGTATGGACATGTGGAAGGAATACGAAGTCGAGGAAGACAAAGAAAGACCTGGATGGACAATATAATGGAGGATTTGAGGGCACAAAACATGGACATGAGGGAAGCCATGGATAAAATCAGAGACAGAAAGATTTGGAGATGTCATGTTAAGGACTCATCGTTGGCGCACGCCTGACGGAGGAGAGAGAAGAAGAAGAAGAAGATTATTAGGCCTACTTGCATTGACGAAAATTTGCCAAGAACTGATCACCATAAAATCCAGGTAATGCAGCAGACAATTTCTTCATTGACTTTAAGGTCTTGTGACGCGGAAAGCATCCTTGAGAAGTTAAGACTCTCCTGCACAACGTTGTATGATTCCGATACTGCGAGTTGAATCTATAGGCCTACTGTATACTCCTTTTATTTAGACTTCCTTTCAGATCAATAACCAGCACTGTGTTGTGTATGGAGTTTATTGTACAGCTCAGTTAAATTTGGAATTCACATCCAAAATATGACGATCAGAATTTGTCTCGTAATAAACATGCATATTCCAGTACATTGAATACGAAGCACTGCCAACACAAAATTAGCCATCAAAAACGAAATTGCTGCATATCACCGATTCACCATCGCGTGTGTGAGCGTGTGTGGGGTTTTGTGCGCGTTTGTATGCATGTGCTTGTACTTGCTTCCGACTGTGTGTGCATTTGTGTATACACTATACAGTCATGGCCATAATGCATGCATCACCCCAAGTTTGCATCCTTTTTTAGGGAAAAGTTGTATTTATGCTATCGGGCCTAATTTAATGTTACTTAGAGATCCGGTATATAAGCCACTATTGATGCAGTTCATCTTCTTTCTACTTATTTGTTTGTTTACAGAGAGTTTTAGTGAAAATTGATTTCTTTCAATACCCCTTTACCTTCGACATGGCTGAATCACGTTGAATTGCTATCTCCATGACCCGGGAACTCACCTGACCTCAACCCGATTGAGAACTGCTGGGTGATGTTGAAGCGCAGAGTTTCCGAGAAGCACCCTATCTCACTTGGGGCACTTAAAAAAATAATCTCGAGCGAGTGGGTTCAAGAAATTACACCAGAGTACTGTGTAAAACTCTGCATTTCAATGCCTTCACGTATTGCCATGGTTATCGCCAACAAGGGTAAACACACTAGATACTAGCCAGTAAACTTTGTAACGAAGTACTTACATATGTACATGTACAGTACATGTGTCTAATTCTCATGTTTATTGGAGAAAAAAATATCTAACTCTCATGTTTATTGGAATAAAAGTGAAGAAACATACAAAAATCCAGGTGATGCATGCATTATGGCTATTACTGTATGTCTGTACTTGTATGGAGAGTGTTTCTCAGAGCATTCGTGCAAAGCTTTTGTGCGCAATATTGAGGCAAGAATGCCACGTTCTTCCAGTACTGCATGCATTGTGCATTTTTGTCTGTTCACAGATTTGGTTACTTCTTAAATCTATATTTCTTGAGGTTTTTTAGAAATACATCAAGGCACTGTTTGAGAGGCATGCGGATGGATACCACGATAACGATGCTTATACATTCTAGAGGAACATCTGAAGAAGTAAAGGTCTTCGAGATATTTTGTTCATTATGTGGTGAACAACATTCAGCTATACAATGGTAGATGCAGTTTAATTTTTCAACTTTCAATTGTTGTTTTATGCACAAAAGGGTCAATGGGTCATTGACTTTAATCCATGACTACGCGCCTGTAAGCGAACTGGTTCCCGCGACTTCGCTGGGAAGGTATCGGATGTGGCGGACATAAATGCCAGTATAGTCCAAGGGTCTGGGGTGGATCCGTCGTCATACGTGGTGCTTGCATCTGACCTTAACCCCAAACATAAAGGCAACTACCTAATAAAATTCGCTGACGATACCTACCTTTTTGTGGGCTCCTCCAACATAAAAACAGTGGAGGATGAAATCCTGCATATCGCTGACTGGGCCAAGGCCAACAACTTCAAGCTGAATCCGCTAAAACAAGGGAGATGATTGTCTCACGAAAGAGACAGAGGCTCCTCCCGTCCCCAAAATCATCAAGGGGCAGAGAGGGTAGACTCCATCAAAGTCCTGGGAGTCACTATCCGAGCTGACTTAGGCATGTCCTTACATCTGGACTTGGCTCTCGCCCAGGCTTCATCCACTCTCTATGCATTAAGAGTTCTGAGAGCACATGGACTGGCTCCCACAGCCCTACATGAGGTGGATAGGGCTACCACCATTGCTCATTTAATGTATGCCTCGCCAGCATGGTGGGGTTCACTAACTCTAAAGACAGAGAAAAGATCGAGCGTTTCCTAGGTAGAATGAAGCGTGGTGTCTTTCTCCCTGCAACAGCCTTGGGAGCGATGGAAATGGCTGAGTTGGCTGATGACCGGTTGTTCAGGGCAATAAATAACAACCCTTGCCATGTGCTCCGTGGCCTGTTCCCCACGTATTCTGGTTTTTCTGTTGATATTCATTTATCGATTGCAGTGCTTCCTCGATTTCCTAGAGCACGGATATGCTTCCTAGGGTGTCCCAGAAATATTTTTTGTCGAAAATTTTTATGCAGTCCCTCTAAAAAGTTTCTTTATGGTCCCATAATAGTACCTGGAAAATTTTATGAAATTTTAAAAATATTTAGGGGTCCCGCAAGACACTGACATTTTCACCATGTTGGCATAATTTGCCTCGGACGTGTCCAATTTATTAACGCTTTTAGACACAAACCTTTGATCCCATGATAACATGTTTAATACCTTTGGAAAGCTCTTAAATAGTGGAATCTACAAGTATCTGACTTTATTGCGTACATAGGTATGGTTTTACGATCAAATAATGAAACAAATTGTACAGCAACTCAAGATTTTTGGACTTTCTCAATATCAGTTATTGCCATTAATCGTTAGGAGGAATCATTATTACAAATTCTTGATTATGCAACCAGCCATGGTTTCAGCTACCCCATACCTGCATCTGCTTATTCTTAATCACTGTTTATACCTTCAACTGCATGTTGTTCAGTTCTACATTTTACAATAATCTACATGTCTACAAGATTGTCACGATTGCACTTAGAAAAGTGCCTGTGTTTTTCAACAACAATTCGCCATCCAACGAGAAGAAACTGTTTCTGTTCTTCGTTCTTGTTGAATTGAAATTCTGTATGAGAGCAACTCCAAGCTCAGCATTGTCATTTACACAGGCAAAGTTATTAATAAGCTGACATGCGATCTTATACAATTGGCTTTTGGGTCACTGTTCACATGGAATATCGAGGGTACAAGCCACGATGAGTTGGCGGTAGTTCGGAAGAAGCTTCGAGAAATATATAAGAGGTTGAACCAAGTGCAATCCTCGATCACCTTTCATTGTCGACATAAGCTATGCTTTCTCTTAAGAAGAGAGATGGTGTGAGAACAGAGAGAGGGTTTAGGTACCAAGAATGACACAGCATAGTCTTTAGTGGTCTTCAGAGCAGCAGCATCATAATATTGCAGCCTTTTTATTAGTTGAATGTCATTGATGGGTGCATCAGCAGTGACTCGACACGAAAACCACGATTGGATGCAGATGTTGATTAAAACATATGTTAAATCGTGGATGCCCTGTAATTCTCTTTCTTTGTTTCTCCTCCGTCAGGCCAAGGCCAACGATGAGTCCTCAACTTGTCGTCTCCAGAATTCTCTATCCTTGATTTGTTCCTTTGCTTCTGCAATGTTCATCTTCATTCTCTCCAGATCCTCTCGTATATTATCCATCCATGTCTTTTGTTGTCTTCCTCTACTCCTAGTTCCCTCCACATATCCGTGTAAAGCCATCGATGGTAATCTGTCATTGCCCATTCTCATCACATGTCCCAGCCACTTTAGCCTTTTCTTCCTTATTTATGCCCTGTAATTCATGGGCCGTCAATTTGATAACCGATTCGGTTCCATCAAAACGCAACTAAATCTTCATTGAGTATATTGCCTTCGCCGCCCAACGCGCTCTAGAGGGGCACCAGGCTTGCGAACCGCTGTAGAACTGCTCAGTCCAAACACGGATGCCGCGAGTTGGATAATTCTCTCTGATCATCTTGAGGATTGTCAAGTTGAAGCTGTTCAGTAATGAACTCCTTCAGTTTGTCAGACACAGACAGACATTAATGAGGCTTTGGTTGAAGGTGAGCCAGGTCGGACCATTTATCTTTAAATCGCTTGAAGAGAAGAATGCCTCCCCAGTTGATGGACAAACTTTACCAAAGCAAACTACGAATATATAAGACAACAGGACTTCAAACATGTGATGTTAACAAGCCATCTGCATCAGATTACGACCGGTGGCTGCCTCTAGAAGGGTGCAGGCTCCATTAGCTCTGCTGGTATTTGAGGCCCTTGTGTCAAAACACATGCCGATAATAAATGTATCGCACTGCCACGACTTCAAAAGGTCAAGAACTGCTACTGCTGCTGCTTGTCTTGACACAGAAGCCAACTTTGGCACACCCAGAAGTTTAGTATTTCTATTAACCAGAGAAGAAATCAGTACTGACAATCTGTCCACTTTGTCCGTGTTTACTCCAGTTATGTCAGAGAGCAGCTTGCCTTCCCAGTGCACGACAGATTTAAAGGCTCGAAAGTCTTCCTTGATTTGCAAGCCAAGAAATTTGATCTCTTCTGGTAGTGTGTTTTATGTCTTCTTCATACTTGTAACTTTATGCATATATATACAAGAAGGTTATATCTGCAGATTCTGCTGTTTAAGAGCTTTATAGTGATACTAAACATGCTATTATGGGATCAAAATGTTGTCACCCAAATATTTAGAAGTCAATGATGCCATGCGTAATTTAAGACAAACTGCACTAACTCTGTGAGCCTTGCGGGACCCCTAAATATTTTCGAAAAGTCATAAAACTTGGCAGGTAATATTACGGGATCATAAAGAAACTTTTAGGAGGGACTGCATCAAAAGTTTCAACAATTTTATTTTTCCTATGTTATCGTGGGACACCCTAATGCTTCCGAGTGTTGGTTATCATTCCCAGTAAGATGCTTTCTGCTTCTCTCTGCTTATATGACCGTGAAGGATTCTTTCTGGATAATTATGCTCGTGGACGTGCAGTGACACCGTCAAGACGCTCCATTAGATTTCGCAGTGGCAATTGAAGACCTTGGTGCAAGAACCAGGTAAGTCGACTTACCTGGTTATCGTGAAAGTTAGCTTAAAATGCTCCTGACGTAGAGGCGCATGTATGGTGTAAATTTCAAGCTGGTAGCTGCAAAATTAAGGGAGTAGGTAGGACAATAACAAGGCAACTCAACTTACCTGCTTTGAGAATTTTCGCATTCCGGTGCCATGATTGCGTGCATAAATGAGATAAGTCAACAAACCCGGTTATTGCATAAAAGATCATAGCCTCTCGGTTGCGAGCAATAGACATGTATGTGAACAAACCTGATTATTGCACGCAACCGTGAGCCAGTTATATACGTTGTCGGATGCATTAGCGAAGTAAGTAAGGATATAATAACAATATTCTGCCACTAGATGGAGACCATTTAGTCATTTTCACGAACTTCAAATCGGTGTCATTCAGTTACCTTCTTCTGGCTCATGTCTCTAGGCCTAATGTTTATCATTTCCATGCAATAACAAGGTTTGTTCACATATTAGATTCTTACATGTAAATAAGTTTCCAGCACCACACGAAAGTTGCTTATAATTTACATGCAACAACAAATTTTGTTCACTTACATGATTCTTGCATGGAAAGAAGTTCCAAAACTACAGGGAAGTTTCAATGCCATAACCAGGTTAGTTAACATATGTGATTGTTGCATCAAAAAAATTCCAGAACTACAGGGAAGTTTCAGTGCAATAACCAGGTTAGTTGACATATGTGATTCTTGCATCCAAAAAGTTCCAGAACTACAGCGAAGTTTCAGTGCAATAACCAGGTTAGTTGACATATGTGATTCTTGCATCCAAAAAAGTTCCAGAACTTCAGCGAAGTTTCAGTGCAATAACCAGGTTTCTTGTTCATTTGCCCATAAAATACTAATTAGCAACAGCCAACCTTTAATAATTTTATTTTATGATCAGTTACGATTAGATGCACCTTATACTGTTTAAATTTTGTCGTTATCTATTTCCTGGACGAAACGGCAAGCTTTTGAAGAGCAAAAACATTAAAACTCGATTTGCCGAAAACTATGATTTTTCACTTACCTGGTTCTTGCACCAATGTCTTCAATTCATTTGAATGCAATTGGCAGACAAACCACTGTGATATAGGGTTATTGCTCTCAATTTTTGGCTAGGCATAATCCAGGTGCCATGTAGCACTCCAGATGGATAACCACAGTTAATCGAATGCTAACCGACACTTGGAAGCATATCCGTGTTCTAGGACTACGCAGAGTCTTGCGATCGAGAAATGAATGTCAACAGAAAAACAGAATACGTGAATTTTCTATTCCAGAAAAAATAACTTTGCTGCAAGTGATTACATCGATCTGAATGATTGGCAAAATGTAAAAGTAACAGAAACACCGGTCATTTCCACACTTTCAAAAGCTGACGTTGAAGAATTTATCGCCAGTGAGTGTGTGCCAACATTCCACGTTCCCGAATTTCCATGCCACACACATCCGGTTGAGCGCTCTGTCCAACTTGTTGATGAGGCATCTACTGCTGCTGTTGGACAAACATTTAAAAATGGCTCCATCCTTGCCAGATTGGAATCACAAAAACTAATACCGTCTTTCTATACCAAAGCAGAATTTCAATCGGAGTTGAATAAATAGAATAAAATAAACGAGTATTGACTCACTTTTCTATGATTAATTAGTTACATAGTAGCCTATAATAGACTACAAATGTTAAGATTGTTTATAATGCTTAGTGTTTATTGTTTATTTAAAATTGCTGACATAGAGTCATTTTGTTAATTTTAATATGCATGGTCATTAAATACGTCATAATTAAATGCTTAAACATTATTACAATTAGCGTATTACATTTTAATTTTTTTTTATTTGAATAAATTCGACATTTTTTTATTTTAAAATTTTAAAACGCGTTGGGGCAAATCTAGGAGAACGAATTTTAAAGACATATTTGTCACGATAACTAACTGCACCAAAAGGTAACGATTTATCACTATTACGTTGAGGTTCTAGAATTTTGACTTTTTTCACTCCACCCTATTACACAATGAACAAAGGCCGGGACCAAGTGGATTGTACCAGTAGACACTGACAGACTGATGACACGCTTACACAAAGTTAGGATATGCTCATAACCTACGATCATATGATAGAGCATCAAAGACGCTTAGCAAGTAACCGTCTTAGTGGAGGCTCGAACCCGTCGCAGCGTTGCAAGCGTAACACTCTAACCAATGGGATACCGTGCATCATTACGTATTAATGTGAATTTATACTATGTGGATTATACTACGCATTGATGTGAATTAATAGTATATGATTATTAATGTGAATTGATAGTATTAATTAACGTTTAATACGTCTAGGACTCGGACCTCCACTGAATATCAATCTCTTCACAACCCCTCTGATGCACACCAGCGCTCATGAATAAGCTGCAGATTTGCGCTTAGTTTTAGAGTAAAGCTTCAGAAATTTTGATTGTACGATTATGAATTTATGCCACTAAGCGAGTAGTCTTTATAATTTGGAGTTTATGATTACGATTACGTCTGTGTGATCACCTTTATAAATGTAATGTTAAAGGTCGATCGGTCAACCATACAGTCCTTAGGTGGATTCGAACCTGCAGCCCTCCGGCTGCAAGGCACCAAATATACCCCCTTGAGGTAAATTCGAACCCGTAACCCTCCGGCTGCAAGGCACCGAACATACCTCTACAATACCGCGCCCCACAACGCATATGACTACTGTTTTATATACATTTTAAGTGTTTGAAATACGAAATAATGAAAGTCATTGTACTTTTACTTACAATAGACCTAATTATTTTCAATAGGCTATTTTGCATGTATAAAATAATGTAACTAAAAATACCTTTTAATACCTAATTTAAATATGAATAACAAATCAATGTATATAATGCATGCATTTAGCTTTTGTAAATGAGCTTTGGGCTGTAATTATTTGGTTTAACTGTTCAAATATTCATCTGTGAGCAAATAATATTCAGATAATAAGAATTTGGAAGAGATCGTGAGGTCTTGTAATATGAAGCCGAACCAACTGAGCTCCATCTAGAAGTCAAACCTTTTCCTGAGTATTTTGCTCTGAGGACAATGAATCATAATATCGTAATTCCCTGTGACCGACACTGCCTTGAAGGTGGTTATAGCGTCCGGGATTTCTCGCAGGTCACCAGTTCTGTGTATAGCACAGGCATTCTTAAATACTTTGCTATTTGCAAATAGTCTACAACATCCTCGTTACTGACAATCGATGTCACTGCAAAGACTTAGACCGTTGTATCACTGAATCCGAGATTTTCCAGTCGCAGATTACATGCGTATCAATTTCCCTGTGAAAGTCGACTGATTCCATGCAATGAGATTAAGTTTTTGACTCGTAAAAAGAATAAACTTATGAGAAAGGGTCAATTAGAGGAGGCATCTGCATTAGCGTTGAGGATTGGCAAAGCAATCTCGAGGGTTAATCGTACTCACCTGAATAATCTCAATCCACGTGATGGAACAAAGAAACTTTGGCAGACAGTTAACCAACTAACAAAAAAGACGTCTACCCGTGTACCGAGTAGTGTGATTACAGCTGAAGAACTTAATTCTCATTATGCTAAAACCTCCACTGATGCTGAATACATCAATACTCCTCTTCGATCGACCGCTGAGCCTGGATATTCTATTCTCTCCGAAATGAATGTATTCTATCTTCTGGACCGGCTTCATGCCACTGCTGAGGGTTCTGATGCCCTTCCTGCATGGTTTCTTCGAATTCTGGCACCCATCATTGCACCCATCCTCACTCACTTGATCAACAATTCTCTAGCATCTTCACACGTGCCTAACCAATGGAAGATTGCAGTCATTCATCCAATTCCTAAAGTTCCTGATCCTGCTTCTCCAGCTGATTATCGTCCGATATCCGTGGTGCCTATCCTTTCACGTCTTGTTGAACGAGTAATCGTACGCACTTATATCTACCCTGCGTTCCAAGTACCACCTACATCAGAGAATCTAGCTGATCAATATGGATTCCGGCCTACAGGATCAACTACTGCTGCCTTAATCGCCCTCTTACATCATATTACTTCCCTCTTACAGGAACATGAATTTGTCATCATGGTCTCAATGGATTTCTCGAAAGCATTTGACACTATTCGTCATCACACTTTGTTGGAAAAGCTTGGATCTATTGATATTCCGGATCATATTTTCAATTGGCTTTCAAACTATTTTCATGACCGCAAGCATATCACCAAGTTTCAAGGAGAAGTCTCGTCAATTGCATCCATAAATGCTAGTGTTGTTCAAGGATCTGGGGTTGGACCTGGATCCTACGTAGTTGGGTCGGCTGACCTTCATCCCAAAAACAGATTTAATATTCTTGTTAAATATGCTGATGATACCTATTTATTAGTAGGCTCATCTAATATTGGAACAGCTGCCGAAGAATATGACCATGTGGCATCCTGGGCAAAAACTAATAATTTGAAGTTAAATCCATCTAAGACTCGTGAAATAATTTTCTCAAAAAGGGGTTTCAAAGCATCATCTATACCTATTGTCATCCAAGGTGCTGAAAGGGTTGACACAATTAGAGTGCTAGGGATTACCCTAAGTTCTGACATGCGCATGACAAAGCATACTGAAAAAGTCCTTGCCTCAAGTTCCACTTCTCTATACGCCCTCCGTGTTTTGAGAGATCATGGCATGTCTACTTACGCATTGCATGATGTTGCCATGGCAACCACTGTTGCACACCTAATGTATGCCTCCCCTGCCTGGTGGGGGTATGCCAGTGAGACTGATAGGAATAAATTACAGAGTATGCTAAATAGGATGAAACGTAGAGGCTTCCTCTTATCTACTACCCCTAGCGTTGTAGATATGTCCCAAGCTGCTGATTCTGGCTTATTTCGGGCTATTTGTGGGGAATCATCTCATGTTCTCCGAGGAATTTTCCCGCCTACACAGCAAATAAAATATAACTTACGACCCAGAATTCATAATTTTAATCTCCCAATCAATGATAAATGTAATTATATACCACGTATCTTGTTTAAAGATACATATTAATTAATTGTCCTATAATTATAATTACTTGTATATTATTTTGTCTAGAATTATTAACGTTAGCCTGACTGTTTTAGCTAATTATTGTGTTACGTGTAACCTGTTGCGTTTTGTCAACTGGATTATTTTGAAATTAAACGAATATGATGATAATGGGATCTCAATAATATGCGACCAAACAATCGGACAAAAATTTACGGAGTCCATATCATACCTTGAGCAGAAAATAACTTCGAAATTCACCCTGAGGGAAAGTCCTCAAAATACTAGATTAATCAAGCAAGTTTCATAATCGCATTTTAAAAGTTTCTACTTACAAGTTAAATGCAGGGCACTAGCTTATATTCATGCATGCGTGTGGTAAGAGATGTCAAGTGGAGGTCTACATCCGGATCCCAGGAGAAGAGAAAGTGGGAAGGATGAGGAGCTGCAAAGGCGGATTCCACCTGGAACGAGAACGTTTGGAAGGCGGAGTACAGCATAGGTCTGAGTAGGAATTCTTAAATTTCGTAACTGTCAATCTAGCCTATAGAAAATAAGAAATAAAGCGAGTAACAAAACCGGCGATCACTTTGATAGCAGCGGATTAATAGCGATACATCTCCAAGATAGGTTGGGCTCAAGGTAGTGATGGTTTCAATGCGTAGGTTACCGAAATCCTTTATCCGCGTGTACACAAGTTTATTTCTGAACTCTATGCTCGAGTTAACTGTAGTGTTCTAAAGTGTGTGTCGTCGCTAGGCCCAAGTTCATCAAACTTTTTATGCCCGGATACAGTTTAGCCCCCCTGAAAACTGAAATGACACTCCTGAAGGGCACCAAATTACTCACGAGCGCTGCGTCGAGTCAAAGGAGTTATCCAAAAGGGTAGTCCAAAGGAGGTCCGAGTCCGGTTGCCAGGGGATCAGAGGGGCAGAGTAGCTGTTAAGATGGGTGTCATTTCAGGGCAGGCGAATTAACAGATTGAATAGAGGCAACATTAATGGTCCTGTTTTCTTTCTTACGTCAGAGCCAATATCTTGGGTCAGTAAGAAATATATTATATTTATTCACAGGTAAAAGGCACGTGATCGGTTTTCAATCCCGGCAACAAGTGGAATGACATGTTCGAGTAAGGATTTTATGTATGCTAGGTTTAATTCTAGGAAAATGCTGCTGTGAACAATAGTAGGCTATACATAAAGTAATCGACTGATAATGATGCTGATACATTTTTATATAACGTCCAATAGCTCCTTATGCTATGCTTTTCTAGTTGACGCTTCATTTGTATGCGGAGTGTTAACCTTTGAAGAGGGTTTGTTAGTCTGTTGCTCTTTGGGACAGATACTTCGACTATTCAGACGTTCCCGTACCCCGATCTAGACATTTGATGTTATAAGCGATGATTGAAGGAGGTCAAGCTCATCCATTGATGTACTGCTTGGCTCCTAGGTACCTTTGTGACTTAATGTGTAAGCCACTATCTGCACGGTCTTCTCGCCCTCTTCGTTCTGCTGACCGGCTTGATCTTTTCGTACCTCGGTCGTGAACCTCATTAACCCAGCATCGGGCTTTCGCTGTAGTGGGTCCATCAATATGGAATGACCTTCCTCTGCAATATTCGTAGCAGGATTCTGGAGGGGATTTCACTGGCATCTCTTCGCTGCTTAAAGACCTTTCTCTTTTCTCGGGCCTGTCACGCTGAGAGCGCTTCTGAATAGCTCTGCTATGAGAAGCGCTTTACAAATGTTCAAATTAGATTAGATTAGATCAGATGTCAGAATGACTGACCGATAAACACTTAATTGTACGATTTCTTGTGCTCTTTCAGTGAATGGTTAAATATTGGCACCATCGAAGAAATATATCCGCATTGTGGACTGAATTATATACAATCAGCCACATAGACCCAGTAGGTGAATTCACGGCCCAATTCAGACGTGGTTATTAATAATAAGTGTATGTACTGATGTAAAAAGAAAGACCATGTAAGCTATGAACTTTTCCATCTTAGCAACAACTATTATTATCATCAAAAGTATCAACATTCAGCGCGTGAAACATTCTGAAGATTTCTCCTAAACTAAATAATAACGTATTCAATTGGATTTCTCCAGGTAGTCTGCAATTTACATCTACTATCACAGTGTTTCTTAACTAGTGTTCGACCGAACCACTGGGGTTCGGTGAGCCAGTGCCAGAGGTTCGGCAGAGGTCTTCTGAAATATATACATATTCAGGGTCAGTGAGTGTGAGTGAAAAATCATTTGCTATTTTATTTTTAGTTTTCGACTTTTATTTAATAAATAGTTAACTGTTAGTAGTTCGTGTATTGAATGTATTAATATTGTATCACATTTTGGTACAATTTTTTATTTCCTTTTGTTCCCATTAGTAAAAAAATTATTGTTCAAACTTGAGGGGTTCGGTGAGTGGTCATGGATTTCTCTTTGGGGTTCGGCTCCCTGAAAAGGTTAAGAACCACTGTACTATCACAATATACATGTAGTTAATGGAATACTTAAGAGCCTTGCAACCGACTTTGATAGAAGTAATTTAACAACTATTCTGAGAAAAAGGTGAGTTCATTGCTGCATATCTTTCTATTATGCATCAGGGTCCCTGACAAATAATGAGATAAAGCATCGGATTCTGAGCGTCTATGCTAAATTTGTGTCCGATGTTGAACCGGATCGACTGAGTGATAGGAACAAAATAATGGACATGTAAATAGTAAATTTCGCAAGAATTTGTGAATGGAGCCCACAGTTTTGAATTTGTAATTCAGATTTACATAACGTGTTTCTTCTAAGGTGGTTCTGCGATTATCTTCTTCTTCTTATTTCTCTTCCGTCAGTTTCCCGACGATGAGGCCCTTATGAAGCCTCTCCATTGTTCTCTTTTTAGCTTCATCGTCATCATAAGGGTTTCTTGGTCATTTTGCCAGACGGTGACCAATCCTCTCCTGGCAGGGTAAGGAGACCGGTGGGTCTTAACCCATTCGACGGGTCGTGACCTCCTTCGCTCTAAAGATGTCCTTCCAACACCTGCCGCCTGCGTTGGCCAGCTTTTCGGGGTTCCTGGTGAGCCTGTCCACCTCGCGTAGCGCCCTAGGGGGTTCTTCGGCCGGAGCCTTCTCCCCTGATGGCATAGCCTCACCAGGCATTCCCTTACTTGGCTGTTCACCCCCCGCCCCCCACCACGCTGAGGTGCAGGTCGGTCTTTGGGGGGGGTAACCCTGGTTACCCGTCCTTCACGGTGTGAAACTCACAAATGCAGAATAATGGAAATATAACGATAATAGTGGTTGATAACGGGTTTACGTAATACAACTTCTAACTACTTATTTATCGGCTCATTCCATATCTTTATTGGTGACTTCGTATGAGTGTGGCTTCTGTGGCGAAACTGGGCGTAACTGGGCGTAACTCTCCCTTCTCTCTTGCCGTCGCCGAAGGGCGGATTCCGTTCTCTCTTCGGTCACCAGGATAGCGTCTTTGGAACCTTCCCTCTTCTGTCTCGTCTGCTGAGCTCGGCCTTTCCCTTCGGGCAAAGGACTTAAGCATGCCACCGACGATACCAAACACTAGATTAACTTGGAAGACGACAGCAACTCGGATCGACACAGTAGATTGTATTGTCAACGTCAACCAACGAACAAACGAACGAACACACACCATCGAACGAACAAACACCCAACCAACACACGATTGATTGTATTACTGCTTAACGGCACTTTTTCATATCGGAGATGATCAGTGTCGGAGGCAGAAAGCAACCTCGTACTCCACGTTTATATTGCGACCGAGCCACCCGCAGTAAAGATCCGAGAAATTAATCTCTGATAAACCGACCCGACCGGGAAGCGAACCCGGGGCGCCAGCGCGGCCAGCGGGCACCAACCCACTCGGCCACTCAGGATCTGTAACCAACACACGCAACAGGCGTCTCTATCTATAGTGTTGCGAGAGAAGACGGCGTGGGGAGAGGGGACGCAGCCAAACGCCTTTGGTGGAGGGAGGGGGGACGCAGCCAAGCGCTTGCAGCCAATCGCCTGCGGCGGAGGGGAAGGGGACGTAGACAAACGTCCGCAGCCAAGCGCTCGCGGTGGAGGGAGAGGGGACGCAGACAAATGTCCGCAGCCAATCGCCTGCGGCGGAGGGAAAGGGGACGTAGACAAACGTCCGCAGCCAAGCCTCTACAGCCGAGGGGAAGGGAGAGGGGACGTGGCTAAGCGTCTGCGGCGGAGGGAGAGGGGACCCAGCCAAGCCTCTACAGCCGAGGGGAAGGGAGAGGGGACGCGGCTAAGCGTCTGCGGCGGAGGGAGAGGGGACCCAGCCAAGCCTCTACTGCCGAAGGGAAGGGAGAGGGGACGCAACTAAGCGTCTGCGGCGGAAGGGAGAGGGGACCCAGCCAAGCCTCTACAGCCGAGGGGAAGGGAGAGGAGACATAACTCTTCGGCATAACGCCATACTTCCCATTTCACACGACCAGTGACTAATGTTGAGTGTTTTGACACGTCGGCGTCGTAGCTTCGAATTCGTAAATAATAGCAGTAAACTGTTTTTATTTGAATTTAGTGATTTCAGACACAAATCCAAACAATGTCTAAATCAGCAAATGTAAAGGGTGGTGTTTGGGATCATTTCGTTCACGATTCTGAGGGCCAGACGGCTCAATGTCAGTTATGTAACTCGCAGCAAAATTGCCAGCGGTGCAACAAGAAATATGCATAGGCTATTCATCTCGGGTCCAAGCATAAGATAAACCTGCTGAAACACAAGGACGTTGGTGATCCTTGTCGTTCTGACGAAGCCAATGACGGTAGACCTCTTAGTCCAAGCACAATCATAGGCAGCGATATGTCTCCAAAGCAGCATCTACTTTAGTAAGTTCTGGCTCTGCCAAATTGGGTTGCAGATTAACGATGACTAAAATAATTATCTTCTGAAAGCAAATGGGCAGGCACTGGAATGGCCTAAGGCTGAGATGTAGACGATTAAGCTGTCATTTGACACTTATTTTTATAAGCCTATGCAATGTTTCTTTGAGACAGAACGCTCCGGAACGGCATTCCGTGAATTTTTTCAAGCTGTTAAAAGTTATTTTATTTACTTACATTTTTAATAAAAAATTATTTAGTTAATTTAATTTAATTTCAGCGTTTTCAGTGTTTATTGGTATTCACGATGCTATAAAATTAGAGGCTCAGGTTTAGACCCTTGCCATGTCTTCCATAACTGTTCTGGAATTGTTCAGTTCCGAAACATTTTTTATTGAAAAACACTGCTTATATAAAAAATATCGCGATTATCCTAAAGTTTTCTTTTTATGCAAAATTCTTGACTGTTTGAGAACTTTGGACTTGTAGCTGCATACGACGACGTTGTTCTTACGCAAAAAATAGTTCAGTAATAATATTTATCATGTAAAATTTGTTAACCCGTCCAACCCCGGGTTACCCGGGTTACCCGGGTTTTCACGGCGGTCAAACCCGAAACCCGGGTTTCGAAAAAGACCCCGGGTTTGCATTCCCTAGTCAGAATACATTTGCTCAGGAAACAAGAAGATCTAACTAAAGGGGCAAGCGAGGTGAAAGTGACGAGTAGCTTAGAAGTGAAAAACAAAGACAACAGAAGGCATGGAGCGGGGTAAGTGATATCCACAGCTTCTGACTAGCTGTCGATAACACCGCCCTGTAGCCCAACACAGTTCTGGTCCGAAGCAAAGCAAGACTCAAAGTATCCATCGATCGAGAATAGTATTTGCTTATAATGTGGGTGAGCTTAGATTAGGTATATATATTAGACTAGTTTATGATAATTGTGATGGCTAACACCAAGAATGGGATCATTGAAAGCAAGTGATGGACACATAATTGCGGACGAAGAAGGAATGAAGAAAAGATGGAAAGAATACACAGAAGAGTTGTACAACGAAGATAAAAGAGTAAAGGTAGAAAAAATGGATGAAACTGAGTATGAAATTGAACCGGAAGTCATGGAAGCAGAGGTAGAATGGGCTATCAAACAATTGAAAGATAATAAGGCACCGGGTCAAGACGGGATACCAATAGAAATGGTAAAAGGTGGGGATGGCGTGATGACAAAGACAATAACAAAAATTTGTAATAACATATGGAGAACTGGAAAATGGCCAGAAGATTGGAAAAGTTCAGTTTTTATACCTTTATTTAAAAAAGGAGATGCGAAAGAGTGTGAAAATTACAGGACAATAGCAATGATATCGCACATAAGCAAAATATTACTTAAAATATTACATAAAAGAATGGAGAGTACAATAGAGAGAGAGCTTCCTGATAGTCAAGCAGGATTTAGGAAATCTCGTGGAACACGTGATCATATTGCCAATATGAGGTGGATAATGGAGAGACAAAGGGAGTATGGACAGAAAGTATACATATGCTTCATCGATTATAGTAAAGCGTTTGACTGCATTAATCATGAATTGATGTGGAAAACCTTGGGAGAAATGGGAATACCGAAACACTTGGTACAACTTCTTAGGGGTCTGTACGAAGATCAGATAGCGGTGATAAGGACTGAATATGGAGATACTGACAGTTTTAGGATAAGGAAGGGAGTGCGGCAAGGATGCATTCTGTCTCCTGTCTTATTTAACATGTACGCTGAAAGGATAATGAGGCAGGCGGGAATGGATGAGGCTGAGGAAGGAATAAAGATAGCGGGAAGAATAATGAACAATCTGAGATACGCTGATGATACAACATTATTGGCGGGTAAAAAAAACGAGTTGGTAACACTGATAAGAAGGCTTAAGAGTGAAAGTGAGAAAGCAGGACTCTACTTCAATATAAAAAAGACAAAGATCATGACAACAGAGGAGGAGGACAGTTTTGAAGTAGACGGAGAAGAAATAGAAACGGTAACTAACTTCACGTTTTTGGGATCAGTAATAGAAAAAGAAGGAAAGTGTGATATGGAAATAAATCGTAGAGTGGCTATAGGAAAAGCTGCAATGAATGGTCTGGAAAAATATGGAAGGACAAACATGTGAGTATAGACACGAAAAAAGATTGGTGAAGGCTTTGATCATACCAACAGTAACATACGGCAGCGAGACATGGACAATGACCAAGAAAATGAGAAAAAGATTAACGCATGCGAAATGTGGATATGGAGGAAGATGCAGAGAATATCATGGAAAGAGAAAAAGACCAATGATTGGGTGCGATGGAGTATTGGAATTGAGAAGGAAGAGACACTACAACAAACCGTGCTAAGAGCAAAGTTGAGGTTCTTTGGTCATGTCATGCGATCAGATGGACTGGAAAAGGAAATGATGTTAGCATATGGAGAGGGAAGGAGAAAACAAGGACGACCAAGGAAAAAGTGGATGGACGAGATACATGAAACAACTGGAATGAATTTGGCAGAACTGAGAGATACGACGGCGGACAGAAGGAAATGGAGAGGCTTGATCATGAAGGTCGCTAAAGTTCCAAGAACTGACAGCACAAGGTGACAAGGTGAACAGCGATTACTAGATTATATTCCATATCAAAATACCTGGTTTGTCACAGGAAAAGCTGATTAGTAACACAACTCATTAGTGCCGGTTTTGCAGGTCCAATCTCATATACTTAGACAATAGACACGGATGACTGTTCAGTAATTCCAGGACAAGGGTACAAGAACTCACTAAACTATTTGCTTATATTTTGTTCTGCAACATATAATTTTAATGCAGGGTCATCACATAAATCTGTTGTTTTGACAGAGGTGAGAATTGCCGGGGAGTTGGGGGAGTTCAACCCCCCAATCTTTCTTATGATCCAACAAAAAGTCTACATTTCACACCCAAACTCCACATAAATCAACGTCTAACCCACCCCTCCCCAGTTATGTTTTCATAATTCTCATACTGTGTTTTGATCTGCGCTAAAGGTAAAACCATGCTCCATCTCTGTGCATTTTTCCTCAAAGAACAATGGATAGAGGAAAAATGCACCGAGATGGAGCATAGAGCGGAGAGACAAGATACCAGGGGACTGTTCAGGATGGCGGAGGAAATATGTGGCAGGGTGAGCAGCGGATCATCAGAAATCAGAAGCAAGGATGGGAAAAAGATAGAGGACAGGGACGAGATCAGGGGACGATGGAGAGAACACTTCGAGGAACTGTATAACGAAGAGAACCCAACGGACATCACGGTCTTGGAGGAAATGCCACAGAATAGCAACCAGGATAGGCTAGGTCACATACTCAGAGGAGAAATAGAAGAGGCGATAAATAACCAAAAAAAGAGGAAAGCACCGGGGGAAGACAACATCACATCAGAAATGATCAGGGAAGGAGAGGAGTGCTCGGTGGAAATGATGCACACTCTGTGCAACAGGATATACCAGGGGAAGAAATGCCCGGAGGACTGGGGAAAGGCGATCATAGTCCCCATACACAAGAAAAAGGACAAAACCATCTGCAGCAACTACAGAGGAATTAGCCTCCTGAGCGTGCCTGGTAAGGTGTACACCAGAGTCCTGCAACAACGACTACGGAGGTATGTGGAGGAAATAGTGGGAGAGGAACAGGCGGGTTTCAGAAGAGGAAGGGGAACAGTAGACCAAATATTCACAATCAGGCAACTAGCGGAGAAATACTATGAAAAGAACAAGGTGATACAAGGTGATATATAACAACTTTATAGACTTCAGACAGGCTTTTGATAGCATCTGGCAGCAGGGGCTATGGAGAGTGATGAGGAATTATGGAATACCAGAGGAGCTAGTGGAGCTACTAGAGGACCTATATAGCAAGACGGTAAGCGCAGTGAGAGTAGATGGGGAGCTAACGGAATGGTTTCGTGTGCATGTTGGAGTAAGACAAGGCTGCGGTCTATCCCCATACCTATTCAACCTGATACTGGAGGCAATGATGGACATAGCGCTGGCAGATACAGAAATAGGGGTGAAAATAAATGGAACAATAGTCAACAACCTAAGATTTGCAGACGACATAGATCTGATGGCGGAAAGCGGAAGCCAACTGCAGGAACTAACGACCAGGGTACATGAAAGTAGCAAAAGATTCGGGTTTAAGATCAACGGAGAGAAGACCAAAACAATGACAATTGGTAAGGAAAAGGAAAAGATAAACATCACCCTGGAAGGAGAGGAGCTGGAGCAGGTGACGGAATTTGTATACCTAGGGGCGTAATTACGGAGGACGCGGAGTCGACAAGGGACATAAGGAAAAGAATTGGGCTGGCGTCGGCAATGTTTGGGAAGCTGAGGAAACTATGGAGATCAGGCAACATCTCAACAAGAACAAAAACCAAACTATACGAAACACTGGTGATACCGGTCCTCACGTATGGAGCAGAGTCTTGGTGCATGAAAAAGGAGGACGAGAGAAGACTCCTGGTGGCGGAGATGGGATGGCTACGAGGACTACTGAATAGATCACGAAGAGAAAAGATACGGAATGAGGTGACACGAGAAGAACTGGGACAGAAGGAAACGGTAGTGGAAAGAATAAAGAAACGAAGACTAACATGGTATGGACATGTGATCAGGATGGAGAACGGAAGAATGCCGGCAAAGGCGCTGCACGGAGAGGTGGAGGGAACGAGGAGCAGAGGACGTCAGAAGAAGAGATGGATAGATAACGTACTGGAGGACATAGAAGACAGAGGATGGGACTTAAGAAGAGCAATAGAACTCGCAAGAGACCGACCGAAATGGAGAAGTTTTGTTAGAGCCTCATCGTCAGCGAATACTTGACGGAGGAGAAAGAAAGAAAGGTAAAACCAAATTACAACAACTGGAGAAGGATTACGAGGACCAGAAGAGAGCAAGCGAAGCAGAAAAGATCGTCTACTGCAAATGCAAAATGAACTCAAAACAAGACTTCATGTGGGCAAGAAAAGCTCAATTCAGTTGATTTTAAAGAACACATCAGATAATTATGTGCATTTTGTTAGTTATTGTGCGACGAAAATAAAGTAAAGTAAGTAAGTAGGCTATTTCCTTTATTGAGAAGCACTAGCAAACGCACAGCACTGTACATAGCAAGATTAATACATTCAAACATCTCATTAATCATGATACACTCGAGAGATTTCAGTTATTTTTCTTCTCTGGTTTAGCGTCATCTATCTCTTGAAATGAAGTTTCGATTATGTCATAATTTTGAAACTATGTCATCTAATGCCAATGATTGCCCACTAGGCGGTAGTGATCTCGTATATCGCAAACTCAAATCTGTATGTAATGTGTCGCAACATATTGCAACTTCAAGATGGGATCATAACAGAAACATTTTATGCTGATTTGCTTTTTAAAGATAAAATGAAAATAGAACAACTGGAGAAGAACAACGAGGACCAGAAGAGAGCATGAGAAGAAGAAAATGATCGTCTACTGAAAGTACAAAATGAACTCGAAACAAGACTTCATCTGGGTAATCTCCATTATTATAGTTCACTCAACCTCTGTCATTGTGAAAATGTTTGTGAAATTTTTTTAAAAGTTGGAAATGTTTAGCTAAATATTTCTAGTATACATGTAGTTAACTTATTTACAAAATCAGTTGCCAACTTTTAGTTTAACTTTTCTATTTCAGTTATAGTTCAACTAAAAAATTAGTTAGTGCCCATCACTGTTGGTTGGTAAACTTTATATAATTATATTATAGCAAACTTTCAGCAAGACGTATAAAGCTGCCGTTATGATATTTCTGTAGACATTAGTTAGGTTTGCTTGTTGTTTGTCTTCTCTGATGTAGCTCCTTCAATCTTTCCCCCATCTTTCCAATCTGTATCTCTATCTCTTTACTTCTATCTAGTTGATTTCCGTTTGTAGTTCAAGCGAAATCCAATACCTTCGTGTCATAAGAATCAGAGGCGTGCCGAAGGGTGGTCAGGTGGGTCGAGTCGCTTCGAGCCGAACTTATGCAGTATTGTATTGTATTTTCGTTTATTCAGAACTGGCTGTCAAAATGCAGCTAGTAGCAGCAATGAATGCAGCTAGTAGCAGCAATGCATGACTAAAAAGTTATAATATTATAACGATGACCGCAATGAGTCTTGATGATAAGTCTTGGCGAATATAGAAGTTCCATAGATGATTGCAGACATTTCATCTTGAGTAGGCCCTACCGTGGAGTTACTTTAGCATAAAATATTTGGTTGTGAGAAACTTGTTCTCCTTCATCTCAACACCTTATCGGAAGGATGGAACGGAGAACAGACGTTCTTCTGCTGATGATTGTTTTGAAAGAAATCAAATAAGTGAAATAGGAACGTACATGTATAATTGTATATGCATGCATGCAAGCATACATACATTGGCCAAAGTACACAAGCACGTAATGTAATGTAATGTAGTGTTAATCTGTAAAAAATGTTGTGACGCACTAAAACCCCACTCCGAGACACTGATGCTATATGAAAGTAGGTCTGCAATGGGTACTTTTGTTCTGGTCAGTGGTCGGTCAGTGGTCGGTACAAAGGAGGTCAGAGTCCGGTTGTCAGAGGATCTGAGGGGCAGTGTCTGTTAAGGTGGGTTTCGTTTTAGAGCAGGCGAATTAAGACATTGGATCCATGCAAAAATGCCTAACGGTACATTGCAGTTTAGTGCCTGAGAAGTGGTTCCACAAATGAAGGCCTGTATTCATTTATTTACTAAGCTTAATCGACTAAACATCTATGACCTATACACTTACCAACTGGCTACTTTCATGTATCGTCATCAGACTCACACCTTACCCAGCAATTTTAATAACTACTTTAGAACTAGTGCAACTATCCACACTTACAATACTAGATCACGACATAACCTTCACCTGAATAGCTGCAAAACGAACACCAGACACTTCACTATTAGAATAGCAGGCTCAAAACTATGGAATGCTATTGACCCTAGCATCCGTTCTCTAAACTTCCTCAACTCCTTTAAACTGACATACAAAAAACTTTTACATACATGCGATTAAATTATTCTGTGTACTGCTTATAAGTTCTACATGCCACGGTGTTAATTCTTGCACTTGCACTTCATTTGTCTTACTTATATGGGGACGACTACATAAGCTCTGTGAGCTTCTTCTCTCCATGAGTCGACTTAGACCTTCATCTACTCAGATTCTATACTCTCGCACTGGCTGCTTTACACTGATTTTTACTTATTAATTACTATAACTGAATTATTACTGTCGCCATGATTGTGAACTTGATTACACTGATTACAATGTACATTGTGTCTCGACTCAAATAAATTTGATTTGATTTGATTCATCGGTTAATCTTGCTTCTACAGATAGCACTGTGTAACACAATTTTTGAAAGTTATATCTTAATGGTCACAGCAGCCATAAGAACTTATCGTTTACTCTTAGTTTTCGGTCAGGATCCTTGTCAAACTGGTACATAGAAATTTGGTGCCTAAAAAGTGGTTCGAAATGTGTAAAATCAGTTAATGTTGCTATTACAGATAGCGGAAACAAAATCATTTTGAACATTGAAGAGAAACTGAAACAAGAGCATATAGAGAAGGAACAGCTCACAGAAGAAATTCGAAGATTACACGGTCAGAGGTTCAAACTACCTTTGGAAAAACCTACGGGTCGAATATCGTATCATATCCGAAGTTCATCTCTAAATTCCCCATGTCATTCGAAATTTAATTGTAATAATTACTAAATTATATAATATAATTATAGCATAAAAATTAGTACTTGGTGTTCTCTTGCACAAATGCTACAATGGGGTTAAAGAAATGCCATTTAAATCGGTATCAACGAAAGGCGGTCAATAGACAGAGAGTAAACCAATGCTTTAAAATGAAAGACTTTTAGATAAAAAGCCTGCCGCGTAGTTTCAATAAATTGCGATAGAAGGCCATTATTTAAACGAAAATAAAATGACGTCTTTTATGAAGACATATAGACGTTTGCCCGTCCTAAGACGGTTGAAATGAGATCTATGGCATATACAATAGTAGCACGACCTACTGAAATGAAATGAATGTAGTCCCTCTCCATCCCATCCCCTCACCTCCTCTCATCCTCTTCTTATCCCATCTGCTTCCTCTTGATCCTTTTCCCCTCACCTTCACTGTTCACACCCCAAAATCGCCATTTTCTTTTCCCTCCCATCTTTTCCTCGCCCGCCCCAACTCCTTTCACTTTCCCCTCCCTCTGCCGTTACCCTCCACCATCCCTCCACCATCCCTCCATCACCCCTCCTTTTCCCCTTTTGTCACACTCCCCTTACCCCTCTTGACCCTCCCATCCCCATCCCCTACCCCGAACCCCCATCATGCCCTTTCGTCTTCCCTCTACTCTCACCTCCCCGTACCCTTCCCCTTTCTTTCTCGACCCTCCCTTCTCCCTCCTCTGGGTTATCCCTGGGTTTTCCCTTTCCCCTCATCTCTCTCCATCTCCCTCTTTCATACCCTCCTCTCACTCCCTCTCTCTTTTCCCCTATCGAAACACAATTAAATGAGTCTAGTTCATAGCTCCACCTATCAGAGTAACAGGAAAAGTTGAATGACTTCATGATTTTCTGTTCCTTTAAATTATTAATTATTGATTGCCGACGGTTAGATTCTTTTGAATGCGTACCAGGGTTTACAGACGACGAGCAAAACATGGGGTCTAAAATTCTAAATCGATTATTATTATTCACATTATTACTATTCTAAAGTTAAATACTACTTAATTGAAAATTTAGATTTTAACTTAACTACCAAGAACCTTTAAATTCCAAAGTAAACGAACCGTAGAGTTATGCGTAGGCCTACCTTTGTTTTAAGCTACTTGGTTCTACTATCAAGAACCTTAAAATTCCAAAGTAAACGAACCTTAGAGTTATGCGTAGGCTACCTTTGTTTTAAGCTACTTGGTTCAAATTCCAGCGACTTGAAGCACGTGGCAATTATATTGGTTTTTCTCAGGCTAAGGCAAAATCTTATAAATCATATTTCTAAATAATTAACAATCTTATTGTTTTTATTTTCAGATAAACTTCGATACAAACCGGAACCAGTTCTGGTTCGTGCAATCAGAACAAAAGCCGCAGAAGAAGGGAAACAAGCGACCAATGGATTAGCGATCTTAGACAAAGAATAATTATTGTTTGTTGTAATTACAGCCAGTTCAGAAGTTGAAGTTTACGATTCGATTGCATTCAGTTTCAGTCGTCGATGGAAGGTGAAGGAATTAATTTCTCCCGGGGACATCGTGTCCTGCAACAGAAATAAATGTCTCTATATCTTCGATTTCAAATTTTATGGTCAGTCGGGTGAAATCTTGAAATTTAATAAAGAATTGGCCAACAGGAGGTGATTGGGAAGAAGGTCTGTCTGTAACAGATGAATCGAATATCATCTTAACTTCTTATGAGAAAAATAAAATAAATGAATATTCGCCAGGTGAACAATTCCTCCGAGAGGTAATTCTATCATCAGACGCTGGTATTCGTCATCCAAGACATGCCATAAAACTGTCCAATGGTCATTTTGTTGTCAGTCATGGCTTTATTGATGGTGATCTGCACAGAGTATGTGTGGTGGATGCTTATGAAGTCATTCGGTGGAAAACGTGGTTCTAGCATCGGGCAAATGAACTTTCCGGGCAATTTGTCTGTTGATGGAAATGGATTCGTGATGGTCGCTGATCAGGAGAACTGTCGAATTCTGTTATTGGATCCAGATTTTGAATTTAAGAGAATAATTCTCTCAAAAGCAGAGAAACACGGATTGCGAAAGAAATTTAAGACTCTTCTGGGTGAGTCGAATGGTCGAGTGTATGTGGCTGACAGCGCATGGAACTCTCAAAGGTTTATACCCACAGACAAGCAAATTTTAATTTTTGATTTTAAATTATTTATTAACTTTTAGAATAATTCCTTTTAACCAACAGGTAGTGTGCTTTAAATGTTTCTTTTTTATAATTTTTTTAATCTATAGTAAATCATTCAACTTCTCATATTTAGTTTGTGCTCATTCCCTCGTCTATGGACAATGTACATGAACCATTCAGATTCTATGATGAATCGCATTCATGACTTTTATTAATTATGTAAGTTATTTTGTCGATTTGAATTTTCCAAGTTTCCAGTTTGTGCAGATGAGAAATTGAATCTAACCCATTCCAATGCTTAATGGAAATTTCATAGTAAAGAATATTTTCTTTTAACATTGTCTAGTATTTTACCTAATATATTTTCGACATGTTCTATTGAATACCGTCTTGAAAACGACCTAGCTATTTCAAAAGATGTTCGTGACTTTTCTTGAGTGTAAGTCGTTGATTATAGTACCGTAGTGTGATTATAGTCGCGCCTGTGAATAAGCTGATTCCCGCGACTTTGCTCTTTTGGGCGCTATAGAAATCTCGAGTATACGACGATTGTATTAGTTGCTTTCGCTAAATGGTGTCAGAAGCTGATGACCATTAAGGGCATTTAATACAGGAGGCAATTATTTCTTCGTTGTCTTGAAGGTCATGTGATTAAAATACTCTTACAGTGCACTGCATGGTTCCTATAATTATAATTTATGCACTTGTGTGTGCACGCGTTTGTGTGTATACGAGTGCGTGTATATGTGTTTGTGCACTTGTTTGTTTGTTTATGTGCGTGTGTGCATGTGTTTTGCTTATTTAGGTATGCGAAATTGTAATAATTATTGTAATTAGCAACTTCTATTGCGCCGGTGTCTAATTCACAAGGCATCAACCGATGGCACACCAAAACCAAGCCGTAATCAGGTCAACATCCAAAAGATCAGTCCGTAAGAGACAGAGAGACAGCCTACGGTGGATAAGCAATTTGAAAGAGGTAAGTTTTAAGCCGAGAACGAAATGACACAAGCAACTGAGCACAGCGTACAGACACAGGAAGAGAGTTCCCAAAAGTAGGTCCAGCAACTGAAAAAGCTCGTTTGCCAAGAACAGTTCTTGATTTCGGTATGACCAGACAAAGATGATCAGATGACCTCATTGAATATTGATAAGTCTGGGAATGAGAACTGATTTTAAATATTGTGGTTGGCCAGAGTTTACAGTTTGATAAACTATGAGCCCCAGTTTGAAACGTAATCTTTGCTGAACAGGAAGCCAATGCAAAGCCAATGCGTGTGTGTATGACTGTATGTGGGTGTATTTATGTACGTGTGCTTGGCAGGGCATTCATGCAGAGCTTTTGTGAGACACCTCAAGTGTGCAATAATTAGACAAGAATGCTACTTCCTGCAAATACTCCTGTGTATGCCTCCATCGATGGTGCTTAATAGTTGTGCGTATATGTTCTGTATATTGCTACACGGTGACCTTCTCGGGTGTTGGCTCGGACCCATTTACCCTGCATTACACGGCAAGCGACACCAGATGAAACGAAGATTACGAATATACGTAAAGATTTATAATTCGTTTTAACAATAGATCTACATTGATGTAAAGAGAAACTGTACTTTGATAGACATGTAGCCTATTGTATGGAACTGTGTGTTGAACATAAGTTGTTTTTACATCGGACTAAAGCAAAAAGCTGGTTAAATGACACACTGGTGCCATATGGAATTATAAAAACACCCACACAAACACCCATTATCAGCTTTCCAATGTGCAGTTACTGCAAGCTAATGCCTAGACATGTGTCTCGCCGATGAGTGATGTCTCTAAACAGCGGTCACTGTTTGACTGTGTGTCAAACACGCTTTTTGTATGGTGTTGTAGATGGCAACCACTTTATGGTTCAATATCAAGAAATTCATGCTATCAGACAATTAATTTGCTTAGGCTTATATAGTAATTATTGCAACCATAGTCATTAGTTAGTATTTCATATTTGGACTGTGTGATTTCTCCTATTAGTTGAAAAGTCGAGTCATCGCGCGGTTCTAGAATGATACAGTTGTAAAACACACGTTTATAAGCGTCAGCAAATTTACACAGCAGCTAGACAATAATTATTATTTCTTGTCAACGGTAAAAAGTGCGTAGCTGCCCTGAACACACGCCAATTCTGCATTGTGGCTCAGCTATAAGATTCATATCCTACAATCGCAGGCTGCGGGAATAGATGTAAGGAGAGACTACTGGTTGATGGTAAGTAGAATAGTTGGTTGGTTATAGAATAAAAAATAGTGGACGAAGATTGACAGCAGTGCACCTAGTAAGGATTGTAGCCTATAGGCTGGACAACCCAGTTTATATCATATTCCTAATTCTACAGGATGTCAATGCAGCTGACCGAGAGGGTTAAGATGTTTGTATTGTAGTTGCAAACAGCTGCGCACGAGCCAGACATTTTTGAATGCATTTAAGTGTATTTTCATCTAGCTCTGAGAGACCTGAGAAATCGAAGTTGGCGTAACTGAGGCGAGAGTAGGCCTAGACTATGCTCGGTCTCGCGCGTAGACCATGAACTGTGATATATTTTTGGTTTAAGCAGACCTAGCTTGACGTAGGCCTACGTAGCCTATAATTGCCTTGATGCCATAACGTCAAGATTTGTTGTGTAAACTTGCTGTTCAGGGATGCCCTTATGTTTTTGACAGTTTTTTCGTGGAATAATAGTCCTGTAAGGTCAGTGCTGGAATGAAGAGAGAACTCAGGTATTGGCGTGAGCCAAAGATGTTCGCCTAAGATTAACCTGCGTTTATTTCAAACCGTTTGAAGCAAAAATCATCCATCAATTAATGAGAGACATTCTTGAAATATTACCTTGCCAGACTGTTCAGTGGGTGATAGACAACGATGGCGTACCTTCTATGAATTATCATCATCATCATCATCATCATCATCATCATCATCATCATCATCATCATCATCATCATCATCATCATCATCATCATCATCATCATCATCATCATCATCATCATCATCATCATCATCATCATCATCATCATCATCATCATCATCATCATCATCATCATCATCATCATCATCATCATCATCATCATCATCAAGGATTCGGCTGCGTGTCCCTTTTTCCACGACTCTTCGCCAACTACTTTTATGGAGAACGATTTGTTGCGCATTGGATTTTAAAGTCCTTTGGCTGCTATGCGATAGGTACACTCAACGTCGTCAGATGGGAAGATAAATCCATTTGTCACGAGACCAAACCAACGGTCTACCTACTCACCGTGACCTTATTTGTTACTGGTTTCTTTTGCGATTGTCATTGTTGTTACTCGGCCTCGGCCTTGGCGACCGAAGTAGTTCGCTCCCAGTTAACAGAAGACAAGTGCAATATTCAACTTTTAGCTTATTTAATGCTAGCAGACAATACGCAAGATTAGAATATTACAACACCAACAAATCTTGAGTACCGTAAATGACTCAAGGCCAACAGTTACTGACGCCGATTGGCTTTAGTCTGGCTGTTGAAGTGTTGCCTTTCAGGCCCACTCAGAGTCCAACAGATTGCTGATTACATGTATGGCTTATTCAATTGACTCCTTTATTACCATGCGTAGCGTTCAGCAAATATTAAACGCTAGAATATTTCAATATTTATTCTGCCGGTTCTAATGATCGCTACTAACATATGCATCGTATTAGCGTGTACTAATTGCGTTACTTGTGTAATTTTATTGTGTTGGTGTTGTCTTTAACAAAAGATCGCTTTAAATTGTTCAGTTTACATTATCACTCGCTCTTCGAGGAACACAGCAGGTGTGTACGTTATTCCACTGCATGTATAATACACGTGAGTTGTGCTAGTAATTTTCCATTATGCTACTGTTTCTACAATTTCTACAATACGTCGTCATTTTAAAAGCGTTCAACAGTGATGACGATATTTACCTGGCGTGGCGCTTTATAAAATTTAAAAACCTTTCAGACATCAGACAGGTTCCTTAATATGTAAATCCTCTCAACAGACATGGACTAACGATGAAGTTAGCGTTTCCATTAAAATATTTAAGTAGGCCCTAAAACAAAACAAAATCGGCCCCAACCGCTTTCCACTTTACAGCATCATATTAATTTCAATAATTGCAGCGTAATTAGGTGAAATATTAAAGTAAATTTATACTGATGTGATTCAATATGACATAAGAATTTAAATTAAGACGCCGTATTTAAACGTATTAATGTGAATTAATACTGCAATATAATACATCTGTCCAGTATTGGATAGTGTCATCCTTTCAGTTAAGAAGTGCACACACGGCCACATGACAGAACATCAAAGGCGCTGAGCAATTGTAGCCTACGTAGAAAAGTAACTGCTCAACATCATTACAGAGTCTGAATGGAGGTTCGAACCCGTACTACTCGTAACGTTACAGGCCGAGCGCTTTAACCAATTAGCTATCGTTCCTCACTACGTATTATTTAGAACTAATACTAGTTATTAATGCGAATTAATGCTACGTTTAAATATGAATTAATACTATAGTTTCGTTTCGTTTCAATCGTTTATTTGTCGCCAAACAACAATAAACAATAATATTACAAATCAGATTGCACTTTTAAGTATGGATTGTTGATTGTTGAATGCCACAAGGGAAGGCCCTGAAGGATCAAAGATCCCGCTAAGTAGGGACACCTCTATATAATTTCAACAGAATATGTGGCGACCGAAAGATGCTTTACTTAGTACAACAGTTGTTGACTTGAATAACATAAAAATCTTAACTAACCTTAACTAATTTAAACTAAATATCTAAAGTAAAAGGAATGAGTGGGAAGTGCAGTTAAACACATGGAAATAAACGATTAATACATCAAAGCATTAATAATTACCTTCAACTAAATAAGTGAGAAGCTTATTCTTAACCCTTTATAAGCCAGTGGCAATATATTTGCTGTTACATGTGGTATACTAAACAACTAATGTATAGTATTTTGCCACTAACCTAATGTATGTAGATTCACAAGATGTCACTACCAGATACTGTTTAACACAAAAACTTTATATAATGTTATATTATTTTTTACATAACGAAGACTTGAGCGATGTCTAGTGTGGTATGAACAGCTAATGGCAAGTATGTTGCCACGTCATGTGTAGCCCAAACAGCCAGTGGCATATATATTGCCACCACTTACTTTTTTACTGATTTCAATTCAACAATATTATACGCTTGATTACTTTCTCTTACCTATACATAATATGTATTTATATTAACTGTGTGTGCCCTGGGCACTTCTGGCTTATAAATGTTTTAAACAGCGTAAGTGAGGGAGATTTTCTGATTTCTTGAGGAATTTTACTTCAGGTAGTGGCACCAATAAATTTTATTGAGAACTGACGAGTGTTAGAGCGGGCAAAGACACTTCTATAGGCCTAATTTACGGTTTCTTGTTAAGTGGGAGTGAACCTCTGATGCAAGATTAAAGAATCCCTTGTATACTGGAGGTAGTAGGCCTCGGGCGTAGGCCTACCTGTAGGCTACATAAATTCACCGATTTGGAACAGCCTGAGCTGCTCTAATTTTAATACTTTAAAGTTAAAAAATAGAGGGTTGGTATGAGATCCATAAGTAGTACCAGCCACTATACGAATCACCCGTTTTTGCAAAGTTATCAGTCTTTGTGACCTTGTAGTGTAGGTTGAGCCCATACTAGATTACAATAAGCTAAATAAGGATATATTAGAGAGTAATACAATTTTAAACGAATGGGTGGAGGCAAGATATGTGCAGTACGGGCAATGATTCCGGTGTTTTTAGCAATTTTGGAGGAGATACTTTTTATGTGATCTTTCCATGTCATGTGCTGATCCACATAAACTCCCAGAAATTTTGTGGACTCAACTCGGGAGAGAGGAGTCCCATTAATACTTAGTACAGGATACTGCGAGGGACAAATTTTCCTATGAGACTTAAACAAAATAAAATTCGTCTTATTTAAATTAAGAGTAAGTTTGTTGGCACAAAACCAATCAGATGCAAGCGATAGTTCAGTGTTTACAATTTGGAATAAGGTATCCAGAGAACTATCATGGGAGTAGAATACGTTCGTGTCATCTGCAAATAATATAAAGTATAAGCGGGATGAGACATTAGGGAGGTCATTTATGTATATGAGGAATAACAGGGGGCCTAAGTTAGATCCTTGAGGAACCCCAAATTTAATAGCTCTTAGATAAGAGAAAAGACCATTACAGTAGACACATTGCAAGCGATTTCTAGGTAACTATTGAACCAGTAGAGTTGGATACCACGCATTATACCATATCTTTCTAATTTACGCAATAGAATACCATGATCGACCGTATCGAAAGCCTTAGCAAGGTAAAAAAATTCCTAAGGAGTATTCGTTTCTTTCATTTGCAGCCGATATTCTATTCTGCATGCTCAGTAGAGACATAGAGGGGGAGTGTCCGGCTTGGAAGCCATGTTGAGATGGGAAAATTACATTGTTTTTAGTGATAAATTTATACAGGCGCTCGTACATAATTTTTTCAAAGAATTGGGAAAAGTAGGGGAGGACAGAGATAGGTCTATAATTTGTGAAGTCATCCCTCGCACCCTGTTTGAATATTGGCATAATTTTAGCGGTTTTTAAAGCTTGAGGAAAATTACCATAGGTGAAAGAGCAGTTTATAATATCTGCTAGTGGTTGAGCCACACTGGCTAAATGCCTACTAGCTATGCAAGGGTCGATATCATCTACCCCTTTGCTATGGGAAAGACGAATTGAATGGCCCAGATTTAAAATCTCCTCAGGGAGGTTAAATTAAACCCAAAAGATTGTGGAAGCGGAGGCTTCGTAAGAGTGGTAAAGGAGTTTGAAGAATCTGGTATTTTATCAGCGAGAGATTTAGCAATACTAGCAAAGCAATCATTGAATTTGTTAGCCATAACTTCAGGATTATCAGTTCTGATTCCGTCAATAACCATCCCCTCAATAGTGGATCCCTGACTCCCCACTTTTACTAAGGATTTAATTAGTCTCCAAGTCTGTTTTAAATCGCTACTGTATTTGCAGAATTCAACAGCATAATAATTGCGCTCGGATTTTATTCTAATGTTTTTAAATTTATTTCGATATAGGCCTACTGTGAATTTATTTTTTATTGTTCAGTGTTGGAGTTTTTACGTATTTTAAATAGAGTTGCTCCTTTTTTTTTTACTAGATTTTAATAGTTCTTTGGTCATCCATGGCTGGTTAAAAGAAGACCAATTCTTACTTTTAGTGCAGATCTTAGGGAAGGCCTTCTCATAAGTATTTTTATATTGGGTTAAGCATAGATCGTATGCTTTATTAGTTTCTCCATTGAAACATGCATCACTAACTGAAGACCAATTTAAGCGAGAAAGAGATTCCCCAAAATTGTCAATCCTCTCTTCAGTTATTAACCTAGAGACATAAGGCGTTGTGGGCCTAAGTTTCGAGGACATAAAATTAGACCTAACCAGTATTGGTAGGTTATCAGATATATCTGATGTCACAATTGTAGAGTCAATTACATTCGACCAAGTATTAGTGAATAAATTATCAATTAAGGTAGATGAGTTAGGCGTAACTCTAGTGTGTATTACTACACATTAATGAAGATTAATACTACATATTAATGAGAATTAGAATTAATTTACATTGGTACGTTGTATAAATTCACATGAGTATATAGCAAAAACATTGATTCCGCGTACTAATGTGAATTAATTCTATATAATTTTATAAGAATGAATTAATACGCTTTGGACTCGGACCTCCACTGAACTTCGATATCAGGACAACCCCTGTGATACAATGCAGTGCTCGTGAATTAGCTGGTGCCTTGCGCTTAGCTTTTGAGTAGTGCTTTAGAAATGTGAAGTTTACGATTACGAATACGTCTGTGTAGTCACCGCTACAGGTCGATCGGCACGGCCACATATCTAATATCATTGCCATTATTGGAAAACGCAGAACTTCAGGGGAAATTTTTATAGAGGTTCAAAACTAATTCGCATTAAGTTTTCGTCCACTCAGTGTTGGTGTTCAATTGCTTCTCATCTCTTCACTTGAATAATTATAGTGAAGCCCAAACTGGTCCAAACTGCATGTGCAAAGAATCACTCTTGAAATGCATATCTCTCCGAGAAAAACTCTAGTATAGGCCTGTCAGATGAAATTATGCTTCAGCTAAACACATTTCTACCTGTTGGTATCATACCTGTTGGTATCATAAATATTTTGACCAGCAAGGTGCAAAGTGCGCTTTGAGGTAATTAAAGTTGCGCACGGCTGAGACTATAATTATCAAGAACGACACAGAGGTTCTGGCGGTTTGTCTTACTGCTGCTTCTACCGCAACAACATGAGGTGAAAGTTAGTACTAGTAATAGCCTAGAATAATAATTGTTATTTTCTGCTGTAGGATGCATTTGAAGTATTTTCTTCATTAAGCTTACAGAAATTTCATTTCATGCTTTTTAACTGGCACGACAGTGAGAAGACGTTCAAATATTACAAATTTACTCATTTTATGGAAAATAGGCTGAACATCAGTGGTCGACATAGGCTATATCAGATGTATTAGCATTTAGCTACTGTTTTAGAAATTTTGAATTGTTCAAAAAACGATGTGACGAAAGCCGTTTTACCCTTACTTAAAGTGGGTCTAATTATTTTCAGTATTTACCGAAGCATTTCTAACTGTAACTGAAAATTACCTTTTAATACATTACTAAATCAATGTATTTAATGCATACGCTGAGCCTTTGCAGTAGGCCTAATATTTGGTTTCATTGTTCAACTGTTCATCTGTGAGCAAATAATATTCAGGTAACAATAAGGTTGAAGATCGTGCATAAGTGTGGAGCCGAACCAGCGGAGCCCATGCAGTACTAAGTTCAAACCGTTTCAAAGTTTCTGTGCCATTTCGCATTGAGGACCAAGAATTGTAACTCTTGGTCCTTAGTGTAGTGCAATGCTCATTGACTGGTGGTTATGGATCCCGGATTTCCGACAGGTCGCCAGTTTTGTGTAGTAGCCTACAGATATTCTTGAATAGATTATTGATTGCTAATACAACATCCTCGTGACTGACGACTGCAAAGACTACGACTCACCAGTCGCAGATGACATATTTATGTATCAGGATCAACACGGTCTAAGCGGAAAACAATCTTCCTGTGAAGGTCGACTGATTAAAAATTGCGAGGAGATCCTAATAATAATTATGAGACCAAACAATCAGCCAAAAAAGTACAATTTTCATATCATTATACCTCTGAAATTATTTGAAATGCCCTCTGAGGCAGAGTCGAAGTAAACAAATAATAGATTAATCTAATTTCATAATCGTAATATCACAATTTCCCCACGTTTCTACTTAAAGCTATAGGCGCAGAGCAGTAGCGTTTATTTATGCATGCGTCGTGTAAGAGATATTAAGTGGAGGTCCAAGTCCGGTTTCCAGGAGAACAGGAAGAGAAGCTGCAAAGGCGGATTCCATCTGGAACGAGAAAGACTTGAAGGGGGAGGATAGCATGAATCTGACTTGGAATTCTAAAATTTCGTACGTGTCCATCGAGTCTATAGAAATGAAATGAAAAACGAAGCGAAGATCGTATTAGTTTCAGCGTATTAGCGTAAGCTTGTGGTTGGAAGAAGAGTTTAGGAGATGCGTCGTGAAAGTGTAGCCAGCACTGGAGTTACATGTGACAATAGACCCATTGGACCATTGTGTTTTCTAAAGTTTCAGGGCAGGCAAACTAAGAAGATTGAGTAGAAGCACAATAATTAATGGTCCTGTTTCATTTATTACGTCATAGCCTTTACCTCATGTCAGTAACATGTATTTATTCACAGGTAAAAGACATCGGCATTCAAACCCGGCAGCAAGTGAATGGAATATTCGAGTAAGAATTTTAAAGAGATTTAATTCTAAGAATCTGCTGCTGAAAGCAGTTAGTTACTGTAGTATCTACACATAAAATGCGACTGATATTGACGATAATGACGATAATACATTTTCTATAACGTCCAGTAGCTCCATAATGATCGATCGAGTCGAGTGCTACGATCTATTTGACTCGATCGACGATCGACTCAATCGACTTAGCAAATAAACGATCGACTTTTTCCGAATTGGACTGTAATCTCTGGACGACAGTTGCATTTTTATATTCCAGTACCTAAATTACTCGCGAATGTCAATTGCACACCCTTCCTCAAACTGTCAAATTATATTTGACCTGGTAAGTGACATTTCAGGTTATTAGGTCTATGATAATATCGAGTGTGTGCTCTCAGACTTAATTTTAAGTATTAGGCTAAGCCACGCTGTCGCCGTCGACTCGATTATCTAGGCAGCTAGGCTACAACGGAATATCTTACAGTACGGTACATAAATGAGTACCAGCTCAACAAATGACACAACAATAATGTACAGGACGTGCAGTGTCTATAGTTTAGTTAGTTCAAGAGTCTTGACACTGCTAAAGATTACTGACGCTAGTTACTATAATATTAGTCTGTAGTGCATGCTGCAGACAGTGCAGAGGTTACAGTCGATCGACTCAAAGAATTTTCGTCCGACTCGACTTGGTCGAGTTATAACCGACTTGATGGACTTAGTCGTTACGGGGTATACTCCGTATTCTGTGCTTTTGACAGGTACGTTTCATTTTTAAGTAAATTACACTGCGGAGAGTTGACCTTTGAAGGAGTTGTTTTAGTTCTGGAGCACTCTGGGAAAGACACTATGACTTATACCCGATCTAGACAATGAAAATCATAGACGATTTATCGAAGAAGGCGAGGCTAATCCATTGAAGTGTTGCGTGGTCTGTCAGACTGCGAAGCCAGACCGGCAAAGAATTAATTGCACGATTCCTTATGGCCTTCCACCGACGTTTATTATACTGGTTACATATTGGCACCATCGAAAGCCACACATTCGCAGTGTGGGCTGAATTATAAGCAATCAGCCACAGCGACCCAGTACTATATATGAATTCACAGCCCATCACTGACCTGTTAGGTAATCTAAATGTATGCGCTTATGTAAAAAGCAAGGCCATGTAACCTTATGAACTTTTCCATCTTAGTAACAACTATAATTATGGTAATCTAAGTATCAACATTCATCGCGTGAAACATTCTGAAGATTTCTCCTAAACTAAATTCTTACGTATTCAGTTGGATTGCTTCAGCTATTCTGCAATTTACATCTACTATCACCGCATTTGTAATTGAAGAAAATGGTGAGTTCGTTGTTGCATATCTTTATATTATGCATCAGGGTCCATGGCAAATGATGAGATAAAGCATCGGATTCTGAACATCTATTCTAAATTTGTGTCCGATGTTGAACCGGTTCGACTGAGTGATTATCTGGTGGAAAGAGGTGTGATCTCTATCGAGGAATGGGAGAGGATCAGCCAGAAGAATCTTACACCGCCAGATAAATGTCGAGCTCTTCTCAACCATCTATTCACCACTCAACACCCTTCAGCATTTCTAATTGTACGAGAAGCCCTAAGTGAACGAAATCACTACTTACTCAAATACATCGACAACCAAGTATCAGAATGTGGATTCCGTGTACAACCGGTCGCAGAAACCCCATCACAAGGTTATTTTTCCTGTTTATATAACTGTTCTTAGCAGATAAAGACGGGCAACTTTTCAAATATCTTCATTATCAGACACAGTCTGGGTCAACGACACGTTAAACAAAATAATGGACATGCAAATAGTAAATTTCGCAAGACTTTGAGGATAGCGCCAACTGCTTTCGAAAGTGTGATAGGCTAACTTTATAATTCGGATTTACAGAGTGTTCGCGAGCACTAAGGGCTCATACATGGGCGTCCGCACATAGGGGCAAGAGGGCACTTGCCTCCCCCTCTGGAAAGTTGACACCTATTTTTAACTACTACTTTTTGGTGTTTAAAAAATGTTTTGACTAGAAGATCGCTTCTCTGAAATTAACAGTGCATGGTTCAACCTTTTCTCATTACATCCTACTAGAATTGCTAAACTTGACCGTGAAAGCTTCAAAAAGAATTTGTCTTCTATTCATGAAACATACAAAATAGACAATTTCGAAGCCGAAGCTGTGGCTTGGTTTGACTTTTGGTCTTCATCGCCAATGCAAGACACTAACAGTCACTTTCTTGGCATATTTTCACATACCTTGCTATTCACAAAGCAATATTCATCCTCTTTTGATTACCTGCGACTATGAGCACAATTGAGAGGTCATTCAGTACAATACGTCGTGTGAAAACATGGCTAAGAGAAACCATGGCAGATGACCTTTATCCGGATTATGAATGCTCAGTGTACACCAAGAAAAAATCAACACTAACAAAACAGAATTTATGGGGAAAGTGGTAGAAGAGTTGGACAGAGACGGCAGACGACTTTAAATTTATGTTCAAATAATTATAGCTATCGTTTTTTAACTGTTCTAAAAACTTTACACGGAAAACTTTCATTAAAGTATAAATAACTGATGTTATTTGGTTACTGTTTTAAATTTGCAAATTTTACATTTAAGAAACCTCTATGAAAAATACCCATGTTCATAATTTCCTGTTTGCATTTGTAAGCTCTTGCTAAACAAATATAACCGTGACCGCCGACCGTTGTGTTTTGCCCCTCCTGCAAAAATAGCTGCGGGCGCCCATGGGCTTATAATCTAAATACTAATGTTCTGTGCCGCAACATAATATTATTGCAACTTTTAAGCAACAGTGCAGGATCATAACAGAACTGTGTTGTGTTCATCTGCGTTAAAGAGAAAAGGAAAATAGAACAACCGGAGAAGGATAACGACGACCAGAAGATAGCATGGGAGGAAGAAAAAGATTGTCTGTTGAAAACGCAGAAAGAACTCGGAACTATACTTAATCTTGGTTAGAAAACGGTCAATACCCTTGAATATTATGAAGAACTTATAAAATATTGTTTGCAAAGGTTTTAGACAAATATTCAGCAAAACATGTCTAGCTGCCATTGTGTTGACTTTTGCTAGGTTTGCTTGTTGTTTGTCTTCTGTCATGTAGTTTCTTTTCCTGCTTTTCCTATCTATCTTTCTATCTAATTCCTTCCATCTTTTGATTTCGGCTTGCTATTCAAGCGAATTCCAGTACCTTTATGCCATAATGTATATTCAATAGATATATCATTCACATCTAAACATATGTGATGCTGGTTGTTGTATGTAGTTTCATGTCATTGCCATTTCTTAAGTTAGACAAAAATGCCGCTAATAGATCGCGGGATTACAGTGCTGGGCAAACTTCCCATTGCTCATAAATATTTTGCTCTGTGTTGATGCACTATTCTGGTTAACACAGGTGCTTTCGACATTGTAGTATGTGGGCCTGATACTGTTAGAACTCTGCTGGGGGAGGGTGAGTTAAGTGATTAGGCCTATCCCTTTCTTGATATTTTAAGAATTGGTATAAAGTAGTTCATCGCCTTTGAACATCGTACGATAGGTTTCTGCTTCGGGTTTCAGGCCTATGTAATGCTATCTGCTACGTATTATTGACTAGAAGCTGTCACGTGTATGTTCTCAGAAAAAGGTGACTTGAAGCCAAAGAAAACAAGTGAACAGAATCCGATTGTAGAACAAAGTAATGAAATTGATCTGCTGAGAAAAGAAAACAGGAAACTTAAGCAAGAACTAGAGGCGACGAGTTCAGGTGAAATATTAAATATGAGACGATCTGTTTTGACCCAGTTGAATCCGATGAATTTGATAGCTTCGCTTAAAGATGTACACGGCATCTGCTAGTTACCTGTGCATTGTTTTTGTCGCTGGAATAATTCCTGTTCTCAATGACATTTGACATCATTTAGGCTAGTGTAGGCAGCTATTTTGTGAGGAACTTAAAAGGCGCGATATTAAATGTCTAGATAGCTAAGTACGGTAACTGACTAAAACACAACGTCATTTTCAGTTGTATAAACGTTCTAAAGTAGCACAACATATTTCAAAGCAACCAGATGAAGTAAATATCTGCGAAATATCCAATTACCCATTAATATTAAAGTAGATATGAGGTATAAAAGTATGCTGCATATATTTTGTAATTTTCTTAACAAGGAAATGCTTTAGTTTTAACATAACAAGACAGTAAACTCATGAATTCACCAGTCTTATTCCACCCTTGTGAATAAGCTGAGCTCTGCATTTAACGTTCGAGTAGCGATTTAGAAATTTGGAGTTTACGATTACGCTTACGATCACCATTGATCCTGTTTGAAGCTGTTTGTGTAATTGTAAGTTTTGTAACCTGACATTCATAAGGCGCCACTTAAAGAAAACTCTCAGCAGTGACCCTCCGGACCCGAACCACTGAGCTTATTGTCGAATACTACATATTTCAGGCGATTGCAAAACCATGAAAGGGACAAACTGAGGAGATCGAGCCACAGCTCTCGAGAAAGACGATTCAAGCTGGTTGGTGCATCATTTAGGCAAAACCTCTGGACGGAGGTGTAGCAGTAGGCCTATGTATATGAGGGACAGTCAGGAGTTCATCGTCAGTCGACCGAAGGGTGCCACGACCCAGAACTGAGGAGACTGATATGCACAGTCCCTAAAGTATGATGGAGCAGAGCCAGCAAGACAGTTGCGCCTAAGTGTTAGAATTTGTTAGAAGTTCGTCTTGAAGCAGTGAACAGTTTCACAAAAAACATTTTATTGACGAATAAGTGTCAATGGTAGATTGAATTAATCCCTGTTGATTCAGGAAAGGTTCCTTTTGTTCGAAGGCGCGACGTGTTTCATCGGAACAGCTCATTATTTAAATCACTATTTTAATATGGTTTTATCAATATTGCAGATGTCAGCGAGAAACTATATCAAGAGAGAAAAGTGTGGTGCAAAGAGAAGGAGCAACTCATAAAGCAAAACAAAGCACTGCAGCAACAGTGTTTAGGTAATTGTAATCGTAAAATCCACATTTCTAAATTTCTACTTGAAAGCTAAACGAAGGTTGGCACCTTATTCACGAGCGTTGTCAGAGATGTTCAGTGGAGATATGAGTCCGTAGACATGAGACAGAGAAGCTAGTATAAATTTAAATGATATATTCTCGACAAAACAACAAATCAAAACGATACATTACCCAACCGTAGAACGACGGTGGAAGAAAGGTTCGCTCTCAAGACGTAGAACGACCAACTAACAAGAAGTCTGCAACTCAGCAACGGGCTGACGAACATCACAAACTGAAGCCGTGTAAGACTTGAAAATGGCACAAGCCACGAACTAACTTGACTACCATGCAACCCAGAGAAATCTCAGACAACCCGACTAGCGCGAAGGCCGAGTATCGGAGATTCTCTAACCGCCCCTTTTCGTACCTCCTTATATAGGCGACTCCCCTCGGCTAAGGAACTACTCAAGGGTAACGAATGCCCATCCCAGGACCGGTTAGGACTCAGTCATGAGACCCTAACATACCCCCGGACCACAAACAAGGCAGAAACCAGAAGGGTTTCTGACTTAACTAACATGCAATACCATGCACATTAAAACAAATATCACAATCAAAACATAAAACAAATAAATTACTATATACAGCGAAACATCTAAACTATACACTCTTAGACGTGCACGTACGTCTCCCTAAGCATGATCATATTCTATTACTCATAGACGGACGATTTAACAAGTCTGGAACCTAATCTATCCGAGAAATATCCGAGCCATGTAATCGGATAATACTTAAACATCAAAACTTAAAGTAGCTTGACAATTTATATAAAGTCATCTTGCTAAAGAAAAATAGTATAAACCATAGTTGTAAAAAACGTTTTTTTCGTTTTTTATTTTATTCCAAAAAACGTCGTTTTTTCGTTTTTTATTTCTCGTCTCGTTTTTTTCCGTTTTTTATTTTTTTTATGTAACTTTATTTATTTATTAAGTGCCTGTTACTATTTGTTTAATTTTATTTTTGTCTGCTATCCCTTACTGTTGTCTCCGTCCTTTCAAGGATTCATCTAATTTACGTCACTGTTTAGTGTCATCAGCTGAGAAATAAACAGCACTGTACAGTAGTGTGGCCCAAACTTACACGGGGAAATAATTTATGTTGAAACATGCTGCTCCACAAGGCTGCCCTTGTTCCACTTGACAAGAAGACTATGTGGTGAAAAAATTGAAGAGATCTGAGCATGTTTAGAGGTCGCGCCATTTTGACACTTTTTGTAGAAATCGCAAAAACCGCATGCTTGGGTTTTGGAACTTGGTTCCATTGTCGATTTACTCTTTTTATCACAACAAATTAATGAGGAGTCCAATTTAGATGAACTTTTTACTGTTTATTTATCTCGATGAGAGCTATATTTTGATTAAAATATAAATACTAAATTCAGGGTCGTTCAAGGTCATTTCAAGGTCATAAGAAACAAAATCTAACAAAAATCGAAGAAAAATGATCAGATCTCAGCCAATAATTGTTGAAATTGGTTAATTCTGTCGCGTAACTAAGGATGAGTCACAGACACAATACCTGCTGCAACTTGCCTCCAGTCATCACACAATGATTTCTTTTCCGACAAGAGCAAAATGAAATAATCGCGGTTTTCGCGTTTTCCGGCACTTCAATGACGGTTATTTATGCAGACTGGAAAACTACTTTCATAGTAAAAAATTATATTGCGTTACAAATTATTTGCATTTAATGCACTCTGACTAAGCAGTAACACTGCGGTATATATATTTTATTAGGCTGTTCAACGTTCAAAATAGTAACTACCTTGCTATTCAAAATGATAGGCCTACACGTCTTTTTACGCTTCATACTATATAATGTAAAAGTGTGCAAAAGGCGCGACCTCTAAACATAGTTCAATCTGTCCAAATTTTTGCATACAGGGTTATCTTTTCATGTGTAACAAGGGCAGCCTTGTGGAGCTAAACATTTCCAACTTTTGTTATTTTGGGCCACCGTACTGTACAGGAAATAAAATTTATAAAAGTTATTAGAATTTCTAAGTCATCCAAAATGCGAAATGTTGTCTTTGTACTCAGTAATCTCTGACTGACTGATAAACTGACGGATGTTACTCCCATATGAAGTTCTTTCTATTGTATACAAGTAGACCTACAATTTTTTATTAGGCTAAGTACACTCTATAGGCCTACTTACAAAGTTTAGTTTTTAATTACTTATGTCAGCATGGATTTATGTATACTTTTGTTTACAATTTAAATTTGAAAAGATTTCAATAGTTTTTAATTTCTCAATTTCTTTTTAAACCAAACTTATGAAAAGAAAATAATTGTTGTAGGTTATTGTTACTTGGTGTTTACTACTAAAGTTATGTTATTGGCTGATTAAAATTAAATTGTGTAAACAAGGGTTTTTAATTTTAAAATGCAGTAAAAGATGTAGAAAAGTCAAATTATTTTCTTTTCCGTTTTTTTCTCGTTTTTTCCGTTTTTTATTTTTTTCAATAAAACGACGTTTTTTTCCGTTTTTTATTTTGATTTTACCGTTTTTAACAACTATGGTATAAACAGTTCATATCAAGTTCCAAAACACTCTTCACCAAATCCTAAAACTATGTGCATATCAATCACCAAAGGTGAAGCGACAAACTAAATCATAGAACAAATTCAACTGACTCGGCTTATACCCAACTTTCAAAGAACATCGTTGCATTCCACAACCAAACTTCCGAAGACTGTCAGTGTACAACACCAACGGTACAAAAGCCAGGTACACCTCGACGACGTGAACATCAGCGAGTATGCCAACCATAGCCAACTCGACGTCCATCTTCGCCAACGGAAGAAACACGTAGAAAGCCGTGTATCTCGTGACCGAAGTATCACGAGACGACAACACCAAAACGGTCAGAACCATCCAAAGGAAGACGAAGGCGCTCACTCCCTTCGATCCCCGTCTCGTCAAGCGTCTGCGTGCCCAACACTCCTTGACGACCAGAAGTTCCATCTTCGCGGACACATTCTGCAAATAAACTTGAGCACACAAATAAGACTCAAGACAACCAATACCAACAATCTCCATAGAAATTCCTGTCAAATCTATAGACAGATCACAAGTATCCTGAACGTCATTCATCAGACACTCATTCAAGAAATCTTCACGAAAATCTTCAAAAACATCTGGTAAAAGTTCATTACTCTCCAGAAAAATGTCATCACACTGATTTACCATATCTGTGAGACAAACGTTCAATTGGTCAACAACCCTTTCTATCTTCCAAGAACTTTCAAAAATGTCGTCATGCATACATTCTTCTGTCAAGAGCACATGAGACACAACCATACTTTCGTGCAACAATTGACCCATCTGCGTACAGGGCATTATCGTGACAACTTGCGTGAACACATCATTCAAGCTATTAGTCATCTGACCACAAAGTTGCAACAACACAACCGTGCGCACCAAAATCACTCTTTCACCACAGTCGACATTCATGTACATTAATGCTACATTCGAAGAAGACTCGTTACCAAAATTCGTATGTGAAATATTCTCACACACAACAGTTGTCATCACCGAATCCATCGACAACAGTGCTTTGCAATCATTCACCATTTGAGACGAATCACCCATACATATTTCCGAGACAACATTCATGTCTAATTCAGAAACATCCCGTGAATTTCCATCCTCACCAACCAACAACTCTTGCGCCTCAACCGCAAAATTCCCAAGACATCCATCCAACTTTAACTCTTCAGACGCACCTTCAAACACACGCATAGAGACTTCCACTCCTTCATTGAAGCATTCGCCCGTGTGCACAACCTCAAGAGGAGACTCAACATTCGCACACACCTCATTCGAGTCAATACCCATGCAAGACAAATTACCGACATTCCCAGCATTTGTACAATCATCATCATCATGCGCATGAAATTGTATATCACTGAAGTCAACAGATAATGACCCAGAAACCACTTGTACATTTTCATACGACTCTTCAAACATTAACCACAAATCACTCTCGTGCCCATCCTCTTCCTGCGTATCACAACTGACATTAATTGGTTCAGCGTGAAACACCGAATCAGAATCAACTAGTGCACTCTCATTGGAGTCATCAAACATGCACGATAAAACACTTTCGTTTATCTCTTCCAAGCAATCCTTAGGCGTATCATGCACTTGACTATCCCTATTCGTCTCCGAAGGAAAACCCACATTTTGTGCGCTGTCGTTCGTAGACACTGTTCGAGTGTTTGAGCTTTTCTCAAGACCGTAAGAATTTTGTCCCCAGCCAAACAAATCATGCTTACCGCCTAATATATCCTTTGCAGTTACTCCTTTCAACTGTTCCAACTGCCTTCTCAGACCTTCCATCTCCAACTCAAACTTTCTCTCAGCTTCTCGTTCTTTCTCTTCCTCTTCTTCTTCCCATTTCGAAATTTCAGCCTGTTCTTTCTCCAATTTTAATTTTAAAATTTCAGCCTGAACCTCAAACTCTGATTTTAGCAATTTATATAACGCCTTTTGCATCTGAACTTTCGTAAGACCTTTTACGTCTTTCCCAAATTTCTCTAATTTAGCACGTAATTCATCTTTTTTCATGTCCAAAATGTCTTCCAACAATTTCACCGCCTCTGGCGTCTCCATTTCCACATTTTCGACAGAAAACGCCCCTTTTTAGCGCAATGAAACTATCGAACTCAATTTCGACCAATTTCCAGCGTAACAATTACGACTAAGCGTTTCTTACTTATTTTCGTAAAATTTGAACGGATACGCCCACTTTCAAACTTTCACCGTCAACTTTGACGCAACGAAGCCGTACATTTCCCTTTACAACTCAAATTCACAAAAAATCACAACCGGAAGGACTACCGTATAAATTCAAAAATCTCAACCGGAATGAATACCGTATAAAAGACACGCCCTTCAAATCTAAATTCCTCTTACTGACGCAAATTTTGTCTTAAAGAGCAAAATATTTCCGCGAAAACTCAAATGTTGCGACTACTACCAACAAATTATCCGAACGTACAACGAACAGACGGACGAAAAAAATTCCCGCGAGCCCTCATATGTAAGAGGTTCCCCAGCTATAACAAAGCTCAAGACTCATATCTAGTTTTCAAGGTATAATTCTCGACAAAACAACAAATCAAAACGATACATTACCCAACCGTAGAACGACGGTGGAAGAAAGGTTCGCTCTCAAGACGTAGAACGACCAACTAACAAGAAGTCTGCAACTCAGCAACGGGCTGACGAACATCACAAACTGAAGCCGTGTAAGACTTGAAAATGGCACAAGCCACGAACTAACTTGACTACCATGCAACCCAGAGAAATCTCAGACAACCCGACTAGCGCGAAGGCCGAGTATCGGAGATTCTCTAACCGCCCCTTTTCGTACCTCCTTATATAGGCGACTCCCCTCGGCTAAGGAACTACTCAAGGGTAACGAATGCCCATCCCAGGACCGGTTAGGACTCAGTCATGAGACCCTAACAATATTTATACAAGCATAAATTAAATCCTTTATTGCCACTATACTTGCACATTATACACCTAAGATCAAAATTTTGACAGCGTGTGAGTGCTAGAGACGAAATACAGAAACTGCTTATATAAAATTAGGACCGATCGGCGTCTAGGTCCTCCTAAGGTCAGTGACGCTTTCCAGAACTTAGCGTCGCTGACCTACCTTAGGAGGAAAGAAAGGGTGAGCCAAGTTGAGAAATTGATGAGAACCTTTCGATGTCATCGGGGCCCTGAACAACCACTTTCGATCGTGAAAATCTCTATGCACCTTCAATGACCTTTTTGGTATTGGTCAAGTTAGACAAAAACGATTTTACCTACAGTTTCACTACTTCAAATATTCATCCAACATTGATGCATTGTGTTTTTTGATAATGGCACTAGATGACATGAGATTGGATGAGACATGTCTTGATTATATTAAACTTGAATACGATTACTGTGCTGGATAACTGTACTGAAGTTGCTCACAAGATTAGACTAAACATAAAAGAATCAAGATGACTGGTGATTCTAAAGTCCGTCACAGCTGAGTCACACAAATCATCTTCAGTGCTCTTTTAACGGACTCGAAGTAGTAGACCAATGAGTATACTTAAACACAAAGAACTGTGTAATAATTCCAAAATGACAGTACATAGATGCCCCAGGATTTAAAATCTTGACAGCTGCGTTCTTCATTGAAACATTTTATTTTAAGATTGAATCATTGCACTAAGTGAAGTGTTAATCTTCATTAAAGATAAAAGCAAAATACAACAACTGGAGAATGATAACGACGACCAGAGGAGAGCATGGGAAGCAGACAAATATCGTTTCCTGAAAATACAAAAAGAACACGAAGAGCAGAAAAGAGCATGGAACGCAGAAAAAGATTGTCTACTGAAGATGGAGAAAGAACACGAGGACCAGGAGAAAGCATGGGCAGAAGATAAAGATCGTCTATTGACAAAGAAGAAAGAGATCGAAACAGAACTTAATATTGGTACGAAAACGCTCAATTCCATTCAATACGAAGAACTTATCGAATAGGCTATTGTTTATAAACGCTTAGGTAAACTTTCAGCAAAACATGTCCAGCTGCCATTATGATATATCTGTAGAATTTAGCTAGATTTGCTTTTGCTTGTCTTCTTTAGTGTAGTTTTTTCAAGCTTTCCTATCTTACCTATCCATCTTTCTGTCTAGTTACTACTAGATAGTGATCTCCGCTTGAAACTCCTGTGCCTTTTTGTGATCAGTATTTTCAATAGTGTACAACAGATGAACCATTCATATGTAAAAGTTATCGATGTTAGTTGTTGTATGCGGTTTCATGTTAGTCATTTCCTGAGTTGGAAAATGCTGTTAGCGTGAAGGACCAAGCACCACATTACCTATTATTGGCTCTGTGTCGATGCACTACTCTGGTTAACACAGATGTTTTCGACCTCTTGGAATGTGGGTCTGAGACTGGTACTGAGGGGCGGAAGTAAGTGGTAGCTTCTGATCAAAGGAACTTTGAAGCCCTTTTCTTATATCAAAGAGCTGGTTTGATGTAATCCATCCCCGTTAACCCTTTGACGAAAAGCGTGTACTAAAGGTGGCTTGGAAACCAATACAGCTCTTCGTTAAAGTGTTAATCATCGTACAAGAGTGCTTCGGGTTTCAGGCCTATGTTTTGCTATGTATTATTGAATATAATCTACTAAAAAAACTCTCAAATATTTTCAGAAGTAGGTGACTGGAATTTAAAGAAAAGATTCGAACAAAGTCTATTAGCGGAACAAAGTAACGAAATTGAACTCTTGAGAAAGGAAAACAGGAAACTTAAGCAAGAACTTGAGGCGACAAAAACAGGTGAACAAATATAAAACGATCCGTTTTGACCCAGTTCATCCAATGACCTTTTAATAGCGTCGCTGTAAACATGCACAATTAATTTAAGGATTAAGTTGATGGTCGCTTCTACTGAAACCATATTTGTAATTACGTAACCCCAGACAGCCACGTCCCGCGGGCTCTGGTCAAGCCGATATTGATTGCACACAGCGCACCCTTTGCGACAGCCCAGATCATTACAAGTTTAACAGGAGTCGAATTCAACTGTATGAAAGCCTGCAAGGCGCCCATCTATCTTGCTGATCATTTGCCGTCGACCCTAGGGAATGGAAGGCTGAGTCAACCTTGTTGGCTAGCAGGTATCGAACCTGCGTCCTTCAGACGGACAGATGCATATAATATATACAGTACGGTATTATGCAAAGGCCAACGCTTGTGGGGTTTTGCAGTCACGGATGGGAGGCTTTGAGCAGGGCCGAAGTCGCGTGATATTCTATCCCCCCTAAAGCATATCCCCCGGATGGAATAAACCGGTTTAGAGTAGGCTTGTCCGGGGGTATAAATCATTCTATCCCCCATAGTCAACGCATCACAATAGCCAATACGAAAATCCATTCAAAATCACCAAAAACGAAGTAAATTAATTTCAAGTCCACGTACAAACTAAAGATACGCAACTTTAACAATTTTACGTGTACAATAAATCCAAACAGTACGACTGAATGCACTTAGAAATCGCCATCAATGCAAACTTAACCGGATACTACATTTCGCTAAGGGGATACTCATTTAGGAGGAGATATACTATTTCGTTACACCGGCATTATTTTCTTCGCCTCATCAATCCCTAAGCGGTGCACAAGCTGCGCTTCTAGGGATTAGCTACAGGTCCCAGTGTGAATAAGTGCGGGCAAGCAGTCATTGCACCCATCGTCAGCATTTATAGCGCAATCAGCGGCAAATGTTGGCCTGCTGTGTCCCTACGAATGTGGTTGTAAGAGATCGCCAGATGAAAATTTGTATAACGAGTGACGAGAAAGCAAAACTGGAAGCTTACTCCAGACGACCTCCGAACGAGAATCACACTTAGTCAAGCCTCTTCCATAAGCTTGAGCAGATCTACGAATTTCTCACACTTTCTTCTAGACTACCGGCATTGACGACGACTTTCTCGAGCGTCCTGTGGATAGTTCTTCATCTGTGAACTAGTACAAGGAAGTTGGTCAATTTTCTACATCATTTACTGCTTACACAAGTCTGAGGATAACAGAATATTATATTTACATAACCAAATTTTAAAGAACACTGACTACCTATAAAAGTCCTAAGAGAGTAGGCTACATTGAAATGCGCACAAAACATGAGCTAGTTACTTGAGTATTAATAAAAATAAATTGTCAGAAGGTGGAGTCGGAGCTGAGTAGGAATAAATGGAGTTTTAAACGAGAATGAAAAACCAGCGCTCTACCCAGAAACGCCATCTGGCTTTAACGTTATGCACAAAATCGCAAAGTCTAGGTTAAAAGCACTAACTAATTAATTTTATTGTGACAAAATATTTCTTGACAACGGTTAATAATCTGTTCGCTATGCGAGCAACTGTTCGCGAACAGTTGCTCGTTAGGTCAATTGCTTCCTAGGTCAGTTAGGTCAATTGCTTCCTAGGTCAGTCACTTCCTGTGACAATTATTATTGCTCGCCAGGTCAAATGCTCGCCAGCTATAGGCCTACGTTATATGTTGATGTAGGCCTACCTATGCTTCTGCTACGCTATAAGTTTATATTTGTTTTGCGTTCAATTAAATCCTAGACCTAATTATCTTTTAATATCAAGCGCATATACTCGGGTCATTATTAATATAGACCCATTTTCTGGAGTAGATCGTTCAATCAAATCGGTTGCTGAGTAGGCTACTTTAATAGGTATATTATTTCTGTCTCTTTTAACTTATTCTAACACGTCGTTATAATATGCAAAAAAGTCAATCTGAAGTTGATTTTTATTGGTCACGCATTTATAAAAGACAAAGCAGGAAAGCAAAGACTTTGAGTGATAAAAGCAAGAAATTTTGAAAAAACTTTTACTTACAGAGGGAGAGATCATTAGTGTAAGACTTGAGCAGAATAATTAAGCCGCCAACGTTGTTAATCTTGAGGCTACAAGACTTGTCAACCGCGTACAACAGATTGCTTCTTAAACACATGATGCTGGAGATAAAATTATACTGCACAGACATCCGTTGGAATTAGTCTACCTCAGCTGTGGTTGCCAGATACGTTCACAAGATTCCTTTAAACGAACTCTACGTCGAGTTAGACAGGATGAAAACAAATCCACTGGTTCCTCGAGAAATAGTCATTACTTTGCATTTAATGCAGTTGACTGGCGAAGATTTATTTAGCTTTGAAGTTTATGATAGCGAGCAACTGACCTCGAGAGCAAGCGCCCAAGCGAATAACTGACCATGTGACCAACTGTTGACGCGCATTTTTTTTGTCCGGCGAGCAAATGTTCACAAGCAATTCTCCGTGAACCGAATTATTCATGCTAAAAGAAACATCGCCAATTTAATGGCAAAAATACAGCTAAAAATAAGTTTATAGTTTAGCACAAAATAATAGGACGGAATATTATTATTGTGGAAAAAGAAGCGGTTGGTCGGATGGTTGAACTCTAAGCAGGGCCTACCTGTCGAAGTTAAGGTGACTTGAAGGAATGTAGAGTGTTAAGGAGTTCGAGGTTATTCAACTTTGTTAATGGCACAGCGTCGATCATCTGCAACTATGAACACTCTAAGCAATGAGATCCTAATCCGTTTATTGCACAAAGCTCCATTCTCACTTATAACGAAGAATCGGCGTTCCATAATTTTCGACGTAACAGACGTTGGAAGTGGGCAATGCACTTGCTTACCTTAAAAGTCGTCTGCTTTGAAAGTTAGACGTCAACAGTCACAGCAGCTATAGGCATTGTAGGCATTGGTAGGCCTATCATAATTATTACTCTTGGAACTATTTGAAAGTTATTTAAGTATTAATCATTCAGTCTCGAATAGAATATGCAATTCTTATTCCTATGCAATTATACGCGACTTCTGAACTCAAACGAAGCTAGATGCTAACAGAGAGCATGCAGTTTTTATAATTATGGCCTCACGTTGTGCTAGTTTGGCTCTGGTTAGGTATGTGAATGGTCATTCTTTCGTTCTTTCATTTCACAGCGTTCGTGCTGAAACAAAATGGCTCAATTAGTTTCAGGAGGGGCCACGATCAAGGTAGTGAAAGCATCCTTCTTTCAAGTGTTGAGGTGAAATGCACGGAGCGTATAATAGTGTTCCATAGTTGTTCTCTTTCGCTGGGGTTTTGTAGAGGGGCGCCTCTGAGTAGTCATCTCGAAGGGTTGCAATAATCATGATCTGAGAAAATTTAAATAGATATATGATAAATACATAGATAAGTAGACTTATATACATGCCTACATTCGTACATGTACACGTAATGTCATATAATGCTAATCTCTAAGATTTTCAGAGACGCAGTGAAGCTTTACAAAGAGCCGCTGACGCTATATTGTTGAATCTACATTGTTTAGAAGTGGTTTGTTAATTGATGTATCTATAATTATATCTAGCTGTGCACGTGTGACTTTATAATCTGCTTCTGCCATAGTTTACTTTTAAAATGCATGTCATGATTGTGTACAATATAATGCATGTGCGCTTGTCAGGTACTTGCCTACTTATATCAAAGCGGGCCTAATCCGCAAGCGTTAGGCTTAATTTTTATCTGTTCAGTTTCGGTCAGAGGGAAACGGACATTTCCCCATGGACATTTCCCCGGACATTTCTCCCCGGACATTTCCCCGGACGTTTCCCCCCCCATATCGACTAGGACATTTCCCCGGACATTTCCCCCCTTCTGTACATACCACCTCAATTGTCCATACAAGTCAAGCCCTGAATTCTAAACCTAGACCTTGGCCTGTATAATTATATATGAAACTTTTACAACGAATCCTTAGAAGTAAATGCTAAGAAATTCGGTAAACTTGCGCTTTAGGGGTCCCGAATAATGACACTCATATTCGAGGGGAGTATGTATTATAATCAGCCTATTTCAATGGAAGAAGTTTAGCACTAATGGCGTCGTGAGAGTCGGTTAGGGTCAGGTTAAGCGTCGTGAGGGTCGGTTAGGGTTAGGGTCAGGGTTAGGGATTGTGTTGTCATTAGGAAATCTTCAAAATCGGGACCCCTTTGATTACTGAGTCTTCGCTAATAAGTCACAGTCGAAATACTCTAATTGAACAAATAGTGTTCGCATATAAGAAGCAGACTTATTTCAATTTAGGGGGCATATGGGGGGATATGTCCTAGGGTGGGGGGAAACGTCCGGGGGGAAAATGTCCGGGGGAAATGTCCGGGGGAAATGTCCAGGGGGGAAATGTCCTACACTCTCGGTCAGGAATCAGGATCCATGTTAAAAATGAATGACGCTACTAAGCAATTTGGTGCCTGAAGAAGTGGTTCGAAGAGTGTAAAATCAGTTAATTTTGTCATTATAGATAGCGGGATCAAAATTTCAAGCCTCGAAGAGGAACTGAAACAAGAGCAAGTGGAGAAGGAACAACTCATGATCTCGCAAACAAAAGAGAAGCAAAGATTACACGGTAGAGTCTAAAACTGCAAAACTGATCATAGAAAAAGCTTAGGCCGAGTATAATATTATCTTTTCCAAAGCTATACCATAAATATGTACATGTCTTTGAAAATTTTGCTCCAATGATTACTAAATTTTTATCACATGCAGTAAAAAATTTAGTATTTAGTGTTGTCATGCACATTGCACAAATGTTTCAATGGCGTTGAAGAAATGCCAAAGAAAGGCGGACAATATATACATGTAGGCCTATTGACCGCCTTTCATTGATATCTAGAGATGGAGAGTAAACCAAATCTACAAAATGAAAAATCAAATCATACTGACTTGGTATGAAAGGCGTAGTTTCAATAAATTACGATATCAGGTCATATTTATACCATACCAAAATATTATGGCAGCGATTATTGGACGCCGATGGTTAGATTGTGTCGCATGTGTTGCAAATATGAGCAATAAAATGTGATCTAACTTATAATTCTATCATTATTACTATTCTACAGTATTCATCGTCATCATCGTGTTCGTCGTCATCATCATCATTATCATCATCATCATCGTCGTCGTCGTCATCATCATCATCATCATCATCATCATCATCATCATCATCATCATCATCGTCGTCGTCGTCGTCGTCGTCATCATCATCATCATCATCATCATCATCATCATCATCATCATCATCATCATCATCATCATCGTCATCATCATCATCATCATCATCATGACCATCTCTTTCTTATACCAGCCATCTCGCGGTAATGTGATTGAATAAACGATCTCCATTGTCCTCGGTCATTTGTAAAGTCCATAGCTCCCCTCAGTGGGTTTACATCGATAAGGGCGCGCACAAAAGGGCGCTGACACATAAGGGCGCGGTCACATAAGGGCGCTGTCAAATAAAGGCGTAGGCTAATAAGATCGTGTTCCAATATGAGCGCGCGCCAATAATTATGAATGGGATCGCTGATTAATATAATTATACATGCCAATGAAAGCATACATAATTATAACATTTAATCGCTAGTAAAAGCAATGGCAATTCAGAAATCATTGGCAATGAAATAAACTATTATTATAAGAGCATTTAAAGCTCTATTAGTCCAGCGTGGTATTGCTCACAATTTGCATATGAACATTTAGGGTGTATCCTACAAGGTTGCCTTGCAAATTATCGACTCTATATTAACGATTTTATTTGATGGACTACTAGAGCTTTAACTGCTCTTATAATAAGATAGTTTATTTCACTGCCAATGATTTCTGAATTGCCCTTGCTTTTACTAGCGATTAAATGTTATAATGCAATTATGTATACATGCTTTCATAGGCATGTATAATTATATTAATCAGCAATCCCATTCATATTGGCGCGCACTCATATTGGAACACGATCTTATTAGCCTACGCCTTTATTTGACAGCTCCCTTATGTGACCGCGCCCTTATGTGTCAGCGCCCTTATGTGTGCGCTCTTTTGTGTCGCGCCCTTTTGTGCGCGCCCTTATTGAGGGATACCCCCTCGGTGTTAGTCCATGCGACGTTGTTACCTCGTTTATATTAGGCCTATCTATCCGGCGTGGTCTTGGTTGGCTTTGTTACTTTGTTTCTTAGAATCTGGCATTTAGTGTATTGTCTAGAATTCGGTCAACTGGCCTTTTTTTCTAAATTTACAAAAACCATCAGTGTCTTTGTTGAACGACTTTATCTAGCAGAGTTGTTTTCATACCTAATGATTATATCATGTCATCACTTCTTATCTTGTGTAGGCCTAGTCTTGGAATCCCTGCTATCTTTCGCAGTCAGCTCATTTCTGCTGTAAGAATTCTTTTCTCATCTTAGCCTACTTTCACATTGTCCAACCTTCTGATACATTATAGGAAAATCGGATGTATCATTGTCAGGTATATTTTGGTCTTGAGTTTCTTTGTTAATTCTCTGCCTCTAAATATGCTGTTCATTATTCCAACATGCTTGTAAGGTGCATCCAATTTTGACTTTGTAAGTCATTTCTTGTTGCTGCCATTCTGCGGCAATTTAGCTCTCCTATACACCGATGTTGACTTCAATTCGAGCAATTTGTAGCATGTGACAACAGAGTTGGCTTCTCTTAGTTTAATGTAAAATTTTATTAAATACATTTTAAAATAATTATTAGGGTGTCCCAGAAAAAAACTTTTTTTCGAAAGTCTTGGGTCTCACCAGCCAAAACGTTTCTTTGGTAGATGACAATGTTTGTGGAAAATTTGCAATTTTTTCGGATGCTATTTAGGAGTCCCCCAAAGGGTAATTATAACTTTAGTCTTCATTTTTAGCGTAAAATGCTCGTTATTTGCACGTGTTTCAATCTAGAATATTGCAAGGCTGTTAGGGGTGTACAGAAAAATGATACATCGCAGAGACCAACCATTCCTTATTTTACCCCATTATTCTATTCATATATTGTCTAGAAATATTTTTTACAGAATTTTAATATGTTATCCTGAGGTCTCTCAAAGCCCCCGAACATACCTTAAACAATTCGGAGCCGGACAATTCGGAGCCGGACAATTCGGAGCGGACAATGCGGAGCGGACAATTCGGAGACGGGCAATTCGGAGCGGACATTTTGAAGCGCATAAATCTGAGCGGACAATTGGGGGCCAGATAATTTGCAGACGGGCAATTCGGAGCGGATAGAATAGCGTCGGGCTCTCACGTATTTATTTTTATAATGGCATCAAAGGCCTATGGCGATGCAACGTTGGGGTGCTTACGGCGTTCAAAACATGATCTGATCATTATTTAGTAGCATATTTATCGTTCTCTGACTTTTTATGCATTGCAGTGTGGTTTTAGATTATCAGTTGAAACATTAGTAGGCCTACATTTCACTGCAATTTCACTTCGTAGCTTTAAGAACTTTTAAACTTTTAATTCGTGACTTGTTTGCTATGCATAGTAATTTGGTTTTAGATAATCAATTACAATATTATTATATTTAACTGCAACAAAATTTGATTTACATTTTAAAATACTCGTTTGATTGTCTAGTGTCTACGGCGAATTGGCCGCTCCGATTTGTCCGCTCCCAATGATCCGGCTCACAATTATTGTCCGCTCCCAATTATCCGCTCCAAACTGTCCGCTCCGAATTGACCGTCTCCGAATTGTCCGCTCCAAACTGTCGCTCCCAATTGTCCGGCGCCGAATTGCCCTAGAACCCCTTAAACTCCCAGAAATCAAGCTGCCCATGCTTGGGTCTTGGAATTTCGGTCCATTGTTGATTTACTCGTATTATCACAAAAAATTAAAGAAGAGTCCGATTTGGATGAACTTTTCAAGGTTTGTTTGACTCGACGAGAGCGACATCCAGGTGAAATATAGGAATAAATTCAGGGTCATTCAAGGTCATTCCAAGGTCACAAAATCTAAATCTATAAAAAAAAAAGAAAAGTGATCAGGTTTCGGCCAATAATTGTTGAAATTGGTTAACTCTTTCTTGCATTTCTCGTCATGATAAGGGCTACCTGATAACACAATACAACTGGGGCGCGGTGGTGTAGGGATATGTTCGGTGCCTTGCAGCTGGAGGGTTGCGGGTTCGAATCCACCTCAAAGCTGCCGCGTAGGGACCCTGGGCAAGTCCTTCACTCGCAATTGCTCATGCGCTTCGGCGTGAAACTCCGATTCAGCGTCCGCGCAGAAGTCGGGAGCGCCTCTGAATAGGCAATCTGGTAGGGGCGCTATAACAAGTATTCAAATACAATACAATACAATACAATACCTGAGATAAGAAACAAAGATACCAAATGTAAGACGATCGAAAGTTATTTTATGGACAAAAGGTCAAGTTCAGAGAAAAATTTGAGAGAAATTTTCTTAACTCAGTAAAATATTGTTCTATTTGAGTTATTCTTTTTGCCTGTTTGCTCAGACCGATCAGTGCTACATTCCAAAAGACAGAGTAGCATACTAAAAGACTAACACAATCCAAAAATTTTCTCCAGACATTGTCATCTACCAAAGAAACTTTTTGGCTGGTGAAACACAAGACTTTCGAAAAAAAGTTTTTTTCTGGGACACCCCAATAATTATTGATCTGTTGGTTTTTAGTTTCAGATAAACTTCGATACATAACGGTTCAGGTGATCAAAACAAAATCCGCAAAAGAGGGGGAAAAATTTATCTATGGATTGACGATCTTACACACGGAATTGTTTGTTGTGACTGAAAAGAGTTCATCTGTTGAAGTTTACGATTCGATGAAATTCAGTTTCAGTCGTCGATTGAATTTGAAGGAATTAATTGATCCAACGGATATAGGATCTTGCAACATAAATAACTGCCTTTATATCAACGATTACAAAGGCCTTTTGCAGTCGAATAAAATTTTGAGAATTGATTCAAAAGGAAAGTTAATCAAGAAATGGTCAACAAGAGATGATAGAGGTGAAGGTATGTCTGTTACAGATGAATCGAATGTCATTTTAACTGTTTATGAGAAAAATAAATTAAATGAATATTCACCAGATGGACAGTTGGTCCGAGAAATAAATCTTTCATTAGACGCAGGTATTTGTCATCCAAGGCATGCCATAAAACTATCCAATGGTTATTTCGTAGTCAGTCATGGCTTATGTGATGATGATCTGCATAGAGTGTGTGTGGTGGATGCATATGGAAAACTTAAGAAGTCATTCGGTGGAAAACGTGGATCTGGCATCGGACAAATGGATTCTCCAGTCCATTTGACCGTCGATGGAAATGGATTCGTGATGATCGCTGATCACCTGAACAGTAGAATTTTGTTATTGGATCAAGATTTGGAATATAGGAGAGAAATTCTCTTAAACGCAGAAAAACACGGATTACGAAACCCATTTAAGATTCTTCTGGACGAATCGCATGGTCGAGTGTTTGTGGCTGACAACGCATGGGACTCTGAGAAGAAGATATACACAGACGGACGAATTTCAATGTTTGATTTTTAAATGATAAATTATTAAATTGTGTAACAGTCTCCTTTAAGCGAAAGAGTAACTTGTTCTCAAATGTTTCTTCTTTAAGAAGATCTTTTTAATCTAGAGTAAATCATTCAACTTCTTGTATTTAGTTTGTGCTCATTTCCTTTTCGGAGGACCTGATCCAATCAGATTCGTTGATGAATAGAACGACTTTTGTTAATTTTGAGTTATTTATTCGATTTGAATTTTCCAAGTTTCCAGTTTGTACAGATGAGAAACTGAATTCATGTGATTCAACTGATTTATGGAAATTTCATACTACAGTAAAGAATATTTTCTTGAAACATTAGTGTTTTATTTAATATATTATTAACATTGTCTATTGAGTAGGCCCTCCCGACTTAAAAGCGACATAGCTATTCGGGAAGATGTTAGTGAATTTTCTTCAGTGGTGGTCGTAGTAGTGTTGATTATAGTAGTGTGATTATTGTTAGGCTACATCTGTGAAGATGTAGCCTAACAAGGGGAGATTCCCTTCTAAGAATTATAATTGAGGGAACAATGGAGGGGAAGAAGACACGAGGAAGACCGAGAATGATGTTGTTGGACTGGATGTTGGAGGAAGATTACAGCAAACTGAAGGAAAGAGCCAGAAAACGTGATGAGTGGCGAAATTGGACGTACGAACCTGCCTAGTAAGGCAGAGAACCAAAAGAAGAAGACATCTGTGAATAAGCTGGTTCACGAAAATTCGCTCTTTGGGTGCATTAGAAATCTCGAGGTTACGATTACGAGGCCGGTGTGATGTGTTGGTGGAGGTTTGTAGTGGTAGGCCTAAGTTGTGAGTGTAGCCTAACTGTTCACAGGTGATGTTCTTCTCCATTGTATTGAATGATTCAAGTAATAGACAGGTCCAAACAGTCATTCCAACACAACATCAGATCTCATAATTTATATTATTAAGATAGGATTAAAGATTTGCGTGTTTTTTCCGGTCAATATGAAGGCTTGTTAGGCCTAGTAATATTTTTTAAATAATGGATGTTAGAAAGCCTTAAAAAAGAATCCAACCCAGATATTTTGATTTATAATAGGTATGCGGATTTTAACGATTAATTAATCGATTACTCGTTAAAATTTTTAATCGATTAATTTCTAGTTGATTGATTATTTTTTTACTTATTTCATGATGTCGAGCGACCCATTTTCTGAGTGAATAGTATGGGAAACAATCTGAAACGTTTGAGTGGAAAATTATGCAATCATCCTGCATTTGAGGCAAATGCTGTAGAAAAAGTCAAAAATGATGCCAAAATTAACTGTCTTCATTGCAATAAACAGTTCACGTACCGTGGTTCAAACACATAGCTGACGTGTCACCTTCAGCATGTGGAAATATTGGAGTTTTAGGCCTATGTAGAAAGAAAGGCCTAATTGTTCCACGCCTTATGTAACAGATAGCCTACCAATTTAATGGAATCTAATCGATTAATCGACGTTAAATTTGGAAGGTTATTGGATTAATCTGATTTAATCAGCAGCGGCCCTATTTTATGAACACAGCATAGGTTTGGTCTTCTAATCATTACGGACTTATTCTTATAATTTGGTTCCAAGATGTTCGCCTGATTGCCTTTGTTGCGAGTATGATTAATAAAACGCCATCTGGGTAATGGGATTTGACTTTCACACAAATATGATGTGGTCATCTGGCGAATAAAACGTGCGATACATGTATAGTAAACAGAAGACGAGTGGCAATTTTAACTTATAACTTATGGCTCAAGGCCAGCTGACAGGCTATTTTTCTAGTACATCTTACCTTCACGCTCACTATACTTAGTCTAGATCAGAGGGTGATTACAGAGGAAATTTCGCGTCAGGGTTATTCAGCAGGTCTATGAAATTAATGTTTGAGTTTGACACTTTAAAATAAGCAGCATAACTTAAATATTTTTAAAGCGAACAAAGTAACACTGATGCAACTCGTAAACAACTGAAATAGGTTAGTTTCGCGAAGTTATCGACGACACACTATTAAATTTATTTCCATAGATTTCTGACCCAACGGCATTAAGCATTTCACTTTTAGAGTTTACAGCATAGACTTCTATTGATGTATACTAGTTAAAATGTAAAAAAGTCGTTTCCATCTACTAATTGCACAAATGACCTACATACCTACCCAGTTTTCTCGCATTATCTCGCACTGTTTGAGGAACATAACATATACAAATCAATCCGCCACAAGTCTTCTAATCGCTGACGACGTGCAGGCTTACGTCCATGGTTCGCCTTCAGCTCAATTCGTTCTTGCTGGCCTTGAGGCTCTTTCCCATGACACACACCTATAGACGTCTTCAAATCGCTTTCAATGTGTGGCTTTGTCTGTTTGTATCTCGTCGCCTGAGAATTATCTTGTCGTATCTCCACTTTTTTTCGAAAAGCAGATTAGAGTTGATTTGTATCAGAATTTTCTGGATCTTTCTTCAGTTTAAATTGCTAAGAGATACGACATGTCGTTTTAAAGATATTCATCAAAATACACTGTCGTATGTCCTGTTTTCAGAAACATTATATCGTATCTCCACACAGCATTCGTTGTGTAGCAGTGTATGTTGTTGTATGTCCAGAGAAAGCTCGTCGCTGATTGGACGAGCAGGAGATACAACAGTATAAACCTGTGCGCTTACCTAGATTAAAGTGTCGCATATCCAGACAATTAAAAGTTTTTCTTTTAAAAATCCAGACTATATTCATTAATATTTTAACGAAAACACTCTCTAATAATTGGTCGTTGCTTGATTTAATCATTTCATGTATTTGTTTTGCGTAGGATGGTTCGTAATATTTGTAAATCCATTTTATACAAAATTTTCATAAATTTCTGAATAACAGCTCAAATCGTCAATTTTTTAAATGCAGGATCTTAATACAATGTTTATGTTTTAATATGACGTCTGTGTGTGAACTGTAATTTGATAATGCCCTCCTTATTGCATTGAATTTCTTATTTTTCCGCAAAATGTGGCCCAAACTTCAACCTCGATTATCTCGGAATTTTGGAAAATGGAGATACGCGAGGATAATTCTCAGGCGACGATCTCTCGGTGAATCTCTAGATGGTTTACCTTTATTTCCTCATATGCACTTGTCTGAGTTTGTTTAATTTTACTATCGTCATCACCATCGCAATCGCCTGCTTCAAGCTACGCGACTCTAAATTGAGCGATTTGTGGCAGGTGATAATAATGTTGGTTTCTGTCGTGTTTAAATAAAAAAAACCAAAAATTATAATTAAAAACAATCAGGACTAACACTTTTTTCGTTTTTAGTTACAGATAAACTTCGATACATACGGGATCCAGTCTTGGTTCAGACGATCAGAACAAGAGCCGCAGAAGAAGGAGAGAAACCAATCATTGGATTGACGATCTTAGATAAAGAATTGTTTGTAGTGAGTGAAAAGAGCTCAGAAGTAGAAGTCTACGATTCGATTAAATTAAGTTTCAATCGTCGATGGAATCTGGGGGAATTAATTTGTCCAAGGGACGCAGTATCCTGCAACAGAAATAAATGTCTTTACATCAACGACTACAAAGGCTCCGGTCAGTCGAAGGAAATATTGAGAATTGATCCAAATGGAACTTTAGTAAAGAAATGGTCAACAGGAGACGATTATGGATGGGGTCTGTCTGTTACATATGAATCGAACGTCATTTTAAGTGATTATAATAAAAATAAATTGATTGAGTATTCGCCAGATGGACAATTAGTCCGAGAAATCATTCTATCATCTATCGTAGGTATTCGCAATCCAAGGCATGCCATAAAACTGTCCAATGGTAATTTCATTGTCAGTCACGGCTGGTTTGGTGATGATCTACACAGAGTGTGTATAGTGGACGCTGACGGAAATCTTAAGAAGTCATTCGGAGGAAAACGGGGATCTGACATTGGACAAATGAATTCTCCAGTCTATATGGCAGTAGATGAAAATGGATTTGTGATGGTCGTTGATCGATGTAACCATCGAGTTTTGTTATTGGATCCAGATATTGAATTTAAGAGAATAATTATCTCAAAAGCAGGAAAACACGGATTACGAAACCCATTTAAGATTTTTCTGGATGAGACGAGTGGTCGATTGTTTGTGGCTGACAACGCATGGGACTCTGAGAAGAAGATTCACAGACGGGCGAATTTTAATTTTGGATTTTAACTGATTTATTATATTTTAGAATATTTTCCTTTAAATCGAAAGGTAATTTGCTTCCAATGTTTTCATCTTTCAGAATATAAAAAAATGTTAACTAAATAATTCAACTTCTTGTATTTAGTTTGTGCTCATTTCTTTTTCTGTGGACCTGAACCATTCAGATTTCATGATGAATCGCATGACTTTTATTAATTATTTAAGTTATTTAGTCGATTTGAATTTTTATAGTTTCTAGTTTGTTCAGATGAGAAATTGAATCTTAGCCATTGAACAACTTTATGAAAAATTTGAAATTTCATAGTAAAGAATATTTTCTTTGAACATTGTCTAGTATTTTACCCAATGCATTTTCCACATGGTTTATTGAGTACCGACTTAAAAACTACCTAGCTATTTCGAAAGATGTTCGTTAATTTCTTTGAGTGTAAGTCGTTGATTATAGTACCGTAGTGTGATTATAGTCTCGCCTGTGAATAATCTGGTTCCCGACTTCGCTCTTTTGGGCGCTATAGAAATCTCTAGTAGGCATATACGTCGATTATTATGTATTAGCTGCTTTCGCTAAATGGTATCAGAAGCTGATGACTATTAAGAGCATTTAATGCAGCAGGCAATTATTTTAATTTGCTGACTGGAAGGTCATGTGATGCGCCCAGTAGTAACCATGAGAAGTTAAGACACTCGTGCTGTGCAGTGTGCACTGCGTGGTTCCGATAGTTTATGCACGTGTGTGTGTGTGCACGCTTTTTTTATGTACAGTGCTTATACACATACCCTGAAATTTCAGGGTATATACTTATTCCCTGATTATACACATTCCCTGTAACATATTTTCTTTATCTGAGTGCATGTTAAAACCGTTGAAAGGGGAACAGGTACGCACTGAAGAGAGGCACTCCTTATCTTTGACCGTACCGTACCAGACTGATCAGTTCAAAAATTGAATATCTCTGACATACTTCCGCACCTGAACTCCAAAGTGATTGGCAAAGTGAACATAGTAAGTAATATGGAATTGAGAGCAGATTACATTGGACAATTATAGCAGAAATGAAATCCATTTATATTGACGAACTCAAATGCTTTCATTTGACTTTTTAATATTTTCTTCTGCCAGACAGCAGGTTGAATATCTATGACACCTGGCGCTAAAATTTAATCCTAGTTACCTGTCAGTCTTATCGTACTTAAAGGTGCAAGGTACAAAGAACATGTAACCATGAGCTTCATTTAGTTGCTCAGAGCCTAGTATATAGCAGCCAACACTGCATTCAGTCTAGCAATAGAGCGTATTCAGTAAATATTAACATTCTACTTGTTAAACCTAGACTGCTCGATCGATTTGGCAATTAGGTTCAGGTAGACCATATTATTTTGCGAAAGGTCGTTATTTTATCCAATCTAAATTCGTTTTCGAACGTATATACTAGACGTACCCTCGATAGCCAACGAACCTTAAGGTCTGCGCCAATAGTGAAATCGATAGTGCTTTCGATTTTAGGATCTACCTAGACTAGAAAATGGCTTCGAAAGACTTAGACGGTGGTACTATTAATAAGGAAGAGCTGGACGATATGACTACATGTTGTATATGCTCCGAAGTCTTCTCCGATCCAAAAGCCTTGCCGTGCATTCATACATTCTGCATGAAATGTATCCAAGAGACTGGACTCAAAAACAACAAAGGACCTGGAGATGAAATGCCCTGCCCTATCTGTAGAAGACTCTTCAAGATTCCATCTGAAGGATTTTGTGGACTACCGAAAAATTTCTTCATTGAGAGGCTGATACAAGCTTCAAATATTTTACATCACTCAGCGTCTTCAAGAACTGTATGCGATGCATGTCTAGACGATAATAAAGAAGAAGCAGGTAAAAAAATTCCAGAAGCTGATGCATACTGTGTTGAATGCAAGCTCAAGTTGTGTCAAGAATGCTGCACTGAACACAGAAAACTTAGATTTACAAAGAATCATAAATTGATGCCAATGACTGAACATGAAGGTGGCCAAAATGTGACGACCGATATAGTACCAAGTGTTTGTCAACTGCATAAACAAAAGGCTTTGGACGTATACTGTGCTGATTGCAAAACAGTTGTTTGCGCCTTCTGCTTCATTGACGGCCATAAGAATCACGAAGGTTCTGATGTTAACAAATTCGTGGATGGCTTTCAGAAACAGATGCAAAGCAATTCTACAGCAATAAATGAGTGCAGAACTCAAGCTGAGATGAAAAAGGCAGAACTCCTGAAAGTGAAAGAAGATATTGAGAAAAGGGTTGAGGCCTTAGAATGTGATACGGTTAACAGAAAAGATGAAGTAAAACAGTTGACAGATAAACATACGTCTTCACTTCTACTAGGTTTAAGTTTGATACGGCAAAGCAAACTGAAAGAAATCCAAGTGGAAACAGGTGATATTGATACCTATCTATTGAGTTTAGAAACTTACAATTCTTACTGTCAGAAGATTTTGGCCAAAGGATCAGCAAGCGATATATGTCGCGCATTTTCGGACTTATCTGTCAGAGCTGTAGAGTTGCAAGAACAATGTCAACCTGTGATTGAACGAGAAATTCAGTCTTTCAATCACCACTTCAGAAAATCAGAACTTGAAGAGATTCTAAAGGAAACTTGGGAAAATCTGATTGGCGAAATAAAAGGTAAGCGGTTTCCTTTTGAGAACAGTTTTTTTCTTTTTTTTTTTTTTTTCAGTTTTTCTTTTTCTTTTTTTTTTCTTTTTGAGAACAGAGAACGGTTTCCTTTTGAGAACAGTGTTACGATAATCTCGTGTAAATGTATTTCAATTTCAATTCATAGGCTTTATTAATCACCAAATACAAGCTCGTGCTCATTTCGTTTCGTATCTGATCGTATCTGACAATTGATAAAGCGCCTCTTACAGTGCAAGCTATTCAGAGGCGCTCTCAGCGTGACATCCCGAGGAAATAAGAAAGTCTTCAAGGAACGAAGGGATGAGGGTGGAACCCCGACTAATATCTTATTACTAGGGCTACTGATTAATCGCCGTTAACGCGTGCGATTAACACGTTAAAAAAATGTGCGATTAATTTTTTTAACGCGTTAATCGCACGCGTTAATTAAATCCGGTTTATTATTACCTCGATTCGAAAAGTAGAGATAATCTGTGATTCAAGCGTTAAAGGTAATGCGCCAAATGAATCAACTCTAATTTGAGTAAATAATTTAAGAGTCAAAAAATTAATCCTTCTCACGTTGTTTATCTAGTCTGTATCATTGAACAACTGTTTTTGTGAAGGAGCAATGAGAGAACAGTGGCTAATCTGATGAAAGTTCATGTGTAAATTTCACCTTTATAAAAAGTTTATATCATTTTAACGGTATCTCAAAATAAAAAACCTACTTTCAGCAGTTGACTGATTTGAAAGTGTTTATCTGTTTATTCATTTGTTTCTGTTATACAAAACTGTTCAATGAGTTAAATGGAATTATTCAATATGCCTAAGTCACAGGTTATTAGCACTGTTTTGTAATAGCAAGTAAGCATTCAGTTATTTATGCTTTATATAAAATATTAATATACTTGAAGACATTACATGAAATGGCGATTAATTTGCAGTTAATTGCGATTAAAAATTTTAATCGATCGATTAATCGCGATTAAATTTTTTAATCGAACAACAGCCCTACTTATTACGCGTTGAGGGGAGGTCATTCCACAGAGAAGGGCGCACGATGGCAAAGGCACGGTGTTGGACCGTGGCAGTCCTTGTCTGGGAACTAGTAGATCAAGTCAATCCACAGTCTGGAAAGGGCGGGAAGAAACAGAAGATAGATGTTTGCGCATTAAGTCGCGGCACGCCGACAAAAAGAGCGCCCGGCAAAAGAGCGCCCGACTAAAGAGCGCCGACAAAAGAGCGACCGAAATAAGAGCGAAGGGATATATCAAAGGGGCTTATCAAGGGGACGACAAACAAAAGGGCCAATTTAAACAATTAGCATGTTACGGCTTATAGTTCTATGGGTTTTTTGTGCGAAATTGTTTCAATCGGGCTCTGATAATTATTACTAGGCCTTTGAAATATACGTTCTAGTCAAATAAACCCCTTTTTGTTCGTCCCTTTAATCGGAAATCGCTGAGCGCTGCTTAAAACTTTTCTTATAAAGGGACGTGAAGACTTCCAGTGACCAAAGAAAATGAGCATGGAGAAGGTTGAACTGTAACTTTACTAGTTGACTCAATAACCAACACGAACGTTTTAGAACGTTTTTAGACTTTTCGTTGAACAGTAGCCTATTGGTATTATATTCAGAATTTATTTAGTATTAATTCACTTTTCTTCATTTAAACTTCGCATATTTTATACTTTTCGTTGAACAGTATTAGTATTAAATTCAGACATTTATTTAGTGTTAAATTTTCTTTTCTTCATAGCATTAGTGATTAGTTGAATAAATTGCACTAAGATTAATCGTTCTGGTTGCTTTGATTTACAATCTTAAAAGTGCATGTGTGATAGTCTCAACTTCGCTCTTATGTCGGTCGCTCTTTTGTCGGCGCTCTTTTGTCGTGCCACCTTAAGTCGCAAAGATAGCAGACGTCTCAAAGATAGCAGACCCTGTCCTGTTGCGCTCTTAAGACTAAGAGCAGTACCTTGTATTAGATACGAGAGGAAACGGGAAGCCAGTGTAGGGCATCAGTCATGTAGGTGCGTATTTGGGAGTAGCGAGGGATACGAGCGACGAGCCTGGTCGCCGTGTTCATAACCCACTGAACTGACTGAAGGGAGGATACGCTTGTCTTGGGAATGAATCCCAGCAAATAGTGAATTGCAGTAGTCAATGCAACAGCAGATGAAAGCATGGACTACGTTTGTAAAGGCAGAAGAGGAAACAAATCTTCGGATAGCTCTCAGGCTATCAGTGAACCTCAGTTTACTGTAGGCCTAATTGCATGCTAGTCTAGTGTGTGTCTGATTGTGCAAGTGTTTGGTTGTCTGTGTGCATTGTTCATAAACATACAGCGTACCAGTGAAGAACAGCCTACAAAGAGGCATATAATTATGCTTTACTGGTATTGATTAAAGTCTATATCAATAACGGGACACCGAACTGACTGCAGCCCAGGTCGTTCTAAAATCACCAAGGACAACCCTCTGGGCACAATCTGAAAAATAAGATTTGAGCCAGATAAAAGCCAAGACGCTGCAGCAGGATCTGTGATCGAAAATATCAAAAGCTGAGAAACATCTGAAAATGCCAGTAGTGCTAATACGATTTATCTATGGCCGAGTAGATATCAGAGAGGAGAGACAAAAGCGCAGTTTCCGTGGAATGGTGACCTGGGAACCCATACTGGCTGGGAGCAATGTAAGGCAGAAGATGGATTGAGACAGAGTCTCTCAAGAGTTTTAGAGAGAAATGAAAGGTTAGAGATTGGTCGATAATGTTGACAAGGTTAGGTTTCTTAAGGGTAGGAAAAACAATATCCCGTGTTTGTGATGCTTGGAGGTGGCCCTCAGTAAGAGACCTGTTAAACAGATAGACTAAAAATGGAGCAATGTTGACTAAAACCTTAAGGATAATCTAGGATAATATATGAATCATTTGTTGCAGTAGTTCGTGGTGTCAAAGAGTAAAGCCAGAAGGAACAATAACGTTCCGCTGGCAGGGTAGCCCCTTTCTCATTACTATTTTATGTACAGTAACACAGACCCTCAAAGTATGAATCAAAACCAGTAGAACATGTGACAGGTGTCTAAATGTACAATATGAAGCTTGTACAGTAGTGTATACAGACCAATGAATTTTACATATCAACCATTCATCATTATTTTATGATATACACATAGTGATTCCGTTTTAACTGTGTTTTAAAATGGCGTACAGGATAGGCAAATTACATGGTAAAATGTAATTGAATTACAAATTACAAATTAATTGAGAAAATGTAATTGAATTACAAATTACAAATTACTTTAGAAATTTGCTGGAAGTTACAAATTACAAATTACGTAATTTTAATTACATCAAATTACAAATTACATACATAATTGGGGTTGGTGACTATTCATCCCCGGAGAATTCATCCCCGGACGATTCATCCTGGACGATTCATCCCCGGACAATTCATCCCCGGACGATTCATCCCCGGACAATTCATCCCCGGACGATTCATCCTGGACCATTCATCCCCGGACTGTTCATCCTGGACGATTCATCCTGGACCATTCATCCTGGACCATTCATCCCGGACGATTCATCCCGGACGATTCATCCTGGACAGTATTCTATGATTGTGGTTAGTAAGTGAATTATGAAGCTTTAACGCACCTTTCATGGTATGGTCATTGGTCATGGTATAAATAGGTTACTTCATGATTTTTTCGTTTTAGTACATTAAGTACCAAACTCGTTCTATTTTCAAATGAATTGTACTCGTGGATTCCACACTCGTAGAATTCATAGGAAAATAGAACTCGTGTGGTATTTCCGGTGTAAATACGACAGAAATCATGAAGTAACCAATACTTAGTTGTAAAACATTTACAAGGTTCGCCATTACACCACACATTTCATCTTACTTACTGAAATAATGACTCTTAGGTCAAAAACATGACGTCACCAAAGTATGGGGTTCAGTGTGAAGTGCGCAGGTTTTTCGAATCAGAAACGTTTCAATATCAAGAAATAAATATGCTTATTTCTTAGTTAACGGAAAACATTGAATAAGAAACAATAAAATAATACGTTATGACGACGGTAAACTTTGGAACATCGAAACGTGGAAAGCGAACGGTGATACATCGAAACTACGAATACTGGAGAAAAGGAGAGAACGCACAAGGACAAACACAATGGCGCTGTTGCAAACACCAGGTTTTCAACTGCAAAGCACGACTGCTAACATATGCAAACAACGTTGTGATCGGAGATCAGTCACCAGACCACACCCACAGCGGTAATGTCTCAACAGCACTTGCACGGGCCGCTATCGCAGATATGAAAAAGAAAATGACAGGGGCTGGAGAAAGATAGTCAAAAGCAGAAGGCAGCATTCATGCAAGCAACTACTGGTGCCCAGGAAATTGGTGTGAAGAAATACCGCGACTTGGTCGAAAGAGTTAGACGTGCTGTTGGTGGATACGGAGAAACAAATGTGTTATTGTACCTTCGTGCAATTGCGCATTTGTCGCACAATTAAAACTGTTACTACTGTAACTACATCTTATTATTAATAAATCGAAACTTAGTTGTAAACCAATTAGTAAAATAAATCATCGTGACTTTCGTGGTGGCTATGTGCTTTGTCGACATTATGAGTTTTGGAAGCCGAATACATGTCATCGTGGGGAGAATTGTCTTTTTGCCCATAACTATGAGGAACAACACCTTTGGACTCTGGAAAAAGATGGTTGCTTTGACATTGCTGAATTCATTGGTCAAAATCGTTCTCAGAGTGCGGCACCACTGTTCTCTGTTTATGGAATGCTGGAGTAAAACTTTGTCACAACTTAAAGTTAAATAAAATAATAGAAATTATTGAAATGCAACATTTGTTTTATTTCATTTGATAATGTGTATTAATACAAGGATATTTCTGTTACAGAAATGTAACAAGACCGATAGTACTATAACTTCACAGTCATTAACTGTTACAGTAAATTCTTCGCTTTTCAGTGAACTAGTCCCTTCCCTACACCATCAGGACCTCTACACCTACTACTGCTGATAAATTTCAAATAGATGCTTCTTCATTAATTTCAATTCTTTCCGTTGCTTTACTTTATATCGTAATTTCTATTTCATTTGATTGAATGGTCCGGGATGAATGGTCCAGGATGAATGATCCAGGATGAATGGTCCAGGATGAATGGTCCAGGATGAATCGTCCAGGATGAATCGTCCAGGGATGAATGGTCCAGGATGAATGGTCCAGGATGAATGGTCCAGGATGAATGGTCCAGGATGAATGGTCCAGGATGAATCGTCCGGGGATCAATAGTCCGGGGATGAATCGTCCGGGGTGAATCGTCCGGGGATGAATTGTCCGCATACCCATAATTGTGATCAAGAAATTCAGTATGGAAACTTATGCTTTATTTCCACTGTTCATATATGTATTACACTGCTTGAAACTGTTTATTTAATTTTCTCTAAGAAGTAGCAACTGTTTGAACAAGTTATCGATAACTGGCGTCTTTTTGACCTTACAATCATGCTTGCAAAACTATAATGAGTCTATCTACCTCTACCAGTGCAGATGAAGGAAGTGCAACATTAAATTGTATAAATAAAACCTTTATTCTTTACAGTTATCTATGTGTGGTCTACAAAACATAGAAGTTAGGTTATATGGGAGTTATTTCTCACTGGATCGATGCATCGTATGCGCGGTGGTGTAGAGGTATGTTTGGTGCCTTGCAGCCAGAGGGTTGCGGGTTCGAATCCACCTCAAGGGGTATATTCGGTGCCTTGCAGCCAGAGGGTTGCGGGTGCGAATCCACCTCAAGCCACCGCGTAGGGACCCTGGGCAAGTCCTTCACTCGCAATTGCTCATGCACTTCGGCGTGAAACTCCGATTCAGTGTCCGCGCTGTAGTCGGGAGCGCCTCTGAGTAGAAATCTTGAAGGGACGCTATATAAATATCTGAAATGAATGAATGAATAATACATTTGAGCGATCTCAGTTGCCTTAAGTAGCAAGCAGATGTTTTGTTGGAGCATACATGCAGGATGGAGTAGCGCAACTGTAATACATAATGAGTTCGGTCTAACACTTGACAAAATTGCTGCTACCATTTCTGACAATGGCTCCAATGTTGTGAAAGCATTCAAAGAGTTCAGTGTTGCTATCATTCATTCCAGAGATACTGTAGTGATGGTGATCAAGATAAGAAAAAGATGCTTTCAAAACTGCTCTGGTTGTAGAGTCTCTGGTTCTAGTTCTCTTTTCAATGTAATTGATTTTACAGATGCAATTTGAAATTACAAATTACATGAAAAAATGTAATTCAATTACAAATTACAAATTACATTGATCGAGAGCAACAAATTACCAATTACAGTTGTAATTCATATTATGTAATTTCAATTACATCAATTAAATTACTGCCCATCCCTGTAAATGGTGTACAGTAGCTACTTGGCAGGGAAGTTAGCTCAGTGGGTAAAGAGTTCCACAGAGTAGGTCATGAACCAAAAGAGAAAACTTTCTCATATTTGCGCATGTGCGAAATTTACTGCAAGACCTGGTAAAACGATCATGTATTTTTCCAGGTTCAGATTAAAAATATCTAAGTAAATGTAAATTAGGCAAACCAGAATTTAACTTGCCATGCAGCAATGCAAATGAGGTACATTAAGCTATGACAGAGGTCAATTGGATAGCAGAGAACTAAGACCAGTGTATAAGTCTGAGTGCTAGTAGAAGATCTGTGAATGAGCAGAACGGAATGCAGTATATGGAGTGGAAACTGGCCGACTAGGGTTTCAGGTCTTAATACTATTGCTTATGAAGGTAATCTGAGAAAACAATATTTCGAGTGAATCGTAATCGTAATCGTAATCTCCAAACTTCTAAAGCGCCACTCGAAAGCCAAGCGCAGGGCACCAGCTTATTCACGAGCGCTGTGAAACTGTACTGTACTTTTTAATTTCAGAAGAAGGTGACTCAAAGCCAAATAGAAGAAGTAAAGAAAGTCTATTAGCAGAACAAAGTAAGGAAATTGATCTCCTGAGAAAAGAAATCGAAATCGAAAGAACCGAAAAAGAGAGTTTGCGTTTAGTGAACGAGCAACTCAGAATTAGTGTAAATAATGAAATACAGGGTAATAAGGCTTTGAAAGAAGAACTGGATAAGGAGAAGGCTAACTATGACTCATGCACAGTGATACTGAAGCAAGAGGTGGACAAAAATAAAACAACCAATAGCACACTTCAAGCCGACAACGACAAACTTAAACAGGACTTGGATAATGAAAAAGTGACCAACAGTTCACTTCAAACCAACATCGATCAACTTAAAAAGGAACTGGAAAATGAGAAAACTGCCAAGAACTCACTTCAAGCCGACAAGGACAAACTTAAACAGGACCTGGATAATGAAAAATTGACCAAAAGTTCACTTCAAACCAACATTGGTGAACTTAAAAAGGAACTGGAAAATGAGAATACTGCCAAGAACTCACTTCAAGCCGACAAGAACAAACTTAAACAGGACCTGGATAATGAAAAATTGACCAACAGTTCACTTCAAACCAACATTGGTGAACTTAACCAGGAACTGGACAAAGAGAAAACTGCCAAGAACTCACTTCAAGCCGACAAGGACAAACTTAAACAGGACCTGAATAAAGAAAAATTGACCAGCAATTCGGTACAAGCAAATAGCAATAAACTCGTGCAAGAAGTGTACACGTATAAAACCACAATCGAGACATTAGAAGACAACGTTGAGAAACTCAAGCAAGAACTGGAGAAGACGAAAATAGGTAAGAAAATGAAATTATCTGCCATATGACTTAATATAATCCACTGACTTTAGGAAGTCGTTATCATTAGTCGATGGTCGCTTGAAACCGTAGTAAATTTGTAGTCTATTGCAAGACTCCGTCATGAATGGGACGAATGAGAAAATCAGGATAGTAGTATGAGTACTACCGGTCCTGGAATGAAAAAATCAGGATAGTAGTATGAGTACTACCGGTCCTGGTACGTCCCGTTAAAATCCACTACCGGTCCTGGAACATCCCGTTATAATCGACTGTTACTCCTGGGACGTCCCCTAGTGCCAGGCCTGGCCCCATTTTATCCACTGCGGTGATGAGTGCACCAACCTCGTGACCGGGGAGTTATCTGGTATAATTTTCTGAGTTGACAGGTAGATAAACATTAGAAGGCTCCATTATCCGTTGTATAGGTTCATGATAGTCCACAGCAGCCCTGAGCAATAAACAAACAGTGTCAAAGTGGAGTGCTCTGGTACATAATTATTCATTCATTCATTCATTACTAGAATTTATTAAGCGCCTCTTCAAGGGAACTACTCAGAGGCGTTCCCAACCCAAGCGCGGCCAAATAGGATCGTTTTTAGTTGAGAGAGGAATGACTGAGAAGGGGTTCTAGGAAGGGAGCGGAGTGTCAGAGGGAGGCCATTCCAGGTCGAGGGGCCAATCACAGAGAAAGCACGGCTCTGCCTGGTGGAGGTACGAGCAAAAGGGACAGAGAGAAGACCCTGTTCAGCTGAACGGAGGGAGCGCGAGCCCCGAACACTAAGGGTGGGGCTACAAAGCTCAATAAGGTATGCAGGAGCGAGACCCAGCAGGCAGCGCCAAACTAAGGCAGCCACCCTATATTCAATACGCTGCCTAAGCGGAAGCCAGTGAAAAATGTCGCGCATATAGCTGGAGATGTGGTCGAATTTGGGTATGCGGCCAATAAGGCGGGCTGCAGAGCGTAAGACGCGAACCAGACAGCTCAGTCGGGCAGCCGGGAGGCCAACACAGAGAGAGCAGCAGAAGTCAAGTCTGATAGTGACAAAAAAATGGACAAGAGTAGCAGTAGCGGTAGGACTTAGCGAGCGAGCGATAGTGCGTAGTGGCGCAGTTGATAGTAACAAGCACGGCTGAGAGAGTGAAGGTGAGGAGCAAAGGTGAGCTCCTGGTCCAGAGTAACGCCAAGGTCACGGACCACAGAGGAGAAGACAAAATGAGGAAAGGCGGTAGCAAGGGCAGCCATATCTAACTTAGCCAGCTGCTGGCGGGTGCCAAGCCAAATGAATTGAGTTTTTGAGGAATTGAGGCGGAGACGGTTGGATGACATCCAGGCCCCCAAGGATTCCATGGTCAAACTCATAGCGCGGACGGTTACAACAGCGTTAGAGGCGAGGCAGTGTTGGTAGGCCTGAATTATCTCGTCTAACATTGAGATAAACGATTAGCCGTCCCACTTATCGATTGCATAGGCTCAAATACCACTCCAAACTCGTGACAGGGCCAAAGTGAAGTGCTCTGGAATATCTCATTTGCCAGGGAGATAAACAATTAGCCGTCCAGCTTATCAGCTGTATGTTCAAAGTCCACTCCAGCCACATGACAAGCAGACGTATGAATGAGTGGTTAATTGCCCTAGTTCTATTTCAAATATACGAGTAAGAAACTGGTAAATTGCATCAAACTTTATTGAAACGAAGCATATTATTCAATAATTTAAACAAATTATGAATCAGGTATTCGTTTATTCCAGTGTTTTCACCAGCCAGGAAACAGACGAATAGGGCCATTGCGGATATTTTACATTCTAGATAGTTAATATTCAAGTCCCTGGGGATCCTGTATACCTCGGGCATAAAATAAAAAGAAATAATAATAATAATAATAATAATAATAACAGGGGGTCACTAACCTCGACAACTTTCCAACTCATAAACAAGCCCAATGGAATAAACCTTTGCTCAAGTGGGGGTGGCACTGGAGCTTTAGCAATTAACTCCCTGATGCATGTGATCAAGCTCGGAGAAAGGCTGTATCTGCCCCGCACGCGATTGGCTATATGCGAGCCTCATACATGCGCCTGTGGCACACTGGTCACCACAAGGGGCTCTCACGGTTTATCGTGCAGTTTAGGCTTCGGACGCATAACCCGACACAGCGTCATCAACGGTCTGATCTGCCGCGGTCTATCGAAAGCAGGTTTTCCAGCTATCAAGGAACCGCCGAGTTTACTCCGATCAGACGGTCAAGAAGGCAGATGGCCTAACTTTGATTCCCTAGCAAGCCGGACGCAGCCTCATATGGGACGCCACCGTCATAGAAGTCATATACTGGCTGCCTCATAGTTACCATCAACAGCTGTAACGGCGGGCGCGGCAGCTGAAATATCAGCAGTACGAAAGGATACAAAATACAATACCCTGCTAACCTCATACAGATTCATTCCTCTGGCCTTCGAAACCCTGGGGCCCATAAACAACAACGGTCTCACTTTCATATCTGACCTGGGGCACAACCTGACTCGCATAATCCGAAGACACTCGTGAAGCGAGCTATTTGTTTCAGCGGCTCTCAATAATTATCCAGCGCTTCAACGCTGTGGCGTTCCGTGGCGCGTTTGTTATGCCTGAATTAGAGGAGACGTAACCGTTCCAGATGATGACTTTTTCTGTCTCCGGACAATTTTTGCATCACCTCAGGGATCATATCTACCTCGGGTAACAAAATAGTAATAAATAACTCCGTTGAGCGTTATGTTCTGGCTGGTTCATCATTGGGTTGTGACGTGGGTTGGACCGTGGAGTGAAGATCAGAGGGCGCCAAATGTATGCTTTGCCTGAGGCGCCATTTGGGCTAGGGCCGGTGTCTATTTCCCCTAAAGCATATCCCACGGATGGAATAGCATATCCCCCCGGATGGAATAAACCGGTTTAGAGTATTCGGGGATAAACCATTCTATCCCCTATCGTCATACGCATCACGATAGCAAAGACGAAAATGCCCTCAAAATCACCAAAAACGAAGTAGGCCTAAATTAATTTCAGGTCGACGTACAAACTAAAGATACGCAACTTAAAATATTTTATGTGTGCAATAAATCCAAACAGTACGACTCAATACACTTAGAAACCGCAAAAAATGCAAACTTAACCGAATACTCTATTTCGCTAAGGGGGATACTCATGTATGGGGATTGGGGGATACCCATAATCGTGCATGCAGAAGAAACACGAAGGTTGCACGGTAAAGGTTAAAACTGCTCATAGAAGAAACCAAAAAGGCCGAAAAGAGCCAAAGTTTTTCCTCTAAATTTGTCCATGTCATTCGAAATTTTCTTCTAATACTACTATATGTGAGATATAGGGGCCTAGTACAATTATTACTACTTATTGTTGTCATGCACAAATGCAACAATGGTGTTGAAGAAATCGAGATCAATGAAAGGCGGTCAATAGGCAGAGAATAAACCTAGTCTTAATTATAAATGAAAAAATTAAATCAAGCTGACTTTAAACGAGAGGCGTGGCGCGTAGTTTCAATAAATTACGATATCAGGTCATTATTTATACAAAAACCAAAGTGAAATGACGTTTATTTTAACGTTAAAGTATATTTTGAAGCGTTGACTAAAACGAGGCCACAAAATTATAACAAAAATACTTTAAAGTACTATTATATCTCCTCAAACAAAACAAATGTCACTTTTAGTCTTTGCAATTTATTTGCAAAAATTACAAGCACCTTTTCTAAGGACTGTCAACTGTCGAATTTCCCCTTAATGTGAGGAGAATTTCGACACTTCTTGTATGCTACTATTTTTTGTTTTTACAACTTGTATAGGTGAAATAAATTTAATGTCAATTATAGCATTTGGCCATGTCTCATGAAACCCTGGCACCTAACCCACTGTTCTTCCTCGCTCTGAGTTGGATAAAAATATTCAACATTCGAGCAATCACATGCAGCTCAATAGATGCTTGGATCACTGAAGTCGCTAAGATTCAGCTTCTTATGTTCCTTGTTCTTCTTGCAGTTTTTACTTCTCCTTTTTGTATTGCATTGTATTCAAACATTTATACAGCGCCTCTCATAGGGTGAACTATTCAGAGGCGCTCACAGTGCTCAAGGCCAAAGAAAAGAAACAGGTTTTGAGAAAAGCAAAGGTGGAAGAGAGGTTACTAGCTAGAATTCGAGAGCGAGTAGATGAAAACAGCGCATTCCAAAGAGAGGGACCAATTGAGGTAAAGGACCGGGACTGAGCCATAGCTGTTCTAGTATGAGGAACTAGAAGCTCAAGTCTGTGAGCGTAGTGGTCGATGGGAGGAGGCTGAAAGAGGCCGGAGTAATACATCAGCTAAATATTTTGGGGCAAGACCCCTTTGTGCCTTGAAGACTAGAATGAGGATTTTGAATTTAATGCGAGCAGAGAGAGGAAGCCAGTGCAGTTGTTCAAACATGAAAGTAGAAATGTGAGAGTACCGCTGTAGGCGTGCTATTAATCTGGCGGCAGCATTTAGGACCGACTGAAGAGGTGAAAGACGAACCTTAGGAAGACCAATGAGAAGAGAATTACAGCAATCAATTCTGGAGCATATGAAAGCATGAACCAGAGTGGTGAAAACAGAAGATGAGACAGAACGCGAACAGCCCTAAGACGCCTTAAATGAAAATAAAAAACACGTGTTAGGTTAGAGACATGGTCTTTAAAAGAAAGGGAGCTGTCTAGCGTAACACCCAGATCACGTACAGTTGAAGAAAAGGAATAGTGCGGGAAACTTTCCAAGAGGAGAACAAAATCAATCTTCAGAAGGTGTTGGGGGTGCCACACCAAATGAACTGGGTTTTGGAGGCGTTAAGGCAGAGACGGTTTGATGCCATCCAGGAGTGAAGAGAATTTGAGAGGGATTGAATACGCTCAACTAAGTGCAGCTGAGATGAAGGATACCCATGTACAAATGCTTGCACATCATCTGCAAAGGGATGACCAGCAGCTCCAGAGAGTGGGAAAAGAGAGGGAATGTCAGCTGTATATAGAATGAAGAGCAGGGGACCCAGGACAGAGCCTCGAGGAACACCCAATTTGATGTAGATCCAATTAGTTCTGGAATCACCCGAGATAATCATGTGGGTTCGCTCAGACAAACAAGATCGAAACCAACAAAGGGGAAGGCCCTGTAACCCATAAGAAGTCTCAAAACGCTGAAGAACAATATTGTGGTCAACCATATCAAAAGCTGCAGAAACATCAAAAAGAGCCAGGAGGGTGAGTTCAGACCTGTCAACAGCAGAATAGATTTCAGAGAGGAGAGAGAAGAGCAGTCTCCGTAGAGTTATGAGCCTGACTGATTTGGGGGAAGAAGACCAGATTGTTCAAGATAAGGGAGGAGCTGGAGGAAAACAAGGCGCTCAAGAGTCTTGGATAAGAAAGACAGATTACAGATAGGTCGGTAGTTTTGGCAGAGATTAGTATCAAGGTTAGGCTTTTTGAGTGAAGGAAAGACAAGAGCACGTTTCTGAGATGGAGGAATAGAGCCCTCAGTGAGTGATCTATTAAACAGATAAATGTTTCTTCTCTGTGTGTGGCTTTGTCTGTTTGTATCTCTCCGTATCTCCAATCTCAATGTGGTTTTCCTTTATTCCGCTTATAATAATTATGCGCTTATTTGCGTTTGTTTCATTACTATCGTCATCACCATTGCGATCGCCTGCTTTAAGCTGCTTGACTCCTATTCGAGCGATTTGTAGCAAGTGACAATAATGATGTTTTCAGGCAAAATCTTATAAATTACGCTTTAAAATAATTAACAATCTTTTTATTTTTATTTTCAGATACATTTCGATACAAATCGGATCCTGTCTTGGTTCAGACGATCAGAACAAAAGCCGCAGAAGAACGAAATAAACCGATCGTTGGATTGACGATCCTAGACAAAGAATTGTTTGTTTTATGTGCACTGAGTTCAGAAGTTGATGTCTACGATTCGATTAAATTAAGTTTTAGTCGTAGATGGAATTTGAAGGAATTATATAATCCACAGGACATTGCATCCTGCAACAGAAACAAATGTCTCTACATCGTCGATTACACAGGCAACGGTCATTCGATGAAGATTTTAAGAGTTGATCCAAATGGAAAATTAATAAAGAATTGGTCAGCAGGAGACTCATATGTTCGTGTGTCTGTTACGGGTGAATCGAATGTCATTTTAACTGTTGGTGATAAAAATAAATTAAATGAATATTCACCAGATGGACAATTGATCCGAGAAATAAATCTATCATCAGGTATTCTTAATCCAAGACATGCTGTAAAACTGGCCAATGGCCAGTTCGTGGTCAGTCATGGCATTTATGATCATGAACTGCATAGAGTGTGTGTGGTGGATGCAGATGGAAAACTTAAAAAGTCGTTCGGTGGAAAATGTGGATCAGCCATCGGACAAATGAAAGATCCAATCTATTTGTCCGTCGATGGAAATGGATTCGTGATGGTCACTAATCGAGGGAACGGTCGAGTTTTACTATTTGATCCAGATTTAGAATTTAAGAGAGAAATTCTATCAGGAGAAAAACACGGATTACGACAACCAAATAGGATTCTTGTGGATGACTCAAATGGTCGACTGTTTGTGACTGACAACGAACGTAACTCCACGACGATGGTCAACGGGGACGGGCGAATTTTGATATTTTCTTTTAATTGATTTGTTAAATATGATAGTTGTCTTTGACATAAAAAAATTTGCTTTCAAATGGATCTCCTTTCGGAATTCCTTCTTAAAGTAGAGTAAATCATTAAATTTCCTATTTTAGTTTGCACTTACTTTTTTCTGACGTGAAGGACTTACAATTAACCTAAGAAATCATTATAAGTTTGATTTTATGAAAGCCTATTTCGTCTAAGCTTCATCTCTTGTATTTGCTTCGAATATTCTAGAAAGATATACTTGTTCTTGTTTCGTGTTGCTATTGTTTGTGAAATAAAGGTTGCTATATCACTAGTAGGCTATTTTGAATCGGTTTCAGTAGGTCATGATGGCAACCGCGCCATTAGCAAAATATCTGCCATGCAACAGGATTCAATGCAATCTGCGACATGAGCCTCTTTACATTCCGTGCCTCTGTATCGCCCGCGGATTTAGACCATACTGTTCGATCGTGATATTATGTTACCTCTGATGAATCTTCTTGAAGAGGCGCCTTACAATTACAATCTAGTGCAGTTAAGTCTAAGCCTGTAATTTTTACGCGACATTCTTTTGTCAGGCAGTAATTGAACCGGAACCGAATCAACTGAAAAGGCACATAATGCGAATTGACAGATTTTGTTCTTGGATGCGGCTCGGTGGTCCAATGAACAAAGGCGTTCTTGGTAATACCGAGATAATAATGCAGTAGTCTTATTACATGTATGTCCTACATAATATGGTTGTGCACAACTGGTCCGCAATAGCAATATCATATGTTGAAAATATGGTTCGAATGTGACCATGTACCAATAGGTATCACAAATAAAGAAACATTATATAAGTCACATTTACGCTAAAAGGACGTGGTTTCCGTATGACCTTATCGCATGGTTAGTATGTATCGTATCCTAAAATGGTCACTGCCTGCGCACCTAGAACAAGAGCTTCATGATTATTAGCGCCGTAGGCTACTATAGAATGGCTGATTGATTCGTCGTCATTGAATATTGAATAGTGATGTCATACTGATGCACAACTATTTCACAATAGCAATATCCAGTGCTACAGATATTGTGCAAGTATGACCATCGTGACAATTGGGCTTCCTATAATTATCTTTCATTTGGATACATATTATGTAGGACGAGGAATCAATCTATGGTAATGCACGGGGCTCAGTAATCATGAGGCTCTTTTTCCTGGTGGGTAGGCAGTGATCATTTACGACCTCTAGCGTTGACTACTCGCTGGCTGCGCTAGTCTCCAGCGAGCTCTAACAGTGACTAAACGCTGGCTGCGCCAGTCTCGGGCGACCCCACCTTGTATTCTAGCCTGCTTGACCCTCCCCTCCCCTTTTCGTTTCAAAATCCCAACAACATCGGAAATGTAAGATCTGTAAATCCCACCAATCCTAACCCGTCATAATGAATCAATTCTTTTCCGTACAAACTAGGTGAGCTCTGGAAAAGAAACTTTTTAACACAATATGAATACTGGATTGCGTTAATTTGCATAGCTGATGGTGCGCTATTCTCTGTTTTTAGATTATCGTTCATAGACAGTGTGATTGTTTGTGTTGATCCGGATGCTGGTTTATGGTTCATTATTAGTTTAATAGCTATTTTTGGAATACGTTGCAGTGCCTCTGAGGAAGTCCATGACTATATTTTGACAATTTGCATTCACACGGTCCTTAATAGGAGACTGAGAAGTACGAGGCGCCATTGATGTAGTACTCGAGTCCGGTCAAGAACTCGAGTCAGACTCGAGACTCATTTTTATGCGAACTCGGACTCACGACTCGGACTTGAACTCGGACTCGCAGTGTGCTTAGCAGTGGAAGAATTTTTGTACGTGCCACATAATTATCGATCAAAAATACGTCTAATTTAGTGTTTTTAAAGTGTATTTTGAAACAACTGCATCGACAGTTCTTCTTGCATAAATTGTGCTGTAATTTTTCCACGCCATTGAATTACGTGTTTCAGTGTAGCTTCATATTGATGAACTTGGACTCGAACTAGGACTCGATCTTTAGTGACTCGAACTCGCGCTCCACATGTTTTGCTTCACTTGTGGTATTTGTTTTGTATTGGATCGACCCTTAACATTAATTATTAAACTACTAAGCTTGTTACAGTGATATTATAATAATGGTGTTTTCTACCACAAAAGTTGGCATGCTGTGTCATGGTAGATGATGACAGCACAGGCTATGAAAGGAGAAGCTTGCACATTAGGGTGGTTCATTGTCATATGGTAGTAAATGAAGTTGAAGCTAAATTTCATGACACCCCTCAGTGTTTTACACTTGTTAATTGTATCATTCTGGCAAAATGTTAGCTTCCTACTCCAACTGGAAGACGGTGCTCACAGACCCTTCCCTTTATCAGTTCGAACAAGAAGAGCGATTGGTTTGAAAATATGCTTAACATCTTGTAATCGTAATATATGATAATATTACGAAGTTACCATTATAAAAACAGTACTTATGTCGTGTCAACAACATATTTGCTGCATTGAAACAGTATAAATAATCAGCCTTGGCACAATCAAATCGTGTCCCAAGAAGTAGGCTATGTGTAACAGAAATTCATTTCTTCAGCACTGCATCTATATCGGACGTCTACAGTAACTAGTCCCCGAAATTTGTCATGCGTCACATTTTCCAAGGCAGTCTTAAATCTCTTGAAGATTGAAATTTATGGGGAACTGGAGGGACCGCTGAACAAAATGAAAAACTTGGCTAAGATCAGTTTTATGATATTTTGACTGCAAGCCAACCACAGTCCTGAGCTCTCGACCAATCATTTTTCCCTAACATATGCCCATTGAAGCGAACAGTGTTCACAGAAGTAGTGTCAAAGCTCATGGGATGATTTTTTTAGTCAACTTCCATGCTTCTAGCAGATTATAAATAGCCTTGGCTTCGTTACATCCTGTTACAGAGGTAAAATTTAAAATTCCAAGTAGCTTATCTTTGCGACCTCCAGAAACAAGTACCGGTAGGCGGTCCATGTCTTCGAATCAAGAAATATCAGGAAGGATTTTACCATCCAAGTCAATCACCAAAGCACAGTCTGGTATAAATTCAGCTATTACTGACAGCATGTACCTTATTAGCTTTCTGTGTATGTATGCACGCATGTATGCATGTATGTGTGTATGTATGTATGTCTTTATATGCACGTTTGTATCCATGTATGTATGTACATGTATGAATGAATGCAAGCAATATCTATGTATGCTTGTATGTATTTATGTATGTATGTACGTATACATGCATGTATGATTATATGTATATATGTATGTTTGAATGTATGTATGAATGTATGAATTGCTGCAGAATGCTGATGAAATGCACTCAGAGATATGAATTCTGGAATTGTGTGTTACATAAACAGTAGCCTAGGCCTACGTTTTGTACACATGTCAATGAAAATACATTTAAGCTAAATGTCTTTGTATAAACAGGAAATATAGCAAGATCTGTAATAAGAACTGTGTACTAAGTTCAAAATATAAATAAGTAAGTAGCGGAACTAAACTACATAATTGCATAAGAAGGTTGCCAAGGTAATCACAATTTGTAACACATTAGGCCCATGCTTCTACATAGCGACAACTGTGTTGTAACTTGACGTCATTGAGCACCATCTTCCAGTTGGAGTAGGAAGCTGAAATTTTCTCAGAATAATACAAATGACAAGTGTAAAAAATGTAGGGGCTGTCTTGGTTTCTAGCTTCATTTTTATTTTTGTGGACCACCCTATTGCACATACAGACGCGTTAACTCCACCACTGAACGTTCTCTGTCAGTGCCAGTCCCAAACCTGGATGACGGAGGAGGGCGACGCTAATTATCTTTGTTATCACACAGTGTCGTTAAACAGAAACTACTACTACTACAGACGCGTTTATGTCAGTTTGTACTTATGCGTTGATTTTCAACGGGTATAAGACTTAAATATGCATGATGTACACTTAACAATACATATAAGTGGGTTCACCTTTACTGTAATATCTCGTCCGTCCGCATACGTCCATCAATCCATCTACCATCAATACAATCAACCCTCCCATCCATCCATCCATCCATCCATCCATCCATCCATCCATCCATCCATCCATCCATCCATCCATCCATCCATCCATCCATCCATCCATCCATCCATCCATCCATCCATCCATCCATCCATCCATCCATCCACAGGAGTAGCGTGTTGAGTCCGAAATTTCACGTAAATGCGTCAAAACCCGTGATGCGTTTTGCTACATCTGCGGCGAGTTCACTTTGAAATCTCAAAAAAACAGACTGCGCTTGTTAAGAAAGCCTATGAACTGTAGGCTTATTTTGGATGCAAAGTTGGCGATCAAGATAAAGGCTGGGCACCTCATATTCGTTGTACATTTTGCGCAGTCAATCTCAGAGCATAGATTACTGGTTCTCGGCCGTCTATGCAGTTTGCTGTTTCAGTGATATGATGGGAGCAAAAAGATCATAATTATTTCGGAATGTTATTTCTATTTGACAAATCTTTTGGCCATTCCTCCAAAAGCAAGAAATCAGTTGGAAATCCTAATCTGACATCGGCACTGTGACCACTCCCACATAATGACAATCTTACTGTGCCCAAGACACCGGCTGTTTTGACCATCGACGACGTTGATCAAACTGTGACAGAGGAAACAGACGACTGTTACAGTATTGATCCTGATTTTCAACCACTGCATTGCTTTGAGCCTCATTTGATAATTCAAACTGAGCTAAATGACATAGTCAGGGACTTAAATTTATCAAAGAGTCAAGCGGAATTGCTGGGCTCTCGAATTCAGGGATGGAATCTGCTGGTACAAAGAAGTTTCTGCATTTCGCAAGCGCCATGGCGATTTCATACAGTTGTTTTTAATATAAACAATATTTTATGTTCCTGCAAAGATGTTGAAGGATTGTTTTGAGCACTTGGTTGTCACAATGATTCGCAAGAATGGCAACTGTTCATCGATATATCGTGTTTAAGGCTTAACGCAGTGTTATTACACAATGAAAATATGTGTCCATCATTACCTGTAGGTCATGCTGTTCACATGAAAGAGGCATGCGATAATGTAAAGCTGTTACACTCATCTATCCAGTATCCAGTACAGTATGCATAACTGGAATCTACGTGGTTATTTGAAAGTCATAGCACTTCTTGTTGGGGTGCAGCTATAGAGTATGCATTATGCAAAGTATAGTTGCTTCATTTGTGAGTGGAACAGTCGTACAAGAGATTCCCACTGCATCAGGAAAGGCTGGCCACATCGCAAACGTTTGGTACCTGGCCATAAGAGCGTTCATCGCGTAATAATGAAGATCTTTGACATCTACTGGCAGTCCAGACTATAATAATTAAAAGTTAACATCTTCAGTCTTAGGCATTATTATTTTATAGATTTCAATGAGGAACTAATACAGGCGTTCGCGAAATACATTAATGCTATTGCACTGTTATTGCTAAGCATCATCATCATCATCAGCTTGTCAGCTTATTTTAAATAAAAGAACATTGATCGATCATCATAATCATCAGTATCAGCATCAGCATCATCAGGGCGGTTGATTCTTATTGTAAACTAGACTTTTGTACTCGGCTTCGCTCGGGAAGAGTAGGCATGGAGCTGTTCCATCCCTCCCTTCCGAGTCCCTGGAGAATTGACGTTACCACGACTCTCTGCCAACAATTATTTTCCATGGATAACGATTTTTGGTTCATTGTCATTAAAACGCTTTGGCGACAATTCCATCGGTAGCTCGGTAGGTAAACTCAACGTCGTCAAATGGTCATGGATTCAAGCCAAAGGTGTATTGACCCACCATGTCCTTAAGCGCTACGGATGTCTTTTGCGGTAATGACAGATGTCATTGTGAATCAATACTACGCATTAAGGTGAATTAATAAGTAGTAAGTAAGTAAGTAAGTGTGTTCTTTATTGAACGCTGGCAAACGCACGGCGCTGTACATACAAAGTTATACAAAGTTATCAAATAGTAGCGGAAAAGTTAGTTAATAGTAAAACTAAAAAACATAGTATTGATTTAATATAAATTCACTTTAGTACGTAGAATTAATCCAATACTATATAGATCTACTACTGTGAATTAATTCTATGTATCAATATGAATTAATTAATACGTCTTGGACTCGAACCCACACTGGACATCGATATCTGAACAACCCCCTCAAATACAACGCAGTGCTCGTGAATAAGCTGTGGCTTTGTGCTTAGCTTTAGAGTCTCTCTTTAGAAATTCGGAGTTTACGATCGCGATTACGTCTGTGTAGCCATCACTGCTAATGCAATGTTAATTAAAGGTCGTTGGTCATTTGTCTAATATAATTACCATTATCATTAACACAGAACTTCAGGTGAATTTCTTTTACAGTTGGTCAAAATTAACTTGCATTGGGTGCACTGTACAGTAAGTGATGTTTCCGAAACTCAGGGTTGATGTGCAATTGCTTCTCGTCTCTTCACTTCAGTGGGTACAGTTAAGCCCAAACTGGTGTGAACTAGACCGCGACCGAACATGCAAAGAATAGGACCTACCTCTTCAAATGCATGTCTCTCCGAACAAAAGCGCATGTGATAAAACTCCAGTGTAGGCCTGTCAGGTGATATTATGCTTCAGCTGAACACATTTGTACTTGTTGGTATCATACCTGTTAGTATTATAAATAGTTTGACCTGCAAGGTGCAAGAGCTATCGAAATCATCAAAGTTGCGCCCAGCCCAGACGACATCAAGGATGACAGAGAGGCTCTGGTGGTCTTTGTGTTACTGGTGATTCCTCCGCAAGCTTGGAACGATCTTGACCGACGGTGCGTGAATGGCGCAAGCAACTTCGCGCATGCGTAGAAGATGAAGGCAGACAGCTTGAGTACAAACTGTAAATTTGTTTATATTGCCTGCTATTTAGCTATAACTTTCATGACTTTCATTGACATTGTTTGAATATTGTCAAAATAATAACGATTTTTAGGGGGTTCCTTTTTTATGCCTCACAGTGTATATCATAGAAGCCATTTCCTGTAAGCTTCGCTCTAATGTTACTGCTGCTGAATTATCTGACAAATAATTATGCAGTTTAGTCGTGAAGTAGGCCTACTGTAAGCCTACTGTATGAAAATCAAATAAATGACATTTTTGGTAAAGAAGCACAAATTTTATGATAAAAAACATTTATTTCAATAACATTGAACCTTATCGGTTAAGTACGTTGATAGGAAAATGTTACATTCAACACTCTTCAGAGGAAGGCTGTGGATGACGCATTCTAAGACCACACAAACACACTTGATCAGGCGGTGAAGGATCTGATGAGACTGCCAGAACAAAGGGGCGTTGATTCTTTTGCTGTCATGCTTCGGGGAGGCGAAGTTGACTTATTGACTTATTTACTGAGGTCCGCACCATTAGGGTGGTCCACAAAAACAAAGTTGAAGCTAGAAACCAGGGCACCCTCTCAGTTTGTTAGACCTGTCGATAGTATTACTGAGATAAAATTTCAGCATCTCATTCCAACTGGAAGATGGTGCTCAATGACATAGAAATATTACCATTATAGTAGCATTAGCGGTAAATCTTAATGTCGTATAACTTTGTCAACAGCTCAAGATTTGTCATGGAGATGAGCTTCAAATAGTTTCTGTTGTGTCATACTTTACTTACTTACTTACTGGTATTTTGAACAAAGTGTAAAGTTCTTGTTCTTGGACAATTCGCCATGCAAGTTGGATGGCTAAGTTACTGTGTGCCATCAAAATGTAAACCGTAATCGCGATCATCGTGATGTATTCAATCTAACGAAGAAGAAAGAAACTCAGATTCATCGATTTGTGCAGTCTACACAAAGGCATGGACTAAGGACCCACTTGCTGATGAAGGACAAGGTCTATCACTTTGGATTGATCTAGGAAAATACGAGTCAGTTGACCCCCGAGATCAGCGTTGCTGCCAAGAAGGCTCTAGAAAGCCACTTGTGCCACCTTTCAGATGAGGCTGTAGGTCTGGCACTGTTCTCAGTAACAGATAAGGCGAATATTGTTCATAGAATAACTGCAAAGCCTTGTGAAAGGAATGTGAGAGGTGACGCTGCGGTAATGAAGGAGGGTGCTTGCCTGGGTGATTTTGCAACCAAGTGAAAACTTACACTGCTGTCACACCTGAAGATTAGTGATTCCTTTCTTACGCATCCACCAGAGAAATGGATCGAGAATGAGGATTACAAACAAGGTACAGAGAGAATTCAGCAGTTGAGAGTGGTGAATGACATGGCTCAGAGGTGTGTGAAGTTGTTCGAGGAATTCAACCGACTCATCACCAATAATGAATAAGAAAAGCAGTGTCTTCTCCAAGTGGTCGTGGCAAATAGGAATGCTATTTGCTTCACAATAACAAAGAAGTCTGTTGTTGACGCAGTGCTTGCAGTTTCCAGACTCTAAGAGCGTAGCTGGTGTTGAAGTCATAAAACCGGAACAATCGACATTCATGGTCAGAACAATGCGGCTTTTTTATATTTTTGGACATTTCAAACCTCCTGAAATTTTACAGTTCAATGTGACTAACTGTTCTACTATCATATGCGTTATCAAATTTATTACAGAAATATTTGTTTTATCTTGAAATAAAATACGTTTGTACGGGTGAATGTATGCTCGACGCATTCATTTCCACATTAATTAGTGTCTTTTTTTATCGGTATCAGGCAAAGCGACACAGTCCGTGACCGTGAGCACCGTCTTTTCGTTGGAATTCGAAGCTGAAATTTTGTCCCAATAATACTATTGATAGGTCTAACAAACTGAGAGGGTGCCCTGGTTTCTAGGTTGCACTTTATTTTTTTTACCATGCATCTGTAAACCACCCTACGGCAGAGGTTCAGAATTCTTTGGCTAGAGCCATAACTAATACATCCAAATATGAAGATATAACCCCTGTGCTTAAATCTTTGCATTGGCTTCCTGTTCAGCAAAGAATTCGTTTCAAGGTGAGGCCCTTAATTTTCAAACTGTGAACTCTGGCCAGCCACAATATTTAAATCAGTTCTTATTCCCCATACTTATGATTATTCAATAAGGTCATCTGATTATCTGTGGTCATGCCTAAATAGAGAACTGTTCTTGGTGAACGAGTTTTCTCGGTTGCTGGGCATACTTTTTGGAACTGTCTTCCTCTGTCTGTGCCCTGTGCTCAGTCGCTTTTGTCATTTCGTTCTCGGCTGAAACTTACCCCTTTCAAATTGCTTATCCGCCGTAGGCTAGTTTACTGTCTCTTACGGACTGATCTTCTAGATGTTG